>ML790238.1:236227-261928 GCA_009831015.1 Picea engelmannii
CCATACTCAGAATACAAATGACTCAAAGCATAAATGACGACATGCGAAGATCCATGTCAAGTAAGACAGGTCATGGCCACCAAACATACACTGTGGATCCATGCCATTATGACTCAAATCTGAACATAGCCACCAAAAATACACTGTGGATCTATGTGTTAAAGACTCAAATTTTAACATAGCCACCAGACATACAATGTGGATCTATGCAACAGTACAAACTGAATATACTCCAACGCAACCTGAATCTGTCAGAAAAGATTCAGGGTCTTCATATCCACCACTCTATAGTACGAATCTAACCATGTGATTACAGGTGTTGAAGTCGAACATGGTAGAAACCACTTGATTACCGGTCATTAGTGTATACTGTTAACAAGTGCGAGGGAAATCACCATTAATGTCAATGACTCCCAAGGTACACTACTACAATCCAACGAATGTGAATTAATGAGCTGAAGTCGAACACTCGATGGAATCTCCCAATCAGGGGTCAATAATGAAAACCCATTGTCAAAAGCGAGGAAACCTGCCATTGAGGCATGCAAGTTCCAAGGTACCAATTTGTTTCTAAGTCTAATTCCTGGATAATGAGTTGAAGTCGACAGGAAAAGACTCATCACTTTAGGGCTTTAATGTATCCCACATCAATGACACGAAACAAGTAACAAGATTTTATGTAGATCAGAGTAACAAGTGATTCAGGACTGACTCAGGGATGGCCGACGCAACAGAAGGCTTAAAGACTGCAGAAATGGCCAACGCAATAGAATGCTTTTTGGGTTGGACATATTTTTGAACATATTGATGACACGACAATTGTCTTGGAAAATAATGACTCAACAACAGGGATCACAGACCAATTTGTAATCTTATAAGGAGTATGATCAAGAGGCATGAGGATTTTCCAACCTAGACACAAGGTGAGTGAAAGGGTGTCATGTTCAAAAGTGACTCTTCCATGGAATACAGGTTTAGACACATTTACTTCCCAATTTTTCCCCCACCATTTCTGGCGAGTACCTCTTTATTTTTATGCAAGCTTGAGGAGGATAACATATGCTTGTCAATTTAAGCTCATCCTTCAGACAAGTCCCTCGGAGTATGTTTAACGAACCCTAATAAGGAGTGGTTTGGTCCCATATGGGCCTTTCGATGTTTGTTTAACGAGTCCAAAGAAAGAAAAATCAGGGGGTTTTCATGTTTAGAGAGTCTAAAAAACACTTAAAGAGAACTCTCCCAGTTCCTTTTTCATAAATTAGTTCGACGAGACCGAAAAAGTGATAAACTATCGCTCATCAAACGTTCTTCAAATATTTTAACGAGCATGAAAAGAACAAGGTCGCTCGGCAATCTTTTCATGTTTAGAGAGTCTGAAAAGAGCTTAAAGGGAACTCTAGGGGGTTCCTTTTTCGTATAACCTTTACAAGTCTGAAAAAGTGATAAAAGTATACTCGGTTACATTCTCATTGATTTATGAGCATGAGAAAGAACAAAGACTAAGCTCGGTAACTTATTCTCATGTGTTTACGAGCATGAGAAAGAACAAAGACTAAGCTTGAGATTGTTTTCATTTTTACGCAAGCTTTAAAACAAAACAAAACTATGCTTGGACCTGGTTTCATTTTTACGCAAGCTTGAACCAGAGGGAAGTATGCTTAACGTAAGTGGTTTCATTTTTACACAATCTTGAACCATATAAAACTATGCTTGCGACTTCCCAACGCATAACACATGGATGGTTGGTACTTAGCCCCCAGCTTAAGAAACTAGTTGCTCAACTTCAGCATGAAGTCCAGAGGCTAAGGCAAATGCCCCCAAAGATTCATTTCATCCAACTGCAAAGGAGAATGAAATGAAGCTTCAAATACTAGATGAAGGAATTGACTCAAATAGAGAGGGGGAAAACTATTTCATTTTTTAACAAGCTTGACATAGAAACAAGAACTATGCTTGTAACCTATGTCTCATTTTTTAACGAGGTTGCCACAGAGATGAAAAAACTATCCTCGTAAGTGGTTTCATTTTTTAACGAGCTTGAAATTAGAAAACTATGCTCAAAGACCTTTGTTTCATTTTTTAACGAGGTTGCCTCAGATATTCAAAAAATATCCTCGAAGTCTTCTTGATCATGGATTCCAAGAGGACAATGCTCTTGAAGGAGACCATGTCAAGGGACAAAAATCGGTCATGGATTCCAAGAGGTCTTCGCTGGAAGGAAGAAACACACTCTGGAAGGACACCATGTCGAGGGTTGCGACAGGAATAAATATATTAGGCTCTAACAACCCTATCAGAGAGATCACCATGTCAACTACTAGATCTAAGTCATCAGAAGTTGAAGCCATGGGTGACAACGCCACATAATTGACCTGTGGCGGGGGCGATATCGTCTGCATATAAGAACCATTCAGGGAGGCAATCTAGGTGGGGTCAACGAATGAAAGTTGATCAACAGTTACAACTCGTCCATAATGAGGGAAAGATATCACACGAAAAAGAGTAGACACAATAGCTTTCATGGCATAGACATAATCCCACCCAAGGAGTAAAGCGAAATCCAAGGGATCCTGGACTACCATGACATCAATAAAGACAGTTTTCCCTCCCAAAGTTACAGGAAACTGGGGAAGGCTCCCTAAAGGTTGATTGGTTCTTCTATTAAAAGATAACAGATTCTGTGTAACCGACGCAAGTGGAGGATAACCCAAAGCTTGCCAAGCAATAGAGGGCAAAATACTAATAGACGAACCTTCATATATCAACATTTGAGGAATGTCCTGACCACAAACCTATACTGTAATCTGGAAAGGAATGTAAGAGGGAAGACAAGGTCCAGTTAGCACACCCCAATCAAAACGGATGGCCTCATTACTTGGAGGGGGTCCTACGGGAGAAGGAGGAATACCCCTCGGCACGGGAATTTTGTATCAACGACAAAAACGTGGGAAATATCAGGTTTACTCTCTAGCGGGAGAGTAGGATCGACCGATGGAGAGATTAGATCGACCACTTGAGTTTCATTCTCCAAGGAGAGAATGGGGTCGACAGATGGAAACGGATCGACCACTTGGGTGACACTCTCTAATGAGAGAGTGGGATCGACCGAGGATGGGATCGGATCGACCACTTGGTCTACTGGTTCAACCAAAGACGTGACCAGATTGACCACTTGATCAACTGGACTGACCGACGGAGGAACTGGATTGATCATTCCATCAACTACAGGTGGGTTGAGAGAAAGCTTGCAATAAGCAGTTGGAAGTTGAGGCTGTGAAACAGTCATGTCTTCCAAGAATTTTGAGGCTTCTTCCATATGAGGGAAAATATGAGTTAGATGACACCCTTTGCATAACATACACGGGAACTTGGCTCTACTTTTCTTCTTCCCAACTATATCATGACTAGTTGACGGGGGGTCGTCAGCATGTTGTTCAGAGGCTAGCGACATGGGTTGGCGAGGGTGTGTAGACCATGCTTCTATAACCTTAGATAGACCAGGGAAATCCTTAAGAAGATGGCTACCCTTACAAAGCCTGCAAGGGTACTTGGGCTTACGAGTTGTTTGGGTGATATTGACATCATCAACACTCCCAGCACGATTAACAGTAACTGGTTGTTTTCCAACATGTTTGACAGTGGTTGGAAGCTTTGACCCTTGTTTATCTTTCTTCTTCTTAATATAACTTTTCTTCTTCTTCTTATTCACTAGGTTACTAGCTTCATAGCTTTCATTCAACGAATAAGATGAAACGGAAGGCGACCTTGCAAGCTAAGAAGGCGAAGAAGACCTTACTAGTGAAGAAGGTGAAGGATCAACATGAGGTTGATGCTCGTGGGGGGAAGTGCTTGTGACTGAAGCACTAATTGCATTCGGGATTACCTGAGTGGAAAACAACCATACCGATAATCCAATAGTGAGACCTGGAAGGCTCAAAGTAGCGNGAGGAGGACCAATGTTTCCATAAGAAGGAAAAACAAAAGTTTCCCCTGGAGCAGGGGTTCCTTCATTGGTCATTCTGGGAACTGACACCATTAAATAAATATCCAATCTAGATTCCTCTAGGGAAAACAAACAGCACACGCTAAAAATCTAGTAAGCAAGCAAGCAAACAAAACCTTCTTACAATGAATGCACTAGTTGGTGATGAAATCCAACGTCGTGGGAACAGAGTAAGAAGGGGTTGAGATAGAGCGGGTGGAAAAGTTACGTTGACGACCTACTTAACAAACCTACACCCTGGTGCAAGATCCCACACATAATCGTGGGTATACCCTCCAAGGAGCCAGAGTGAGTTTGACCAACGTCGATTCCAAGTACCGTGAAGACTTGCCCCTCCACAGTCACCTTGTGTAAATACCCTAAAGAGATAGGCCACTAAGGTTACCAATCACTACAGTGATGCCTGGGGAAACAGTTGACAGTCTAATCCACGTGCAAGATCAGGGTATCTAGCCCGAAATCAACTCAAAAGGCTTCCACTCATAATTGTGGGTATACCTTCAAGCGACCCCCATAATACGCGCAATCTCTACACCAAGACCAACAAAGCAGGGTGAGTAACTATGCCAGTCTCAATGTGACCTCGTGATTGACCCTTGTGTTAGAATGGATTCCCACAACAAAATGTAGTAAGTGGATTTAACTCTCCCTATCACAAGATACTATGTTTGTTTGCATCTTTGGAAAGTTATCTTTCACACCTATTCCAAAGCCCTACGACTAATCTAATGTAGGTTTGCTACGAAAAAAGATAAAAATGTCTAACCAAGTTTTATAAGCACTTTATTTTATGGTTGTTGTTACTCAACAGGAAAATGGTGTGAACAATATGGTGTTTTGACGGACTCGAAATTTATGCAAAGAGATGAAGATGCAATCTTTTCATTTCGATGAAAGCTATGCTACGAGAAGGAGAAAACATTTATCATTCCCATATACACAATGTCCCAAAATATATTAAACTCATCAATATCAAGATTCTCAAGAAATGAGAAAAAGTTACTATACACCAATGCACAATTCATTCCCCCCCCCGACCATGAGGGGGAAAAAATTTCAGAATTTAAGACCAAAAAATGCCAAGAATCATGCAATTTCGCTACTCCAAATGCAAGGATGCCCCCAATCTAATATAAAGCAAGAAATTAAATCTGTTTGTTTCAAAAATTTCACTAAAAGCAATAATGAACTTTGTTAAAATAAAGAAACTCAAACTAAAAGTTTTCTTTTAAAGCGAACTATTTAGAAGGAATTTGATCTTTCCCTAAACAATTATAAAGAAAACACATGCTTTGTAATTGAAATACACTCAAAGCAAGAGACTAATCCTTCAAAACCAAACAAAGCAAAGGTGGCTAAAAGAAACTCAAAGGATGTCAAGCAAACTGTAAGCAGATCAATATAGGCTCCAAAAGCTCAATCCAGCTGATCAAAGCAAAACTGGGTCATCAAAAGATGACAAGACCCAATCCAAAAAAGCTTACAAAGAAGTTCACAGCCTAGCAGTAGAGTATAGTGTGAGAATTAGGTATTCTCGCAGGCTAGACACAGGTAGGTTGCGAGAAGTTTGCACTGAACTGAATGGTAGGGTGCGAACCTTAGTGATTCTCGCAAGCTACAGAAGGGTGCAGTGCGAGAATGTTTGTAATCAAATTTTTTTGAAAAAGGACAGGGAATATAAGTGAACTTCTAGATCCAGAGAGTCTGGATGGATGTCCCACAGACTCAGAAACCAGAAAACAAGCAATCAAAGGAAGGGAAACTAGACTAACTAAGAAACAATCTGTTCCCCAGTGGAGTCGCCAATTTTTTTATCGGATAAATCGGTAGGTGCGGACACTAACTGATCTCCCTAGATCCACCTAGATCTAGAACAAAACACACCAGAACATGACGCTTTCCTTAAGTTTTAAATATTGAATTTACTAACTAAAGAGGGATAGGTGACATACCATTTAAACGCCACTTCCTCTCGCCATCGCCATCCTAGCTCCGTTCCAACGCTCATACAATGATGATCCTGCAAAAGAACGCAACCAACCAAAGTGATAGTAATAGCATAAACTCAATATAAACTTATGTATGTGATCAAGGAATCATACAATAAAACACAACAAGCTTTATAGGAAAGAATCATATTATTGTATCATATTAAATGTGAAAGAGAGATTACAACCATGGCCTTGATGTCATAAGGTCCCTTCCAACTGTCCTTCGTTCCCCACACACTTTCACTCCAAGAATTCTGAGAGCACAGATCTGATAATATTCACAATCTACCTTGACAAAGGCAAAACTCAAAACCACTCTAACCAAGCCAATAATTCTAAGCCAAATCCAACTTAGCCAATCCCAAAAGCTCCAAAGCTAACTTTCTCCATGAGAGTTCCTCTCCTTTTATAAGTTGAAGAGGATAAGGTGAGGATGTTAGGATGATCCCACCAAATCATGAAAGCGAGTAATATCCAAACCATTCGGATGCCACCTCACCATGGAAGTTTCTCCTTCTAGAAGATTCGAGAAAATGCTCGTTTTTCCCATGTGTAAGCATTCTCGCACCCTGCCTATAGAGAAACCTATGAACCTCTCGCAACCTAGCTATGGTGCAACCTACAAGAATCAGGCATTCTCGCACCCTGCCTATATAGAAACCTATGAACTTCCTTTTTATAGGGTTTTTACAAAGGAAAATGTAACTTCTTTTCTCAGGAAAAGTTCTTCTCCCTTCTCTCTTCAGGAACTCAGGCCACTAACCCCTCTGAAGGCAATAGATAGGTTTACATCATTAACGGTCATAGGGATGACGAAAATAATGTGTAACACTCCTGCACAGTAGCTAGGGGTTTTTTTTTGGGTAGGCCTTGTACGGATGGTCGTACAAGGGTGTTCTGTGAGGGTGGGCCCCTCAATGCGGGGGCAATCGAGTGTTTCACGTGCATAAGTCCGCAGGTGTAATTTGGAGAGCCGTGCACAGGGGCGCCCAAATGGGGAAAACAAGCGTGCATGGGATGTGCACATGTGCAAAGCACAGCAGCGCATCTATGCGCGGCTGTGTTCCTGACAGTTGTGCATGTGTGCGCCAATGTGGGGAAAACAGGTGCTCTAAGGTGCACGTCTGTTGATGTGACAGGGGCGCATGAGTGCGCTCCTATATAACCAACAATCGTGCATGAGTGCACGACTATGGGGTGAGAAGGCTCGCATATGTGCGCGCCTGTGGGGGAAAAAGTCATGCCTCTAAGGCAAAGCTGAAGGGTGTAAAAATTAATCTTTTGGGAGATTTTGTGTTTTTATGAGTTGTGATGGCTGATCAAATCTTGTATGTGTCGATGCAGGTGACCAATCGACAATGTCGATTCATTGGAGGGAGAGGGACTGGGCGCGCCTGAGAGAGGCGGGGAGATATGAGGAGTCGAATGTACGTGGTGCTTTGGAAGCTTGTGGGTTTCTGAAGTTTTTTGAGTGCTCACTTGTGAGGGCACAGGATTATCTTCTGTAGTTCCTGATTTCGATGTGGAGTCCGGAGCTGCAGTGTTTCATTGTTCATGGTGAGCACCTGGAATTCTTTGTTATAGAGGATGTATACTTTTTGACTAGGCTCCCTTTTCAGGGGACCCTGCTACCTGTCGAGCCCGTAGTACCCGGGGATGGGCTATTGGTTGTCCTAGCTCGGACCTATTGTTTGGGAGAGGACTACATGTCCATCTCTATGGTGAGGATTGGGGTGATGGATTCCCTGGTGCATCGATGTGTTGCATCGATGATTGTGAGAGTGTATGGATCTCTCGCAACTCAGCAGATCAATGGGGGTCAGCTGAGGATTATGTAGAGGCACTGGGGGGTGAGAATTTTTCCTGGGGCTTGATGTTGCACACCAAGATGGTGGGGCGGCTTGAAAAGTGTTGAGTTGTTGACTCAAGAGATTTTTCCTTTGGGTCCATCTTGGTGGCATGGTTTTTGGAGAGGGTGCCCATGTTGTGCCCGAGAGTTTTATTAGACGCCCTAGGTATGTGAGAGCCGCGACTGAGGTGGTGGGCGACGATTTTGGTTCGCCATGGTGGGGGGGAGGGTGGCCATTATTTTACGGTCGAGGTTGCAGGGGTGTGGCATCAGATGCCATAGATCATACTCCAGTTTCCATACAGTGGGGTGGACTTTCGGGATGATCCAAAGATGGTGCTACCCCCAGGAGAGGTGTTCGATCGAAGAGGTATGTGGATTTATATGGTTGTTTGATTTGTAGATAGTATAGCATGTGTTATTTGTATAGATGGATGCTAACGCAATCATTTGTTTGTTGTGTGTGCAGATGTTGGACCTCGCAGACGCAAGTTTGAGATGGTCAGAATGCCAGCGCAGTAGGCACCAGTGAGACCACCATGTGGAGAGGCACGGGCCGGGGAGAGACGGCGGCGGGATGAGGGTGGCATGAGGTCGGCTGGTGATGAGAGAGAAGGCAGGAGGCACCATTTTTATGACCCTGGTGCAGGGCCTTCTCATGCTCCTCCGGCGGGGGTCAGGGGAGAGTTCGAGGATATTCATTGTCACTTGGAGGCGGTACTACAGGGAGTGCCCAAGGGCATGTGGTCATGTATTCAGGATGAGGGAGTCCTGGACCAGTTTGTGGGCCTTCCGATGGAGTGGCAAACCATGGTCCGCAGAGAAGTTGTAGTGGGTGCGGTGATGACTAGGCGACTGCCCCCATAACTTGAGGGACCCCTAGATGGTGGGGCACCTCCTCCTAAGAGAGGACTAGGTGGTGGAGATTTAGAGGCTCCATGAGTGTCCCTGTATGGTTATTTTTGTATAGGCTTGTGAGCCCTTTTTGTATATGGTGTGGGGACACCTATTTTGTATTTATAGGGGTGAGGTAGTTCACCTACCTACAAATGTTGTATATGTACTATTTTTTGTAAACATTGATGGAACATTTGATCGATATATATATATATATGTGTGTGTGTGTGTGTGTGTGTGTGTGTGTGTGTGTGTGTGGATATACATTTTGGGATCTTTGTGATGTTCACATGTGTTGATGTTTTTTTTTTATGACGTCGTGACAGACTTGTGATGATTTATGTATGTATAATGGTAACTTGATGGGATAAATTCCAATCTGATACTAGGTTAGCCATATTATCTGTTATTTGATTAAATTGCCTTGGAATATGTGTGAATGTGATTGAATCAAAACGTCGAGATAAAAGTCTAACTTGTAGGTATTTGCGGAAGAGGCATGGATCACGTAAATGGTACACATTGTTGAGCTGGAGGACGACGAGTTGGGAATTGAGTAAGACGCTTAGGTAACGAATATGGCGACTACTGGCCTCGGCAAGGAGGCCAATGATGACTGTGTATTTAGCTTTGTTGTTGGCAGTTGAGCCCAAGCATATGCCGTTGGAGTGGAGCAGTTCATGCGAGGGGGTATAAAGGGCCCAAGCGGCCGAGGTGAGATTTTGTGTCCAACGGCTAGCTCCGCCGGTGTAATCGATGTGGAAGGTCGATGGGGGAGGCATTTGTCAATAACACAAATGATAGATTAGACGTAAGATATGGAGAAAAAAGAAGACTAAAAACTCTACAAAAAAAAATCCTAGTGTAGCATGGCTATACTCACGCATAAAATTTATTTAAGTACAACCCGTTGATGGGTTCCTTGAGGGGGTGGCCTTCGGGAGAGGCTAGGATGTATGCACCTTTAGTGAGGCAATGTTGGATGATGTAAGTTCCATGCCATAATGACTCAAACTTTTCATGGGTGATATCGTAAGCAAGGACGAGGTCGCCTTCGTGGAATGATAGAAGGTTGACATGGAAATCAAAGGTAGCCTTCGACCATTTTTTTGCTGCCTCATTGTTCTGTAATGAATACCGACGATCTTCATTTAGCGACTCTAAGTTCAACAAATGCTACTCTATCGGAGCAGTGTCAGGTAAGATCTCAATAGCGGTGCATAATGTGGGGATTTCGCATTCAATGGGGAGAGTGGCCTCGGCCCCATGGACAAGATGAAATGGTGTGAAACCAGTGGTGGTTTTAACTGTCGTGTGATAAGCCCATAGTGTGGAAAACAACATATGGTGTCAATTGGTCTTATGTTTTTTAACCGTGCACTGCAACATGGTTTTGAGGACCTTGGTTACCGCCTCTACCTGTCCATTGGACTAAGGGTAGTATGGGGATTCGAACTCATGGGAGAAGCTTAACCTAGAGGAGAGTTCAACAAAAATATCATTCTCGAAGTGTTTCCCGTGATTGGAGACTAGCTGTAGGGGAACTCCAAAGTGGGAGATGACGTGGTTGAAGAAAAAACGTGCAACAGTGTCAGCGGTGTTGTTGAAGGTGGGCATGGATTCATCCCATTTGGTGAAATAATTGACTACCACGACGATGTATTTGTGTCCATTACTAGATGGAGGGTTGCAAGTCATGAAGTTTATGCCCAATTTGCAAAAGGGGTCGGCAGTAATGACTGGGTGAAGAAGAGAAGGTGGTGCTCTCGCTTTGTTGGCATATAGCTGACATTTGTCACATCGCTTCACAGCGTGGATGCAGTCGTGAAACAATGTGGGCCAAAAATAGCTTGCTCGAATGATTTTCTGGGCGGTGGACATCCCTAAGAGGTGGCCACCGCATGCGCCATTGTGCCAGTCATTCAAGACTCTATCGGCTTCGTCAATGGTCAAACATAGACGAAGTATGGTGTCATCCCCTCGTTGATATAAGATATTGTCGATAAGGAGGTAGCGAGGGGCTTGGTGGTGAATACGTCGACGATCGTCCCGTGAGAGGTGGTTGTCGAACTTCTGTGTTCGGAGGTAGACAAGGAGATCATCGTACCAAGGATCATCCGAGGGGATGTAAAAGAGATGTTCATCGGGAAAGTCTGTATTGATGGGGGAACTGGTATTATTGGAAGGAAATGTCATAATGAGTTCGGCGAGGATGAGGGATTTATTTCTCTTGGGTGTTGAAAATTCGAGGTCATACTCCTTAAGGATGACGATCCATCGGGAAAATTTGCCATTAATTTTTCAGCGACTGAGCAAGTATTGCATTGGGTTGGAATCTGCTAAGACCTTGGTAGTCCAAAGCAGGATGTAATGGCGCAGTTTCTGGACTGTGAGGACAACTGCAAGTGCGAGTTTCTCTTCGTGATTGTATTTCAAGAGTGGCCCTGAAAGGTTTTTACTAATATGGAAAATGACATGTTCCCAGTCATCATCCCCTAATTGGACGAGAACTCCTGCTACAGAGACGGCTAAGGCCGATAAGTAGAGGATATAGTCACGGTCATAGTCCAGTGGACTAATCAATGGGGCATTGGAGCGGGCCGTTTTGAGATCATCAAAAGTGGTTTGGGCATGTTTGTCCCATTGGAATGGGATATCATGACGTAAGAGGCGAAGGAAACCATGTGCTCGAGTGGCGTAATCGGGGACAAAGCAGTGTAAAAAGTTAGCTTTGCCTTGTAGGCTCTGCAGTTGGCGTAAATTCCGTGGTGGGGGAATTTTCGTGATGGCTTGGACCTTGAGGGGGTCTACTATGATGCTGTGTTGGGAGACGATGAACCCAAGGAGGCATCCAGCGGTGATGCGAAATACGCACTTGAGGGGATTCAAGTGGATATTGTACTGACAAAACATGTGAAAGACAATGCGTAAGTCTTCGAGGTGTTGAGTGTGTTTCTTGGATCGAGCGGTGAGATCGTCCAAGTAGGCGAGAATGATTGGAGCCAGGTCATGAAAAATGTATGTCATGGCGCATTGAAAAGTGGATCCAATGTTCTTGAGGCCAAAAGGCATGACACGATATGCAAAGGTACCCCAAGGGGTAGTGAATGTGGTTTTGTAATGATCAGTTGGGTGGATCTAAATTTGGTTGTAGCCATATAAACCGTCCATGAAGGATAAAGCCTCGTGGTCGGCACAATCATCGATAATTTGGTCGATGAAGGGTGTTGGAATATTGTCTTTGGGACAAGCGTGATTGAGATCGTGAAAGTCCGTATAGACACGGATAGTTCCCTTCTTTTTGTTAACAAGGACAGGGTTGGAGACCCATGACGTATATGCGATGGGGTATATGAACCCTGCAGCACGTAATTTTTCAATCTTGGCTTTGATGGCCACTGCTTTCGATGGGTGTAATGGGCGTCGCTTTTGTCGTACAGGTGTGATATCAGGCCATGTGTCTATATGATGTTCGACAATAGAGGAATCAAGGTCAGGCATCTCTGTGTATGACCAGGCAAAAATGTCCCGGTATTCTTGGAAGAGAGATTTGTAAGTGATGAGGTCTTCAGGAGAGCATGTGGCGCCGATGGTGATTTCTTCTATGATGTTAGGTTTGATGGAAATATCAATTTTGATGGTGCGGGAAATGTTGGCCATATTGCCTTCTTCAAAAGCGTCAAGGGTAGGGATAGGGTTATTGAACCAATCTATCTTCCCCGAGGGGAGAAAATATTTGGTTTCGATTGCATATATGGGGAATTTTTTGGGAGTCGCAAAGGCTTCTTGTGAAAGAAAGAGTGCTTTGTGATGGAGCGGATCCCATGGGAAATCAGGGGAAGTTAATTCCTCGAGGATGTCTTCGTCATAGTGGAATTGTTGAGAATATAGTGGATCTAGGGGAATAACATTGGTGACTATCACCATGTTGTTATATTCTGGTGAAGAGGTAGGGGGACTGACGCAAGGGGGTTGCGCGGGTTCGCTCGACATAAACCAAATATCGAGATACTATGGGTTAAAAATGGTAGTCGGGCGTAAAATTTCCGTGGGGAAATTAACTGGATAATTGAGGGGATTTGGGGGCAAATCCTCATATAAACTATCTAGGAACACTGGGGGAGTCAGGAATGTCTCAGGTTCATGAAAGAAGATATTGAATACATCAGGTTATAGGGTAAAGGTANGGGGGGGGGGGTTGTATTTTGAATAAGGGCCATTTGATGACGCATGTATTCAATAATCGTGGGACACTGGTAGGTGAAATGATCTAGTGATTCACAAAGAGAGTAAGGACATCTCATATGTTCATTGATTAAGGTTGTGACATAGTGGATGTCAGTGACATGTGTGTGAGATGATGCGGATAGGAGGGGTTCTTGTTGAAAGCTTTGACGTACGGCTTCTAGCATCTGCCGAAAGTGGGGTAGCACAGGGAAATGGTGGGTGCAATGGTCGTATTTTGAACAAATGGAACATGCAAATTTGGTCTGCGGGACTTTGCCTCCTGTAGGGGATGTAATGGTAGAATTAGATGAACTAGATGAAACGGCGGGCGGGGTCATCGCTCAAGGGAGTTGAATTAAATTTTGTAGCTCGGGGAGAGATGGACATTTATTGGTGGGGTGTTCATATTTCTCGCATAGTGCGTAAGGAGGTTGAACTTGAGGGAGAAGTGGGGCAACATGTTATTTCTTCTTCTATCTGCCCCCAGTTGTAGCAGTGGTGCTAGTAATTGGGGGTGTGGGTGGTGTGGTTGGGGTAAGTATCAGAATCTTCATCGCGACTCCTTATGTTTGGGGAGGGAGGGATGGTTGAGGGACCATCTCAGGTGGATGGAGATACCATACTGGAATTTCCAGTACTATATTGGGAAGGGTAAGCGTTGTGGCTACCTAGAAATCTTGTACACTCGATAGGGGGTAAAAGAAGGGGATTTGAGTGATGGCCTGGGGGACTGTCTCCCAAACCGGGATGTGGCCCTGGGGGAGGGTGTAATAAGGAATAGGGGGAGCTGGAGAGTTCTTAGTGGATTCCTAGGGAAGGAGCTCTGCGACTAGTGGGATGTCAGAGAGTAATAAAGCCTCTGTGGGAGGAAGGGTATCTCCAGTTTTTGTTCCATTGGATGAGATGACACATAATTATGCTAAGGGATGTATGAGTGGAGGGGCTCTATGGTATTTCCCTAGCAAGGATGGGTCTTTGAAGATTTTGGGACCCATCTCGATGAGTGGGTAGTTATCGGGATTAGTATGGACAAAAGGTAGCATATTATCGATGTTGGAGGAAGGGTTGGGCTATTAATGCGACACATGGTTGATGGTGGCGATCTTCCTGTTGTGGGGGAACATCATTGTACGAAACACAGAAGAGGACATAGAATTCATCGCATACAAATAGATATTCCCAAACAAGATGTTGTAATCTAGCGGAGCGTCGATAACTTCAATGTCAATGAGGATAGTTTTGCCCCTGAGTTCAACAAGGACATTTTGAAAGATCCCTTCAGGAGAGGATGGTCGTCCATCATAAGCTCTCAAAGTGATGGTTGATGGGATGATCTCGGGGGAACCTAGTTTATGCCATACGATTTTGGACATGATGCATGTGGATGCACCTTCATCAATGACGCAGCAGTGAACAGTGATGTTCCAAATTTTAACCGGTATTTGGAAAGCGACTAGAGCGGGGAGACGGGGTTCTCCACTATCAAGATCAAAGGTGATGAGGTGAGTATCAACAGGGTCTACTTCCCCCAGGGTGAAAATTAACGACTTCAGTTGGGTAGGATAGGTTTGAAGGACTTCTAAAACTGACATGGCAGCAGGAGATTGTGCCAAGTCATCGACCAGACTGTAATTGTGTGTTGCCCTAGCCTGAGGATTGTTGGCATTTCGTCATAGTGGTATGTGAGGAATACGAAGGGGTGGTTCAGTATTAGGGTGAGGAATCATCAAAGGTGGGTCAGTTGTGACTGGGGATGCTTTCAAGGTATCAGGAGCGAAGTCAAGGGGTGCGTTGTATTAACGACTGCGCATTTGGAGAAGGGCTTCTTCCTCACTAGTGAGGAGGATAGTGTGATCTGTAGGAGTGTTTGGGTTTGCATACTGTCCCATCTGTGGTGGGGTCGGATGCATCTATGTTGGGTGTTCATTACCCCTTGGTGTGGTATCGGGTTTTGTAACACAGCTGGGGGGGGTTGTTGCACATATTGTTTTTGGGGCCTGCTGGAGAACATGCGGTACTAGGGGACGTTGTCCATTTCCAGATTCTTTCATTCGTTTAAAGTCAGCAATTTGAGGGAAATGGTGAGTATAATGGCCATACTCACCGCAAAGGTCACAAGGGAATTTTGTCTGAAGAGTGTTGTTATTCTTCCCTTGGCGTTTGTTGTTATTTCCCCCTTGGGGGTTCTAGTTCCCCTGGTTCTGGTTCCCTTAGTTCTAGTTTCCCCCTGCTGGTTGGTTCTGTTGGGGGTAGTTTTGGTTCCTTCCTGGTTTTGGGTTATTATTGTTTTGGTTTTTTCCTTTCTTTTTGGAATTATTCGACTGATGGATCATATTTTCCGTATTCAGTTGTTCGAAATTTTGATATTGCTGAATGGGAGAGGGTTGAACAAAATTAACCCCAGTGTGTGGGTGCCCTGGTGGTGGAGCCATGGGTTTTGGAGGGCCGGGAAATGGAAAGTATGGATTATTTTGGGGTAATGATTTGTAAGGTACATAGGAAGGTGTGGCGCTTTCACTAGTGCTTAGGGTGTAAGCAAATGTAGAGGGGGTACTAGAACTTGGTTGGGCTAGTGGGCGTACTGGGGGTGTCAGGGGGGTCCACTTATGGGTGGAGGGAGGACAACATGATATGGTTGTGGATAAGGGGGAGGAGGATAATAAGGGGGTCCTCCATATACCGGTGAATATTGAGGTGTTCCATACATAGGTGTTTGTTGGAGGTCTAGATTGTGGTGTGTAGTGGTACCAATCAATCCATCCACAGAGTGAGACATCCCAGGTTTGTCCTGGCCAAATGGAACGAGTCTCGGGGTGTCAGGTAGTGCCGTATATAACTATCCTGACTGTGAATAAATGAGTTCGAATTGTTGATCCTTGCTAATGGCTTCTTCTTCAGACTGGGGGAAGGTGGTGGCCACGCCCTTGGCAAGGAGGGAAACGAGTGATTTGAGAAACCAACTAAGGCATTGTTGCTTGGTGGCTTCTGCTTTGCATAAACTACGTCACCGATGCCATTTGTGAATGTCGTCAGCGATGTGTGTAGCAGAGGTTTGTTTAAACTCTGAGAGTAGTTCGAGACCATTGTCATGACGGATTGGTAGTTGAAAGAAGGTCAAAAATGTTTTGGCCAAAGATTCAAAGGTCACATGAGACCCAGATTTTTCTTCTACATACCACTTGGTTGATGGGCCAGTGAGTGTGCATTGAAATAACCTCAACCGAACAGATTCGTCCATGATGTTGTTTGAAGAGCACCATAAGTGGAAGGTCATGATATGGTTGGTCGGGTCGTCTCCCTCTTTTCCTTCAAACTTGGGAATGTCTAAAGGGAGTTTGGTAGGCATTGTGGTCCATGTGGGGTCATGCAATATAGGATCATTGGTGAGCTTAGTCAGATCCGGTATGTTGAGAGAATACAAATATGGCATTTGGGGTTATGGTGGGAGATTAATTCTCGTCATGGTGGGAATGTTTTGTCTGCCTGACCCCTGAAGAGGGTTCGTTCCAGCCATGGTGTGAATGGTTTGTGTACCTGACCCGTGAGGGGGGCTAGGTGGGGTTGTACTTCCTCCTGGGGAAGAAGTGTGCCCCCCACTTCCTTGTAAAGGAAAGTGAGTGGATGGTTGACCTTGGGAAGTGGACCCAAGTAAAGTGGAACCAAGCAAAGAGGATCCCAAGACAGTCGCACTCACAGGAGTGTGAGAAGGTGGATTCGATGAGTTGGCAAGACTGGGAACTCCCCCTAGAATGGGAGGGAGATTTAGCAAGTGTCTAGAATGACAGGGATTCTGTGGGTCCCCTATGATGTTCGACTAGAAAAGTGCATGTGTGCAAATGGTGATGAGAGCAATAAATGAACAAGAGGCTTTGTCTATGATTTTTATACCTTCACAATATATCTCACAATCATATGTAGTCACAAGAGCATCATACATAAATCAACTGATAAAGAAGCATACATGTGGGTAGGTGGTTTTTGTCCATGTGGGAGAACAAAGAAAACAAATGCTCGTGTCCTAAAAGACGTAATGCCCTTCCTCTCAAATAGCACTGGACCTTCCAATAGTACTCGACAGTGGGATCTGAAGCCACCGAAAGAGAAACTAGTGAAGGATGAAGTAATCAGTTATAATGAGGGGTAGAGGGTGCATATCCTAAAAGAGCTGGCGATATTTTCCAATAGCCACACAAAATCTGATCAAGGTACAATTGCAGCCCATAATTTCCACCTAGGTAGATGTCCTAAAATTTGGTCACAAGGTACCTCAGTCAAAGTGCGACATTTAGATTTTCGGCCTAAGAAACGGGTCACGGGATGGATCTCATCCAAGAGGTGGGTGCCTCAAGGGGGGATGCACAGGACAACTAGACCTCGGCCTTGAACCCTTAACGGGTATCTCCCTGCCTTATCGTGTAGGAACACTTGACTTGGAGGATTTAAAGTTCCCTATTTGACAACTTCTATTGTTTGAAGATGTGAGAACCAGATAATGGGAAGTTGTTTGGATGCCTATCCCCAAGATCCTACCTAGGCTAAAAGAATTATTTTGGCACCTCCTGTGGAGGAAAACTTAGTATTTTTTTAGAAAACATTTAGATGTGGTTGTTTGAGAGATTGGGGGTGTGAACCAATCTCGTTGAAGTTAAGTGGGAGTGGATAGTTTCTTCAAGAAAAGGGTGGGGTGTTTCAGGATCCCTTTGGAGGAAACTTACTTCAACCTCCACATTTTGAGATCGAAACTATGTGAGTGAGTAGTGACTTTGTGTGTGAACAAGTGAAAGTGTTCCAAATTTTTAATAATTTAGGTGTCACCTTGCTGCATGTGGACTTCGTGTGGTCCTTACAAGTCTTGATTACCTAATTTACTAAATGCCATTGGTACAACCTTGCGGAATTTTAAATTCCCTAGAGAACTAGCATGTGGACATATGGGTCCTTACCAATCCTTTAACTCCCTAGTGTGATTTAATCTAAAAAAACTTCAAAAACTATCCTAGATTGTGGACATGTGGGCATGTATGAGCCCGTTACAAAACCTTTAAACTTCCCTAGTGATGTAGTCTAAGAAAGTAAATTCAAAAACTATCCTATCTTTGTAGCATGTGGGCATGTATGGGCCCTTACAAATTTAATATGTGTTTGAAAAGAAAACTAAGAGGATTCCCGAGGGGCCTGTTGTCCTCTCTTAAATATTTTGTCTTTAAGGGAGATGAAATTTTCCCTCAATTGTTTTTCTAATTCTCAAGATCGCTTTATGGTGCGAGAGAAGAGCATACTCAAAAATTGACGTTCAATTTTTGGTCCCAATGCAAGTAGTTATATTTGTGATATAGAATGATTCCAACTTATCTTTAATCAAAGCAAGCCATCCATGTGGCAAAAATGAAAGCAAAAAGAGGATAAATATGGATTTTAACCCCCTAAGTGCCTATGTTTTGACTAACCCTTCATGTGGAGAGGGAATCTAAGTGTGGTGCATATTACAATCTGCATAGAATCAAACTTAAGAAGGCTATGGGCCTCAAACAAATCACAAAAACCCTTACAATGTATAATTTTATGGAGACAGAGGTGCATTGGGCGCCAATGCACAAATTAAAAATGACCTTTTGGCGCATTGCACAGAATGCGCTGAAAAACACAGTGGGTTTGACGCACGTGCTCAGAAGACGCGACCGTGGGTTAAAAAACCCGTGCACTTTCTGTTACATGGTCGTGAAAGAAATTTTGAATGAAATTCTCTCGACTCAGCTCTGAATTTTGCTTTTTGCAGGCGGGCATGGGCTGGTTATGGTTCCTGCAAGTTAAATAAACCAAAATGAAGTGATCAAACAACCCAAATGGGGGGGAAATTGATACCAATCCCCAGCAGAGTCACCAATCTGTCGCGTCCCTTTCGTCACCTAAATGAGAAAAATAAGGATGCTTACAAGTCCAGTTGGGTTAGCTGGACAAGACAGTAGTGAATGCGAGAGTTAGAAAAATCTAGCATAAGAAATAAACAAAGAACTAAAGCTAATAATAGTAAAAGAAACTAAACTAGAGTGCATAGGTGGAATAGAACAAAAAATAAACAACATGCATGCCACCAATGGATAAGTTTTATTTGTGGAAAAACCCCAAAGAGAAAGGGAGACTATGGGTCCCCTCTTCTTCCAAGGGAGGGCTCTTCAACCCCCAATGATTGAGCTCTTCTTACAAGTAACAAACTAAAAGGAAATGGTGAAGAAATACAAATCCCATTCACTCAAGAGGTGATATGAATGGCTAAATGAAATGGTGCTTGTATGCTCTTGATGAGGAAATATGATCCTCTAAGAGAATATAGGCAGCATAACAATACAAATGAATTCCTTGAAAATATAGTGCACCCATGGCCTCTTTTTATAGCAAATCTTTGAGGCATTATTCAACTAGTCTTTAGTGTGAACAAGGGGCTCTTTAGGGCACCCTTAGGTCTTTGACTAGCCCCCCACTCGGATTCAGCTCGGATTTGGGTGTCAAATCGACTTGGGAGATGAACCAGAAGTGGGTGGAAGGCCGACCAAAATCATAAATGCGTCGTTCGGAGGTGTCTGCGGCTTTTCGCTTCCACAGTCGCGCATCGGGCACATATGCGCTTTTCCTGCGTTATTCAACTGTTGCACATGCACGTGCTACCTTTGTATCCTTAGCGCATGCTGATTTTTTAACGAGTTGTATAGTTTTGTGCCCTTTGGAAATGCATTTTCTAGGCCATGGATGAACTAATGGGTGTTTTGAAGATGTTGGATTCCTATAACCATTTGTGGATGAAATTCTAGTGATAACACTTATTCACCCAATGGGATCGATCATTAGAACGCCTTTCACCACTTTGGAGGATTATTTGAGTGAAAAAATCAAGGATAATTAAAATCGTCGGTAAGCAAGATTAATAATCTGAGGAAAAAAAACACTCGATGAAAGGACTTCCCTATTGATAAAGTCCTAGGAAACTAACTAAAAATTAACCCATGCTAACATATTAAATTATTATTCCACGCATGGAAGCGGACATTCTGAGTAGAAAGAAAGAAGTTTTGGAGGCCCAATTGCCCTGTTGAGCCATAAGTCTTCAAAATATGTTGTACCGCAAGGTACATGACGTTGACCCCTAGTTAAATAGGCGGTCAACAAATCCCACAACAACAACATATTTGAATACATTTATTGTTTCATAATCTTAGATATTATTAGTTTGTTCCAGGGTAATAAATGGGCACACATAAAGTCATAACACTAACCATGGTGATTGTTAGAACAAAATCACCCTTAGAACATTGATTGCATCAAATTTGAGTGAGAGAGACGTGGGCCCATTTGAATCCATCTTAGGTACATTATTCATATTCACTTTGAAATAACACCCTACAATTCATAAAATATGAAATTGGATAAAAATACCACTATTATAACTATCTTGAAGCCTTGTGGTTGTGCCAGAATGAAAGCTAGAAACTGCTTTATTTCCTTCTAGTAAAAGCACAAGTGCAGAGCCAATAACAACATTAAATTGAAATACACTTATTATTGCATCATTGTGTATCTTATTATCATGTTACAAAGCCAATAAAAGGGAACATACAAAGAAAGGACACTAAGCATGGTTCTTTTTATGAATAAGGCACCCCTAGAGCATTGATTTCATCCTTGTGCTTGTGCTAGAAAGAAAAGTAGAAACCACTAGCTTTCCATCTAGCACAAGAATAAGTGCATTGCTAGTGACAACATCATAACACTAACCTTGGTTTGGGTGAAATCACCTCCTTGCTTTGTCTAGAGACAAACAAGTGTAGCTCATCATGCAAGGGAATCAAAAGTGGGGTTAAGGAAAAGCATGTTCATATTGCTACATGGGCTTGCGCTAAAAGGGCATGTGAAGAAAAAGTAACCCTGAGCAATGGCACATACTTGTTCTTTTTCCTAAAGGAAAGCTAGTGACTACTAGTTTTCCATATATGACAAGAACAAATGCAGATCCCACAACAACATTAGATTTGAGTATTGATAGGTTCAAAGCCACAACTGAATAATACACACATAGCACACACCATTTTTGAAAAGCAAGGACACAAGGAGATATATTCTCCAATTCCTCCAAAGGGGAATATTTTTATCAATCAACCATTCACGTGTGTCTATCTAGTGTACAAATGGTCCCTTTTATAACAATAGGTGACCATAACAACTATTACATAATTAGATGTTTGGTTCAAACCATCTCCATAACTATCTCCACAACTTCCTCCACAATATCTCCATGAATATCTCAACTCATCTATATCAATCTCTCAACAAATATTCATATCCCTAATACCTCTCATTTCTCCTCATCTCTCACTCTCACGTAGACTTTCTAGAATTAGTCTACTGTTGAAATTAATAAGACAACTGAGAGGGGGGGTGAATCAGTTGTTATTGTGCTTAAACAATTTTAAGTCTATTAAACCATTCTTAATCTTTCTTCAAGTGATCATCAATATTTTACAACATATGGACAACATAAATAATGAGCATCGGTCACACATAAGATATACACAGAGACAGATTTTCACGAGGAAACCCATAAAGGGAGAAAACCTATTCTTCTTAGGAATGATAGGCAGTCTTTTAAGTTCTGTACATCATCTATGTTTGAGCACCAACTCAAAGTGAGGCTACTACCTCTGTTTTACAAGCTCCAACTTGTTGAGAGCATCAACTCTCTAGTTTCTCTAGCACCGACTAGAAGGAAGCACCAACTCCTTGAGTGTTCCAGCACCAACTGGATGGAAGCACCTACTTCCACTTATACAAGCACCAACTTGTTTGAGAGCACCAACTCTCTGGTTTCTCTAGCACCGACTAGAAGGAAGCACCAACTCCCTCAGTGTTCCAGCACCGACTGGATGGAAGCACCCACTTCCACTTATATAAGCACCAACTTGTTTGAGAGCACCAACTCTCTGGTTTCTCTAGCACCGACTAGAAGGAAGCACCAACTCCCTAAATATTCCAGCACCAACTGGATTTATACAAGCACCAACTTGTATACAGAAAACTATGTGTTTTCCCGAGCACCACCCTACCACCTTGTTTTCTAGCCACAACTCGATGGAAGTTACAACTCCCAATATTCAAGCACCAACTCGAATATCAGAGGACCATAGTCCTCCCTAGCACCACCCTACTTCCCTGATTTCAAATAAATGATTTAATACCCAACAACACAGATAAATCTTACCACTTCTTACCACTTCTTCTCTGTTCTGTAAATCTGGTCTGCTTCTAACTATTCTGCAATTCTTCTCTTCCTCTGTCTGTTCCGCAATTCTTCTCTTCCTCTGTTTGTTCTGCAATTCTGCTTTGCTTCAAGTTGTTCTACAATTATGCTATTGCTTTTGTCTGTTCCTCATCTGTTACTCATCTCTGAGTTTTATCTCACACTGTGCATACTGTCAGTCTCACACTGCGCATACTGTAATTTTCCCTTTCTTACAGTTCAACTCATTTTTCATTCAGAACGACCAACCACGCACAATCACTGCGTGTTTCTTTTATACACTACAACCCCTTTAGTTACCCCTCACACCCTAGAACAACGCATCGGCAACTGAAACGCCAACCTTCCAAGAACCATGATTCGGTTCTGCTAACTGAATCGTAATTGATCAATTAATCGTGAAGAGCAACAGTAGCTCTTTGATCAGATTTCCAAGTATCCAACACCGTTGGATTACAAGCACAGGGTCTTGCGTTGATTTCACCATTTCGCATTTCGGTGATGAAGGGTCTCGACACTCCAAGTCACGATCACCAAGACTCCGAGATGGAGCTTAGCACCGCTAGCTTCTTCCCCTCACGTGACCACCAACAGTGACCACAGGCTGCGCCAAAAGGCACTTCGTATTTTGTGCACTTATGAACTTCATCGAGCCTGATCAACGGTCGAGATATCCAATGATCCAACGGTCCAGATCTCATCGCGATCTTGCATATCACGATTCCTGTGATGAAGGATCTCGATACTCCAAGTCGCGATCACTGAAATAGAGCTTGGCTTCTCTAGCTCTGCTCTCTAGCTCTCGACAATGTGACCACGAGATATGACCACTCACCAATCAAACAAGCACTTTGCTCCTTTGACTTTCCAGTTAGCGAAACGTTAATCCCTCGCCACATGTCCCTCTTGGATCAATGGTCAAGATCTTATCGCGATTTCGCAACTTCACGGGCCTTCATCATGCCTAATCAACGGTCCACGATCTCGATGATTCGACGATCCAGATCTTTTCATGACCTCGCATATTGCGAGTTCCCACACCATGCTTCGTTGATTCCTCCAATGTGCAAGTCAGCGAAATTCCAATCTCTTGCCACGTGTCCTATGACTCCAACGGTCAGGATTGTTATCGCAATTTCGCATATGAGTTCGAACCTCTTTCCTTTGGTTTCCCGATCTGTGAAACTCCAAAACGAAACCTTTGTCACGATTTGACTGTTTTCCTCCTTCTGAGCTTACACTGCTGATCTTGCCATTATCACTATGCTATTGATCGTGTTGATCTTCGCCATCTGATCATGTTGATCTTCGCCATCTGATCGTGTTGATCTTTGCCATCAATGACAAACACGCATACTCTGCCTCTGTCTAAAAAACATGCCAACAATCTCCCCCTTTGGCATTGATGGCAACCCCTTGAAAAACATGCAACTATACCACTGTAGCATCCTTAAAATTACCACACTTTCTCCCCCTTTGACATCAATGTCAAAGAAGAAACACACTCCCCCTGAGTTGTTACGATACATACTCCCCCTGTCAACTATGAGCGGTTTAGAAATACAACAGATATTCAATAAGTACTCCCCCTGATCAGGTGAACAGATTAGACGAAAGAAGTTATAACCCCCAACTTTTGACGAAGATATTCAAAAGGGGTCGCTGCTAACGGTTTAGTAAAGATATCAGCTATTTGTTCTGTGGAAGGAATATAATTCACTTGAACAATTCTATTTGTAACTTGTTCTCTGAGAAAATGGTATTTTATTGGTATGCGCTTAGATTTTTAATGAAGTACAGGATTCTTAGAGAGACTAATGGCACTGGTGTTATCACAGTGAAGTGGAATGGGATCAGTGTAAGTTACCTTCAAATCTACAAGATTTTGTATCATCCATAAAATTTGTGTGCAACAAGTAGCAGCAGCAATGTATTATGCCTTTGTAGTTGATAATGAAATGGATCTTTGCTTTTTACTAAGCCATGCTACTAATGAGTCACCCAGAAAGAATGCTCCTCCACTGGTGCTTTTTCTCTCATCAACACAGTTTGCCCAATCGGCATCTGAATAAGCAGTTAACTGAAAGTTCTGATTTCTGGGATACCACAGACCGTAATTCATTGTGCCTTTCAATTACTTGAATATCCTTGTTACCTCTACTAGATGACTTTGTTTAGGAGTAGGCTGATAGCAACCTACCATTCCAATAGCTTGCATTATATCAGGATGGGAATCTATGATGTACAAAAGACTGCCTATCATTGATCGGTATGTCCTTTGATCAACATCGGGTGACATATCATCTTTACTGAGCTTGCAACCAACCACCATAGGTGTACTAAGAGGAGAGGAATCCTCCATCTGAAATTTCTTCAACATCTCTTTCAAATATTTTTCTTGAGAGATAAATTTTCCTGCAGAACTCTGATTTACTTATAAACCAAGAAAATATGACAGTTCTCCTATCATGGACATCTCAAACTTTGTTTGCATAGAGTTAGCAAACCACTGGACAGATGATTCATTATTACAACCAAAAATAATATCATCTACATAAACCAAAACAACTAGTAAATTATCACCTTCAGACTTAATGTAGAGATTGTTGTCAACAGTACCTTTCTTGAACCCTTTGTCTTGTAAGAATTTGTCCAGTCTATAATACCAAGCTCGTGGTGCTTGTTTCAGTCCATATAAGGCCTTCTTCATCTTGCAAACATAATTAGGATTATCTGTCAATGAGAATCCTTCAGGTTGCTCCATATATACTTCTTCCTCTAGATCTCCATTAAGAAAAGATGACTTAGCATCCATCTAATAGACTTTAAAGTTCTTATGACATGAATATGCAAGGAACATTATGATGGCCTCCAATATTGCCACTGGTGCAAAAGTTTCATCAAAGTCCTGACCTTCAACTTGTGCATATCCTTTACAAACCAATCTGGCTTTATTTCTAATAACTTGTCCTTTTCATTCATTTTATTCTTGAACACCCATTTGGAACCTATTACATTCTTATCTTCAGGTCTAGGAACAAGCTCCCAAGTATTTTTCTTCTCAATCTAATCAAGCTCTTCATTCATAGCTCTAATCCAATCATCATGCTAGTTGGCTTCATCAAAAATTTTAGGTTCAGTCATAGATAAAAAAGCAACATGAGATTGTTCTGAGTCTTTAATCAATTTCCTTCTTGTCTAAACTCCTTTATTTATATCGCCAATTATCTGATTTTCAAGATGATTCTTTCTAACAATTCTAAGAGGTGAGTTTGTTTCTTTCTACTAATTTATGTCAGCCTGAGTATTTGTATCTTCATCTGATTCAGATTCTTCTCTTTCTGATCCTTGGACCTGTTCATCTTCATCTTCAACTATACCTTTTGTTCTTGGTTCATCACTGCTTACATTTCTGACCGGGATTTCTTCATCAACTTTTATGTCTATA
>ML790238.1:265118-278662 GCA_009831015.1 Picea engelmannii
AACTCTTAAAAAATACTTGCTAACTGTTTCATCTTCATTCATCTTTAGTTGTTCAAACTTCAACCTAAATGTTTGAAGTTTGGCATATTTTACTTTCTCATTTCCTTCATAGATGCTAATAAGTTTATCCCACATTTCTTTGGGATTTTGAAGATGCATCACCTTTACAAACTCAGCTTCTGCAAGTCCATTCAAGATAGCATTCATTCCCTTAGCATTAAAGCTAAATTCTAACTTATCAACCTTGGAAGCCAGCACAACAGGCTTTGTATATCCAGTCTCTACTACATCCCAAACATCAACACCTAAGGCCATTAGGTATGTTCTCATTCTAACCTTCCAAAAGGAAAAATTTGTTCCATCAAACAGAGGAGGATTACTGGCTGAAGTCCCTTCATGACTTGTCATGTTTAAGCTTACAGATCTACCTTTAAATAAAAGGAACCAGCTCTAATACCGATTGTTGAAATTACTAAGACAACTGAGAGGGGGGGTGAATCAGTTGTTATTTTGCTTAAACAATTTTAAGTCTATTAAACCATTCTTAATCTTTCTTCAAGTGATCATCATTATTATACAACATATGGACAACATAAATAATGAGCATCAGTCACACATAATATATACACAGAGACAAATTTTCACGAGGAAACCCATAAAGGGAGAAAACCTCTTCTTCTTAGAAATGATAGGCAGACTTTTAAGTTCTGTACATCATCTATGTTTGAGCACCAACTCAAAGTGAGGCTACTACCTCTGTTTAACAAGATCCAACTTGTTGAGAGCATCAACTCTCTGGTTTCTCTAGCACCGACTAGAAGGAAGCACCAACTCCCTGAGTGTTCCAGCACCGACTGGATGGAAGCACCTACTTCCACTTATACAAGCACCAACTTGTTTGAGAGAACCAACTCTCTGGTTTCTCTAGCACCGACTAGAAGGAAGCACTAACTCCCTGAGTATTCCAGCATCGACTGGATGGAAGCACCTACTTCCACTTATACAAGCACCAACTTGTTTGAGAGCACCAACTCTCTAGTTTCTCTAGCACCAACTCCTTAAATATTCCAGCACCAACTGGATTTATACAAGAACCAACTTGTATACAAAAAACTATGTGTTTTCTCGAGCACCACCCTGCCACCCTATTTTCTAGCCACAACTAGATGGAAGTTACAACTCCCAATATTCAAGCACCAACTCGAATATCAGAGGACCACAGTCCTCCCTAGCACCACCCTACCTCCCTGATTTCAAATAAATGATTGAATAACCAACAACACAGATAAATCGATTCTTACCACTTCTTCTATGTTCTGTAAATCTGGTCTGCTTCTAATTGTTCTGCAATTCTTCTCTTCCTTTGTTTGTTCTGCAATTCTTCTCTTCCTCTCTCTGTTCTGCAATTCTTCTCTTCCTCTATCTGTTCTGCAATTATGCTCTGCTTCAAACAGTTCTATAATTTTTCTCTTGCTTCTGTCTGTTCCTCATCTATTACTCATCTCTGAGTTTTATCTCACACTGTGCATACTGTAATTTTCCCTTTCTTACAGTTCAACTCATTTTTCATTCAGAATGACCAACCACGCACAGTCACTGCATGTTTCTTTTATACACTACAACCCCTTCAGTTACCCCTCAAACCCTAGAACAACGCATCGGCAACTGAAATTCCAACCGTCCAAGAACCATGATTCGGTTCTGCTAACTGAATCATAACTGATCAATTAATAGTGAAGAGCAACAGTAGCCCTTCGATCAGATTTCCAAGTATCCAACACCGTTGGATTACAAGCACAGGGTCTTGCGTTGATTTCTCCATTTCGCATTTCGATGATGAAGGGTCTCGACACTCCAAGTCACGATCATCTAGACTCTGAGATGGAGCTTAGCACCACTAGCTTCTTCCCCTCACATGACCACCGGCGGTGACCACAGGATACGCCAAAAGGCGCTTCGTATTTCATGAACTTATGAACTTTATCGATCCTGATCAACGGTTGATATCTCCAATGATCTGACGGTCAATATCTCATCGCGATCTCGCATATTTCGATTTCTATGATGAAGGATCTCAATACTCCAAGTCGCGATCGCCGAAATAGAGCTTGGCTTCTCTAGCTCTGCTCTCCAGCTCTCAACAATGTGACCATGAGATATGACCACTTGCCAATCAAAGGAGCACTTCGCTCCTTTGACTTTCCAGTTAGTGAAATGTTAATCCCTCACCACATGTCCCTCTTGGATCAACGGTCAAGATCTTATTGCGATTTCGCAACTTCACGGGCCTTCATCATGCTTGATCAACGGTCCATGATCTCGATGATTCAACGGTCCAGATATTTTCATGATCTCGCATATCGTGAGTTCCCACACCATGCTCCATTGACTCCTCCAATGTGTAAATCAGTGAAATTCCAATCGCTTTCCATGTGTCCTATGACTCCAACGGTTAGTATTGTTATCGTGATTTCGCATATCACGAGTTCAAACCTCTTTCCTTTGGATTTCCCGATCTGCAAAACTCTGAAATGAAACCTTTGTCATGCTTTGACTGTTTTCCTCCTTCTGAGCTTACACTGTTGATCTTGCCATTATCGCTATGTTACTGATCATGCTGGTCTTCGCCATCTAATCGTGTTGATCTTCGCCATCTGATCATGTTGATATTTGCCATCAATGACAAACACGCATACTCTGCCTCTGTCTAAAAAACATGTCAACATCTACATCATTACAATTTTCATCAAAACATTACAAACAGTAAGTAATCCTTCATGTCCCCTTCTTAAGGAGAAATCTTCATTAAAGGGGTCCTTCTTCCATATTCTAGGTTCTTTTCATTTATCTTTGTCTTCGGACTTCCATGATATTTGGTCTCTTCCCTCTTCATCTTCGATCTTCTTCCTCTTGTACCTGCAAACAAAAACAGTGTTCAAGTCCATATAAAAAAGTAACCATCCATCGAAATACATGGGTTGCAAGTTGTTGTATCCATCAGCTCAATAGGAAACTCTTTCTCGTACATGGTTCATCGACCATTTTCCCATCATGATATGCATGCATGTACATTTATTCCCCCTGGATCACCATCATCATCATCCTCAACTTAGGTTTTCAACATACCCATAGCCATGCTCTCGATGCTCCTGCATCAAACTCACAAGGAACAAAACTCTTCATGGACTCTTGTCCATGAGTTCCCTATCATCTCGCAAACTCATGATTCATAGTTTGCCATGCAAGACCCTTTTGCAATCTCCTTTTTATGCTCAACTTATGCAAGTCCCTTTTTCATGACTTGAAATCTCGTTGACTGCCTCATATCAGTGTTTATGTCAGATGTGGACTGCCTCATATCGGTGTTTCTGTCAGATGTGCCCACAGCTGAGCAAATTTTCTCTCATGACTACATCAGTGGTTATTAATATCCCCTAGCCTAGGGATAACTAAGGATATCATGTCTCAAGGACCATAGGTCCTAGACATGGAGTACCAAGAGCTAGATGACTTGAGCATGGCCTTGGAGGGCCCCTCTTTTCTTTAGTGCAGTCCACTTATCACCAGCAGCAGTATCCATCACACCATCCTGGTCCTGAAGTAGTAGTGAGTCTTGCTCCATGAGGTAATAAGTCTAGGTATCATGGTATGTATCACTCTGATTTTTTAATCACTTGAACATGTTGTATTGAATCCTTCTTCATTTCATGACGTTTGGTTGGAAATTATGCTCTTTTCCTCGTTCATACCTGGAAGGTGACATGGTTCCCTAGTAAGTTGATTTCCCTTTAGGATGGATTGTTACTGGGTGGATCTGTGAAAATTCATCATATGATCCCTCCATACTTACCACTTTCCATATTTACTCCTTTCATCTCCCCTATCCTTATTTTGGCATTGGGATTGGCTACACTAGGAAGGGTTGTACTTTACCTTGTGGGAAGGAGGGGCTAAAGGCCCAGAGGGTAAAACTAGCTAGAAAGAGTTAAAATCCAATTTTAAAACCTTCGATATGCTTTGCTTGGGGATCCCTGAGAAAGCAGTGAAAAGATTCTCAATGAGAAAAGGGGACCCATAAGATAAACATAAACATTCAAGGTAATAGTTGATGGATAGGAGGTCTCATCACAAGTCGGCCTATTATGACCATGGGCATGTAGCGGTATGACACTACCACCTATCTAGTCACTAAACCAGGGTAGTGGCTCTTAGTGGCATAGCCAAGATAAATGGGATCTCATCACGAGCCATCCTTCTCATTTCTGTGAAATGTTTGTGGATAACGTTGTCACCTATCGTCATCAAGCCAGGACAGTGGCCCTCAACTATTTCCTTGAAGCACAAGAGAAAAAGATAAAAATAAATAAAGCTAAGAGTAAAAGGAAATGAATGGGCTAGGAAACAATTTCATTCATGACAAGGTGCATCTCACCCTCCACAAAGGCACCCACATGTAATACTTTACATTTCCCTGTTATCACATGCACCCCGTGCCCAAATATTTAACCCATGCCACTTCATACACTTACATGACTTTAACTACACTTCACCTAGGAAACACCCCAAACTTAAGAGAGGCTATCCCAATAGGACACCCTAAGACCCTCTCCAAACCTAACTTGTCGAATTGCATAACGTATTTGAGCAATTGTTTGGAGTTAAAGGGGGGTTGATGCACATGTTTGGGTAATTTAATTATTTGATGTGATTTGCATGCTATGATCCATGCGACTTATGAGCCCCTGGAGGGTGTACTTGGTGTTGTTACAGGACCTTTCCTGGTGCAGAGGTTCACATGATGGAATGATTATATCGGACCTTCATAGGGCTCAAATCCCACCGATGGATGTTGAGACCCTAGCCAAGGGGCATGACAAAGATTGAAAACTTGCACTGGGAGAAAGAAGGGCACTGCCTTTAGAGGAACCTTGGCAGACCTATACCCATGGGATCTTGCTCCTCCCACATGGTAATTAGCCCTTGATGGCCCTGGACGTCATCATGGATACCCTAGACGTGATCCAGAACTGGTATTGTCATGTTGGATAGCATTTATGAGGCATTGGCACATGTGGGCATGGTTTCAAGCCTTTGGAGGTCCGGTGTTTCACCTTCCCTGCCCAGTGTTCCATAATTGGGGTTCAACGTTACCCTAGAGGGTCATGAAATCACCCCTAGAGTGATTCTTAGATGCAAATTAATTTTATTTTGTCCAAATTTAATTTGTGTAAAAAATTGGTCAAGTCGGCCCAGTAATTATGAAATGAACTTAATTTTAGGTTAAATTTTGTATAAATAAGCAGGAAATGACATTCATTTTCATCATAACTTGTCCTTCGAGACAAGAGGTCTGAAATATTCACCCTATTAGGGTTATTGGCTGAAATTTTGAGGGGCCACTCTTTTTTAAGGATCATCTTTGCAACTTGGATCAATTTTTGAAGTTTTGTGGTGATCTTGCATGGTATTCTCATGTTTATTCTTGGTGCAAGTAAGTGAAATCTGCATTTTTTCATCTATTGAATGGTTTATTGTATGGTTGTATCTGCTCATACAAGATTATGAAATTGCATGGTGTATTTAATGCTTGAAGTAAGAAACTTAAGTTGCTACTTTGCCAAGATTTTCACTAAATTGATCTAGTAACTAGTGAAACCCTAGAGCCATAAATTTCTAGCACTCTAAGGGTTTGCATTTGGTTATTGTTGCATAAGTTATACCCCATAAAAAGGATAAGGAGAGCAAGGCGCTAGGGCCTAGAAGTGCCTACACCCTAGCACTTTGTCCCTTGAGGTCAAAATCTAGGAGGACTTAAGTTAGTACTCCTCCTAGAATTTTTCCCTCTTAGACTTTTGTGTATCATCATTAATTTGCAGCCTTAGAAGGAGTCGCCCACATTGAATCCATTTACCCCTAAAAGGCACTAGCCTTCAACCCTTGTTTCTTCACAAGACATATGAATATTCCCTTCAAAATCTTGCAATAGCCCTAGAGGACGAAGGATTCACCATTGAGATTGTGGAAGATCTCATGGATGTGTACCAAGCTCAATACCAAGAACCCTCTGATATAGAAGGAGATATTTATGAAGGTTGTCAACCCCTTGAAGAAGAGCAATATTTTTTCCATGATTTAATAGAATACAGTAAAGACTTGACTAAAGAAGTGAATTATGAGTATGAAGCACTAGTATCCTCTCCTTCGTCCGATGAAACTCTCCAAGATCATATCTCTCCTGCAAAAGACGAAGAGAATGAGGTGAATCATTTTCCTTTCCAGGTTTTTTATGACACTTTGTTCTATGATTCAGAGGGTGAAGAAGTAAAGGAACCCTAGAAGAGCTAGCTCCTTCATTTTCTGATGAAGGAGAAAAGATGATTAAAGAGACGAGTCTTTGGGATGATGTATTGGATGATCTTCCATTTGATGAAGTCATCCAAGCCTTTGATGCTCCTGCACAACAAGAAGTGAACACGGTAAGTTATTTCCCTTTCCAAGATTTTGATGATGCTTTATTTTATTATCTATAAAGTGAAGAAGTATTAGAGGAGCCCTTGGATGCATTAAATCCTTCATGTTATGATAAAGGTGTTGAATTTTCACTATGCTAGGCTCAAGCATGAATTTTATTTCAATTTTAGTCATGTACTTGAACCATAAACAAATGTAACTACACCATTAACAATTGTTGCAATAATGAAGATCACAAGAAGAAATACCATGCACATGAACACAAGAAATATCATGGGAAACCCTTCTGAACAAGGGAAGAAAACCCAGCAATCCTTTCCTATATTCTCAAGAGAAAGATCTCCCACACCATAAACGTAGCACACAAAAGGGTGCTCTCCAAAACCAAGAAGCTAGCGCCCAAGAGAGATGCGCACTTGAGCCCTAGAAGATGTACTTGCTGAAATTCTGAAATTACATGTGAGTTGTGTGTTTCCTCAATGGGGAAATCACCTTTATTTATATTAGACTGGACACATCAAAAGTGGTGTCTATTGGCACAACTGGGCCGACCTCAATAACTCAGAATATAATTAATAATTACAATATTAATTATCTTTAACTTTATGGTGGGGACGACCTGTACCCTTTACATCACAATTAGGGTTACAGGTAAATCGTACTCTTAGACAATATAGCAAGGGATCTCACACACCCACTAGTGCTCAGCCACTAGGGGCACGTCCACATGTGCTCAGCCACAGGGACATCCTATTCAACAGATCTCTATCTCACTGAGTCTCACAGGAGAATCATCTGGAAGTAAGAGATATCACACACCCACTAGTGCTCAGCCACTAGGGGCAAGTCCACCTGTGCTTAGTCATAGGGACGTCATACTCAACAGATCTCTATCTCACTAATTCTCATAGGAGAATCATCTAGAGTACCACATCGTCTAAAATCTCTACACAAAGGACAACGATACACCCATCACATGGGCACATTCACCCCTCACAGGGGTACACATCATTTTATCTCAAATTACACACCCATCTCATGGGCATCCTCACCCCCACATGGGCACACACATCGATACACTCATTTCGTGGTCATCCTCACCCCATAGGGACACACACATCGATACACCCATCTCATCAAAATCCTCACCCCATACAGGGTCACACAGTGTTCCATCTCAGTCTCAGAGAGGAACGACACACCCATCTCATAGGCACACCCAACTCATGGGCTCTCTCACAAGCCGACTCACTCAGTATGTGTCCTGGAGGATGTCTCACAAAGTTTTAATTATCAACACTTCCTCTTAGCTAGGGAGGAATTCTCCACCAGGCCAAGTCTCTCAGAGAAGTACTCGAACTTCGTCTTGGCAAGCGGTTGGGTGAAGATATCTGTAATTTGCTCATGTGTAGGAAGGTATTGCATGTGTACTACTTTCCTCTGCACCATGTCTCTGATATAATGATATTTTATCTCAATGTGTTTCAATCTATCATGAAACACAAGGTTCTTAGAGAACTTAACATAGCTTTGGTTATCACAATGAATAATGGTAGGATCCATCTCATGATCAAATAAATCTATCAGGAGCTTGTGAAGCCACACTACTTCACAGATTGCCACACTCAATGCTATATACTTTTCTTCTGCGTTACTCAAGGCCACAGAGCTTTTTTTCCTGTTGCACCAGGAAACCATGGCAGACCCCAAGTTAAAACAACAATCGGATGTGTTCTTCCGGTCCACTACGCTCTCTGCCCAATCTACATCGTCATATCCCTGCAAACTCAAATCTACATTGGAGGCATATCTCAAGCCATATCCAATTGTTCCTCGTAGATATCTCAATACATGCTTCACTACTATCCAGTGATTTTGTCTCGGTTGAGTCATGAATTGACTAAGTACATTCACTGCATATCATCAATCAGGTCTGGTGTTAACCATATACATCAATGATCCAATCAACTATCGATACAAATGTGTATCAATCTCTCCTGAATCAGTAGAAGCATCATTCATTTTCTTCAAATCCATCACCATCGGTGTAGGCATGGATTTGAACTCTGTCATACCGAACTTCTTTAATATATCCACTGTATATTTTCCTTGACTCAGGAAAATCTCATCATTCCTCTACCATACTTCTAGCCACAAGAAGTAGTGCATTATACCCAGATCCTTCATCTCAAAATTAGAAGTCAATGCTCGCTTTCATTCAGTAATAAGTCTTTATGAACCGATAAGGAATAAGTCATCCACATACATGACCAAGATTAGGCACTTGTTACCAACAATATGATCATATAGGTTTGGATCATCGGCACTCTTGTTGAAGCCCAAACTCAACAAGAATCTATCGATTTTCTCATACCAAGAACGAGGTGCTTGCTTTAGTTCATACAGGGCTTTCTTCAACCTGCACACATGATATTTCTCGTCGTGTATTACAAATCCTTCTGGTTGCTCGATATAAACTTCTTCCTCAATCACACCATTGAGAAAGGTTATCTTTACATCCATCTGATGTAGTTTCCAACCCATGGATGCGGCTAGTGAAATAATAGTACGGATGGAAGTGTATCAGGCTACTGGAGCAAATGTCTCATCATAGTCAACTCCCTCTACTTGTGAGAATCATCTGGATACAAATCTTTCTTTGTATTTCTTGACACTTCCATCAGTTGCATGCTTGATCTTATAGATCCACTTGGAAGTCACTAAAGACTTCCCTTCTAGTCTCGGAACAATATACCATACATCATTCTTCAAGATGGATTGATATTCTTCTATGATGGCATCTTTCCATACTTACTCTAATGTCACTTCTCCATGACAAGAAGGCTCAGAATCAATGATGTGGCTCATGGATGAAAAGTAGCTCAAAAATCTCTTTGGTCTCTTGCTCTCTCCGGATATGCCTTGAGGGGTTGCATGTCCCTCTGCCTCCTGCAAATTTTGTCGAGCCCAAGAAGGTCTTTTATGCCCTACTTCAATATCTATGGGGATATCAACGAGAGCAATTGGATAAGCTAGAACAATTGGATCAACTGGAATAATGGTTGTCTCCCTCTGAACTGTTGAAGGGGGAGAAGGTATTGTATCATTGTCAATATCCATCTGAGATTCTTTGGATATTTTAAAGGAGATATCTTCTTCAAAGATAACATCTATGCTTACCTCAATCTGTCTATGACCAGGGATGTAGATCCGATATGCCTTCAAAAATTAACTATATCCCACAAATGTACCCTTTCTCCATGAAGGGTCTAGCTTGGATCTCTTCTCTTTGGGTACATGAAAATATATTGGGCACCCAAATATCCTGAAGTGTCCAATATCAGGCTTCACTCCAGTGAATAATTATTTGGGAGTTATGTTCTTCAAAATCTGGTGAGGACTCATGTTCTGAACATATATTATTTTCATGCATGCTTCTCCCCACAGAGTCATAGATAGACTCTGATCATGTATCATCATTTTGGTTTCCTCGATGGTGGTTATGTTCTTCCTCTCTGCAACCCCATTTTTTTGAGGGTTGTAAGGAACTGTGTACTCCCTCTTGATCCTTGCTCTAATACAGAAATTCATGAAATCCTTGTAGGTGTATTATCTTCCATTAGCTGATCTTAGTACCTTGATCTTTCTTTCGGTCAGGTTCTCAACCTGAGATTTGAATTCTTGAAATCTTGCAAGGACTCCATCCCTGGTTTTCAGGAAGTAAATCCAAGTTTTCTGAGAGTGGTCATCTATGAAGAGTACATAGTACAAATATCCATTCAGGGAGGCAACGATCATTGGCCCACACACATCTAAATGTATCAAGTCCAAGATTTCCTTGGATCTATTTTCACTACTCAATAAGGATCCTTTGACATTCGTGCCAAGGGAACAACCTCTGCAAACACCTTTATGTTGAATTTGTATCTCTGGAAGGCTTGTTACCACTTTCCCTAGAGTTGGAAGGGCTCTATAATGAATGTGATCAAGTCTCCTATCCCATAGCTCACTCAAGCTAATAGTATCATGTAACGGGGCCTGGACTGGTCTGATAGTCAACCTGTATAAGTTGCTTTCTCTAACACCAATTACTCTGGAAGAATTTATATGTGAGTCCTTGTGCCATGCAAGAACTTCTCCTTCATAAAAGGTAACCTTGTAGCCTTTGTTTTATAAGGCAGAAATGGATACAAGGTTCCTCTTCATCCCAGGTACATATAGCACTTCACTTAACTGAAGATGCATGTCAAAATCTAGTTGGAAGGTAGAAGTTCCAACCCCTTTCACATTATATATGGCATCGTCTCCAAGGACAACATGAGATTGGTCTCTTTCTCAACAAGATTAGTCAGGTGATGTCTAAATCTGGTCATGTGCCTGGAGGCACCACTGTCAATTAACCAAGTATTATCATTAGTAGGAACCATACCTCAGAGTGTTGAAATGAATAAGAATGCTTCTTCTTTGATGTCTTCAACTCTCTGAAGTCTTGTCTTCTAGGAACTATATTCGCTTGATCCATCAAGCTTATCTTCCATCATAGTTGTGCTCATCATATTTTTAGATTCTTCAGAAACCCTTGCCAACTGGGCTAGAAAACCTAACGACTAGGATAGGCTTGCAACCTTATGTTTTTTTGGGCTTATTACTGCCAACAATAAGCCATGAAAGTCAAAAGAACACTGGTGAGCTGAAAATCTCCTTCAATGAGCTGCAGAAACCCTAATTCTGAAATTTCTGCAGAAAATTGTGAAACCCTAGAAACCCTAGGGCCAAAAATCCAAAATGCTCGAAAATGCAATCTGAAGCTTGTTGGAGGTGTGCTAAAGGAGTTCGTACACTCCTATATAACTTTTATCCCCAACATCTAAGTTTAAGGTGCTGAAACACCCAAGAAGAGAGGGTCGTACGGATTTTCTGGAAACCCTAGGAGGTTCGTATGGTTCTGCAGAAGTGAGAGGATGGATTTCTTAAAGCTTGTGCAATGGGTTCTTCAAGACCTATACTCTGATCCCATGTTCAATTTTCACTAAGCTAGGCTCAAGCATGAATTTTATTTCAATTTTAGTCATGTTCTTTAACCATAAACAAATGTAGCTACACCATTAACAATTGTTGCAATAACCAAGATCACAAGAATAAATACCATGCACAAGAACATAATAAATATCTTGGGAAACACTTCTCAACAAGGGAAGAAAACCCAACAATCCTTTGTTATATTCTCAAGAGAAAGACCTCCCACACCATAGACCTAGCACACAAAAGGGTGCTCTCCAAAACCAAGAAGCTAGCACCCAATAGAGGTGCGCACTTCAACCCTAGAAGGTGTACTTGCTGAAATTATGAAATTACATGTGAATTGTGTGTTTCCTCAATGGGGAAATCACCTTTATTTATACTAGACTGGACACATCAAAAGTGGTGTCTATTGGCACAATAGGGTCGACCTTAATAACTCATAATATAATTAATAATTACAATATTAATTATCTTTCAATTTATGGTGGGGCCGACCTGTACCCTTTACATCAAAATTAGGGTTACAGGTAAATCTTACTCTTAGACAATATAGTAAGGGATCTCACACACCCACTAGTGCTCAACCACTAGGGGCACGTCCACCTGTGCTCAGCCACGGGGATGTCATATTCAATAGATCTCTATCTCACTGAGTCTCAGAGGAGAATCATCTAGAAGTAAGGGATCTCACACACCCACTAGTGCTCAGCCACTAGGTGCATGTCCACCTGTGCTCAGCCACAGGGACGTCCTACTCAATAGATATTTATCCCACTGAGTCTAATAGGAGAATCATCTAGAGTACCACATCGTCTCAACTCTCTACACGGAGGAGAACAATACACCCATCACATGGGCACATTCACCCCTCACAGGGGTACATATCGTTTTATCTCAAACAACACACCCATCTCATGGGAATACTCACCCCATAGGGGCAAACACATTGATACAACCATCTCATGGGAATCCTCACCCCATACGGAGGCACACAATGTTTCATATCAGTCTCATAGAGGAACGACACACCCATCTCATGGGCACACCCAACTAATGGGCTCTCTCACAGGCCAACTCACTCAGTCTGTGTCCTGGAGGATGTCTAAAGAAGTTGTAATCATCAACAAAAGGTAGGGACATGGTTGATAATATTGATGAGTTCATACATTTCGAAAGACATAAGTGGGATGTGATTGGTTCTAATGAGGATCTCATATGTCATATGGAAGGATATCTTTGAATGTTGCCTTTACAACAATCATATGATGTTCCTAATAATTTTAGTGTTTGGCAACAAGATAATGATATAATTACAGAAGTTTTCCAAGCACCCAAGGATGACCCAGTGAAATGTTCTCCTGATGATTTTTTATCATACCTTGAGGATTTTGATGTGTATTCCTTTGAGCACTTGTATTTATTCTATGAAGAAGATTATCAACTGTCATTGTGCTCAAATTTTGATAAAGAGGACGTTGCTTTCTTGAAGTGGGATGCTTGTGACAAGGTTGTCCAGATCCCTTCGATTGCTTTACCTCGTTATGCCACTATTGATGCAGTTGGGGAACATGTCTCTTGGTTCAAGTTTTCTTTAGAGCAAAACTTTTCGTTAAAATTCAAGGGGAGGTTGAATTCCTTAAGAAGTTTACTATCTCAATCTTTAAGCTTTCCGCTGTGAAGTTATCAGTTTCCCTTTAAGTTCTTGTTAATATCTTCTCAGACCTCAGGGAGTGATGACATCCAAGGTAGTCAACCCTTAGACTCTTTGAGCCAGCCCTTTGAGTCCTTGACCTCTCACGATCCTTTTCTGAGATGGATTGATCACTTTTCTGGAAGGTTGACTTGGCATGATTTTGTCCCTCCCTCCTGCCTCCATGAGATATACTTTACAATTTCCTATGATATAATGCATTCTCTATATCATGTTTATTTTGTGCTTAACTTGTCATTGTTTTGGTTTATGATGAAGCACAGAGGCAGGTGTTATGATACATTGCTAGTGTGGTTGTACTTGTGGTATGCTTATACCTAGCATTTCACAGGTAAGTACA
>ML790238.1:281524-386435 GCA_009831015.1 Picea engelmannii
AATACATGGGTTGCAAGTTGTTGTATCCATCAGCTCAATAGGAAACTCTTTCTCGTACATGGTTCATCGACCATTTTCCCATCATGATATGCATGCATGTACATTTATTCCCCCTGGATCACCATCATCATCATCCTCAACTTAGGTTTTCAACATACCCATAGCCATGCTCTCGATGCTCCTGCATCAAACTCACAAGGAACAAAACTCTTCATGGACTCTTGTCCATGAGTTCCCTATCATCTCGCAAACTCATGATTCATAGTTTGCCATGCAAGACCCTTTTGCAATCTCCTTTTTATGCTCAACTTATGCAAGTCCCTTTTTCATGACTTGAAATCTCGTTGACTGCCTCATATCAGTGTTTATGTCAGATGTGGACTGCCTCATATCGGTGTTTCTGTCAGATGTGCCCACAGCTGAGCAAATTTTCTCTCATGACTACATCAGTGGTTATTAATATCCCCTAGCCTAGGGATAACTAAGGATATCATGTCTCAAGGACCATAGGTCCTAGACATGGAGTACCAAGAGCTAGATGACTTGAGCATGGCCTTGGAGGGCCCCTCTTTTCTTTAGTGCAGTCCACTTATCACCAGCAGCAGTATCCATCACACCATCCTGGTCCTGAAGTAGTAGTGAGTCTTGCTCCATGAGGTAATAAGTCTAGGTATCATGGTATGTATCACTCTGATTTTTTAATCACTTGAACATGTTGTATTGAATCCTTCTTCATTTCATGACGTTTGGTTGGAAATTATGCTCTTTTCCTCGTTCATACCTGGAAGGTGACATGGTTCCCTAGTAAGTTGATTTCCCTTTAGGATGGATTGTTACTGGGTGGATCTGTGAAAATTCATCATATGATCCCTCCATACTTACCACTTTCCATATTTACTCCTTTCATCTCCCCTATCCTTATTTTGGCATTGGGATTGGCTACACTAGGAAGGGTTGTACTTTACCTTGTGGGAAGGAGGGGCTAAAGGCCCAGAGGGTAAAACTAGCTAGAAAGAGTTAAAATCCAATTTTAAAACCTTCGATATGCTTTGCTTGGGGATCCCTGAGAAAGCAGTGAAAAGATTCTCAATGAGAAAAGGGGACCCATAAGATAAACATAAACATTCAAGGTAATAGTTGATGGATAGGAGGTCTCATCACAAGTCGGCCTATTATGACCATGGGCATGTAGCGGTATGACACTACCACCTATCTAGTCACTAAACCAGGGTAGTGGCTCTTAGTGGCATAGCCAAGATAAATGGGATCTCATCACGAGCCATCCTTCTCATTTCTGTGAAATGTTTGTGGATAACGTTGTCACCTATCGTCATCAAGCCAGGACAGTGGCCCTCAACTATTTCCTTGAAGCACAAGAGAAAAAGATAAAAATAAATAAAGCTAAGAGTAAAAGGAAATGAATGGGCTAGGAAACAATTTCATTCATGACAAGGTGCATCTCACCCTCCACAAAGGCACCCACATGTAATACTTTACATTTCCCTGTTATCACATGCACCCCGTGCCCAAATATTTAACCCATGCCACTTCATACACTTACATGACTTTAACTACACTTCACCTAGGAAACACCCCAAACTTAAGAGAGGCTATCCCAATAGGACACCCTAAGACCCTCTCCAAACCTAACTTGTCGAATTGCATAACGTATTTGAGCAATTGTTTGGAGTTAAAGGGGGGTTGATGCACATGTTTGGGTAATTTAATTATTTGATGTGATTTGCATGCTATGATCCATGCGACTTATGAGCCCCTGGAGGGTGTACTTGGTGTTGTTACAGGACCTTTCCTGGTGCAGAGGTTCACATGATGGAATGATTATATCGGACCTTCATAGGGCTCAAATCCCACCGATGGATGTTGAGACCCTAGCCAAGGGGCATGACAAAGATTGAAAACTTGCACTGGGAGAAAGAAGGGCACTGCCTTTAGAGGAACCTTGGCAGACCTATACCCATGGGATCTTGCTCCTCCCACATGGTAATTAGCCCTTGATGGCCCTGGACGTCATCATGGATACCCTAGACGTGATCCAGAACTGGTATTGTCATGTTGGATAGCATTTATGAGGCATTGGCACATGTGGGCATGGTTTCAAGCCTTTGGAGGTCCGGTGTTTCACCTTCCCTGCCCAGTGTTCCATAATTGGGGTTCAACGTTACCCTAGAGGGTCATGAAATCACCCCTAGAGTGATTCTTAGATGCAAATTAATTTTATTTTGTCCAAATTTAATTTGTGTAAAAAATTGGTCAAGTCGGCCCAGTAATTATGAAATGAACTTAATTTTAGGTTAAATTTTGTATAAATAAGCAGGAAATGACATTCATTTTCATCATAACTTGTCCTTCGAGACAAGAGGTCTGAAATATTCACCCTATTAGGGTTATTGGCTGAAATTTTGAGGGGCCACTCTTTTTTAAGGATCATCTTTGCAACTTGGATCAATTTTTGAAGTTTTGTGGTGATCTTGCATGGTATTCTCATGTTTATTCTTGGTGCAAGTAAGTGAAATCTGCATTTTTTCATCTATTGAATGGTTTATTGTATGGTTGTATCTGCTCATACAAGATTATGAAATTGCATGGTGTATTTAATGCTTGAAGTAAGAAACTTAAGTTGCTACTTTGCCAAGATTTTCACTAAATTGATCTAGTAACTAGTGAAACCCTAGAGCCATAAATTTCTAGCACTCTAAGGGTTTGCATTTGGTTATTGTTGCATAAGTTATACCCCATAAAAAGGATAAGGAGAGCAAGGCGCTAGGGCCTAGAAGTGCCTACACCCTAGCACTTTGTCCCTTGAGGTCAAAATCTAGGAGGACTTAAGTTAGTACTCCTCCTAGAATTTTTCCCTCTTAGACTTTTGTGTATCATCATTAATTTGCAGCCTTAGAAGGAGTCGCCCACATTGAATCCATTTACCCCTAAAAGGCACTAGCCTTCAACCCTTGTTTCTTCACAAGACATATGAATATTCCCTTCAAAATCTTGCAATAGCCCTAGAGGACGAAGGATTCACCATTGAGATTGTGGAAGATCTCATGGATGTGTACCAAGCTCAATACCAAGAACCCTCTGATATAGAAGGAGATATTTATGAAGGTTGTCAACCCCTTGAAGAAGAGCAATATTTTTTCCATGATTTAATAGAATACAGTAAAGACTTGACTAAAGAAGTGAATTATGAGTATGAAGCACTAGTATCCTCTCCTTCGTCCGATGAAACTCTCCAAGATCATATCTCTCCTGCAAAAGACGAAGAGAATGAGGTGAATCATTTTCCTTTCCAGGTTTTTTATGACACTTTGTTCTATGATTCAGAGGGTGAAGAAGTAAAGGAACCCTAGAAGAGCTAGCTCCTTCATTTTCTGATGAAGGAGAAAAGATGATTAAAGAGACGAGTCTTTGGGATGATGTATTGGATGATCTTCCATTTGATGAAGTCATCCAAGCCTTTGATGCTCCTGCACAACAAGAAGTGAACACGGTAAGTTATTTCCCTTTCCAAGATTTTGATGATGCTTTATTTTATTATCTATAAAGTGAAGAAGTATTAGAGGAGCCCTTGGATGCATTAAATCCTTCATGTTATGATAAAGGTGTTGAATTTTCACTATGCTAGGCTCAAGCATGAATTTTATTTCAATTTTAGTCATGTACTTGAACCATAAACAAATGTAACTACACCATTAACAATTGTTGCAATAATGAAGATCACAAGAAGAAATACCATGCACATGAACACAAGAAATATCATGGGAAACCCTTCTGAACAAGGGAAGAAAACCCAGCAATCCTTTCCTATATTCTCAAGAGAAAGATCTCCCACACCATAAACGTAGCACACAAAAGGGTGCTCTCCAAAACCAAGAAGCTAGCGCCCAAGAGAGATGCGCACTTGAGCCCTAGAAGATGTACTTGCTGAAATTCTGAAATTACATGTGAGTTGTGTGTTTCCTCAATGGGGAAATCACCTTTATTTATATTAGACTGGACACATCAAAAGTGGTGTCTATTGGCACAACTGGGCCGACCTCAATAACTCAGAATATAATTAATAATTACAATATTAATTATCTTTAACTTTATGGTGGGGACGACCTGTACCCTTTACATCACAATTAGGGTTACAGGTAAATCGTACTCTTAGACAATATAGCAAGGGATCTCACACACCCACTAGTGCTCAGCCACTAGGGGCACGTCCACATGTGCTCAGCCACAGGGACATCCTATTCAACAGATCTCTATCTCACTGAGTCTCACAGGAGAATCATCTGGAAGTAAGAGATATCACACACCCACTAGTGCTCAGCCACTAGGGGCAAGTCCACCTGTGCTTAGTCATAGGGACGTCATACTCAACAGATCTCTATCTCACTAATTCTCATAGGAGAATCATCTAGAGTACCACATCGTCTAAAATCTCTACACAAAGGACAACGATACACCCATCACATGGGCACATTCACCCCTCACAGGGGTACACATCATTTTATCTCAAATTACACACCCATCTCATGGGCATCCTCACCCCCACATGGGCACACACATCGATACACTCATTTCGTGGTCATCCTCACCCCATAGGGACACACACATCGATACACCCATCTCATCAAAATCCTCACCCCATACAGGGTCACACAGTGTTCCATCTCAGTCTCAGAGAGGAACGACACACCCATCTCATAGGCACACCCAACTCATGGGCTCTCTCACAAGCCGACTCACTCAGTATGTGTCCTGGAGGATGTCTCACAAAGTTTTAATTATCAACACTTCCTCTTAGCTAGGGAGGAATTCTCCACCAGGCCAAGTCTCTCAGAGAAGTACTCGAACTTCGTCTTGGCAAGCGGTTGGGTGAAGATATCTGTAATTTGCTCATGTGTAGGAAGGTATTGCATGTGTACTACTTTCCTCTGCACCATGTCTCTGATATAATGATATTTTATCTCAATGTGTTTCAATCTATCATGAAACACAAGGTTCTTAGAGAACTTAACATAGCTTTGGTTATCACAATGAATAATGGTAGGATCCATCTCATGATCAAATAAATCTATCAGGAGCTTGTGAAGCCACACTACTTCACAGATTGCCACACTCAATGCTATATACTTTTCTTCTGCGTTACTCAAGGCCACAGAGCTTTTTTTCCTGTTGCACCAGGAAACCATGGCAGACCCCAAGTTAAAACAACAATCGGATGTGTTCTTCCGGTCCACTACGCTCTCTGCCCAATCTACATCGTCATATCCCTGCAAACTCAAATCTACATTGGAGGCATATCTCAAGCCATATCCAATTGTTCCTCGTAGATATCTCAATACATGCTTCACTACTATCCAGTGATTTTGTCTCGGTTGAGTCATGAATTGACTAAGTACATTCACTGCATATCATCAATCAGGTCTGGTGTTAACCATATACATCAATGATCCAATCAACTATCGATACAAATGTGTATCAATCTCTCCTGAATCAGTAGAAGCATCATTCATTTTCTTCAAATCCATCACCATCGGTGTAGGCATGGATTTGAACTCTGTCATACCGAACTTCTTTAATATATCCACTGTATATTTTCCTTGACTCAGGAAAATCTCATCATTCCTCTACCATACTTCTAGCCACAAGAAGTAGTGCATTATACCCAGATCCTTCATCTCAAAATTAGAAGTCAATGCTCGCTTTCATTCAGTAATAAGTCTTTATGAACCGATAAGGAATAAGTCATCCACATACATGACCAAGATTAGGCACTTGTTACCAACAATATGATCATATAGGTTTGGATCATCGGCACTCTTGTTGAAGCCCAAACTCAACAAGAATCTATCGATTTTCTCATACCAAGAACGAGGTGCTTGCTTTAGTTCATACAGGGCTTTCTTCAACCTGCACACATGATATTTCTCGTCGTGTATTACAAATCCTTCTGGTTGCTCGATATAAACTTCTTCCTCAATCACACCATTGAGAAAGGTTATCTTTACATCCATCTGATGTAGTTTCCAACCCATGGATGCGGCTAGTGAAATAATAGTACGGATGGAAGTGTATCAGGCTACTGGAGCAAATGTCTCATCATAGTCAACTCCCTCTACTTGTGAGAATCATCTGGATACAAATCTTTCTTTGTATTTCTTGACACTTCCATCAGTTGCATGCTTGATCTTATAGATCCACTTGGAAGTCACTAAAGACTTCCCTTCTAGTCTCGGAACAATATACCATACATCATTCTTCAAGATGGATTGATATTCTTCTATGATGGCATCTTTCCATACTTACTCTAATGTCACTTCTCCATGACAAGAAGGCTCAGAATCAATGATGTGGCTCATGGATGAAAAGTAGCTCAAAAATCTCTTTGGTCTCTTGCTCTCTCCGGATATGCCTTGAGGGGTTGCATGTCCCTCTGCCTCCTGCAAATTTTGTCGAGCCCAAGAAGGTCTTTTATGCCCTACTTCAATATCTATGGGGATATCAACGAGAGCAATTGGATAAGCTAGAACAATTGGATCAACTGGAATAATGGTTGTCTCCCTCTGAACTGTTGAAGGGGGAGAAGGTATTGTATCATTGTCAATATCCATCTGAGATTCTTTGGATATTTTAAAGGAGATATCTTCTTCAAAGATAACATCTATGCTTACCTCAATCTGTCTATGACCAGGGATGTAGATCCGATATGCCTTCAAAAATTAACTATATCCCACAAATGTACCCTTTCTCCATGAAGGGTCTAGCTTGGATCTCTTCTCTTTGGGTACATGAAAATATATTGGGCACCCAAATATCCTGAAGTGTCCAATATCAGGCTTCACTCCAGTGAATAATTATTTGGGAGTTATGTTCTTCAAAATCTGGTGAGGACTCATGTTCTGAACATATATTATTTTCATGCATGCTTCTCCCCACAGAGTCATAGATAGACTCTGATCATGTATCATCATTTTGGTTTCCTCGATGGTGGTTATGTTCTTCCTCTCTGCAACCCCATTTTTTTGAGGGTTGTAAGGAACTGTGTACTCCCTCTTGATCCTTGCTCTAATACAGAAATTCATGAAATCCTTGTAGGTGTATTATCTTCCATTAGCTGATCTTAGTACCTTGATCTTTCTTTCGGTCAGGTTCTCAACCTGAGATTTGAATTCTTGAAATCTTGCAAGGACTCCATCCCTGGTTTTCAGGAAGTAAATCCAAGTTTTCTGAGAGTGGTCATCTATGAAGAGTACATAGTACAAATATCCATTCAGGGAGGCAACGATCATTGGCCCACACACATCTAAATGTATCAAGTCCAAGATTTCCTTGGATCTATTTTCACTACTCAATAAGGATCCTTTGACATTCGTGCCAAGGGAACAACCTCTGCAAACACCTTTATGTTGAATTTGTATCTCTGGAAGGCTTGTTACCACTTTCCCTAGAGTTGGAAGGGCTCTATAATGAATGTGATCAAGTCTCCTATCCCATAGCTCACTCAAGCTAATAGTATCATGTAACGGGGCCTGGACTGGTCTGATAGTCAACCTGTATAAGTTGCTTTCTCTAACACCAATTACTCTGGAAGAATTTATATGTGAGTCCTTGTGCCATGCAAGAACTTCTCCTTCATAAAAGGTAACCTTGTAGCCTTTGTTTTATAAGGCAGAAATGGATACAAGGTTCCTCTTCATCCCAGGTACATATAGCACTTCACTTAACTGAAGATGCATGTCAAAATCTAGTTGGAAGGTAGAAGTTCCAACCCCTTTCACATTATATATGGCATCGTCTCCAAGGACAACATGAGATTGGTCTCTTTCTCAACAAGATTAGTCAGGTGATGTCTAAATCTGGTCATGTGCCTGGAGGCACCACTGTCAATTAACCAAGTATTATCATTAGTAGGAACCATACCTCAGAGTGTTGAAATGAATAAGAATGCTTCTTCTTTGATGTCTTCAACTCTCTGAAGTCTTGTCTTCTAGGAACTATATTCGCTTGATCCATCAAGCTTATCTTCCATCATAGTTGTGCTCATCATATTTTTAGATTCTTCAGAAACCCTTGCCAACTGGGCTAGAAAACCTAACGACTAGGATAGGCTTGCAACCTTATGTTTTTTTGGGCTTATTACTGCCAACAATAAGCCATGAAAGTCAAAAGAACACTGGTGAGCTGAAAATCTCCTTCAATGAGCTGCAGAAACCCTAATTCTGAAATTTCTGCAGAAAATTGTGAAACCCTAGAAACCCTAGGGCCAAAAATCCAAAATGCTCGAAAATGCAATCTGAAGCTTGTTGGAGGTGTGCTAAAGGAGTTCGTACACTCCTATATAACTTTTATCCCCAACATCTAAGTTTAAGGTGCTGAAACACCCAAGAAGAGAGGGTCGTACGGATTTTCTGGAAACCCTAGGAGGTTCGTATGGTTCTGCAGAAGTGAGAGGATGGATTTCTTAAAGCTTGTGCAATGGGTTCTTCAAGACCTATACTCTGATCCCATGTTCAATTTTCACTAAGCTAGGCTCAAGCATGAATTTTATTTCAATTTTAGTCATGTTCTTTAACCATAAACAAATGTAGCTACACCATTAACAATTGTTGCAATAACCAAGATCACAAGAATAAATACCATGCACAAGAACATAATAAATATCTTGGGAAACACTTCTCAACAAGGGAAGAAAACCCAACAATCCTTTGTTATATTCTCAAGAGAAAGACCTCCCACACCATAGACCTAGCACACAAAAGGGTGCTCTCCAAAACCAAGAAGCTAGCACCCAATAGAGGTGCGCACTTCAACCCTAGAAGGTGTACTTGCTGAAATTATGAAATTACATGTGAATTGTGTGTTTCCTCAATGGGGAAATCACCTTTATTTATACTAGACTGGACACATCAAAAGTGGTGTCTATTGGCACAATAGGGTCGACCTTAATAACTCATAATATAATTAATAATTACAATATTAATTATCTTTCAATTTATGGTGGGGCCGACCTGTACCCTTTACATCAAAATTAGGGTTACAGGTAAATCTTACTCTTAGACAATATAGTAAGGGATCTCACACACCCACTAGTGCTCAACCACTAGGGGCACGTCCACCTGTGCTCAGCCACGGGGATGTCATATTCAATAGATCTCTATCTCACTGAGTCTCAGAGGAGAATCATCTAGAAGTAAGGGATCTCACACACCCACTAGTGCTCAGCCACTAGGTGCATGTCCACCTGTGCTCAGCCACAGGGACGTCCTACTCAATAGATATTTATCCCACTGAGTCTAATAGGAGAATCATCTAGAGTACCACATCGTCTCAACTCTCTACACGGAGGAGAACAATACACCCATCACATGGGCACATTCACCCCTCACAGGGGTACATATCGTTTTATCTCAAACAACACACCCATCTCATGGGAATACTCACCCCATAGGGGCAAACACATTGATACAACCATCTCATGGGAATCCTCACCCCATACGGAGGCACACAATGTTTCATATCAGTCTCATAGAGGAACGACACACCCATCTCATGGGCACACCCAACTAATGGGCTCTCTCACAGGCCAACTCACTCAGTCTGTGTCCTGGAGGATGTCTAAAGAAGTTGTAATCATCAACAAAAGGTAGGGACATGGTTGATAATATTGATGAGTTCATACATTTCGAAAGACATAAGTGGGATGTGATTGGTTCTAATGAGGATCTCATATGTCATATGGAAGGATATCTTTGAATGTTGCCTTTACAACAATCATATGATGTTCCTAATAATTTTAGTGTTTGGCAACAAGATAATGATATAATTACAGAAGTTTTCCAAGCACCCAAGGATGACCCAGTGAAATGTTCTCCTGATGATTTTTTATCATACCTTGAGGATTTTGATGTGTATTCCTTTGAGCACTTGTATTTATTCTATGAAGAAGATTATCAACTGTCATTGTGCTCAAATTTTGATAAAGAGGACGTTGCTTTCTTGAAGTGGGATGCTTGTGACAAGGTTGTCCAGATCCCTTCGATTGCTTTACCTCGTTATGCCACTATTGATGCAGTTGGGGAACATGTCTCTTGGTTCAAGTTTTCTTTAGAGCAAAACTTTTCGTTAAAATTCAAGGGGAGGTTGAATTCCTTAAGAAGTTTACTATCTCAATCTTTAAGCTTTCCGCTGTGAAGTTATCAGTTTCCCTTTAAGTTCTTGTTAATATCTTCTCAGACCTCAGGGAGTGATGACATCCAAGGTAGTCAACCCTTAGACTCTTTGAGCCAGCCCTTTGAGTCCTTGACCTCTCACGATCCTTTTCTGAGATGGATTGATCACTTTTCTGGAAGGTTGACTTGGCATGATTTTGTCCCTCCCTCCTGCCTCCATGAGATATACTTTACAATTTCCTATGATATAATGCATTCTCTATATCATGTTTATTTTGTGCTTAACTTGTCATTGTTTTGGTTTATGATGAAGCACAGAGGCAGGTGTTATGATACATTGCTAGTGTGGTTGTACTTGTGGTATGCTTATACCTAGCATTTCACAGGTAAGTACAAGTAAGTTAGGATAGGTGGGCATTTGCATCCATTGTACATACCATTGCATATCATGTTAGTATAGTTGTAGTTGCATTTTCATATTGTTTTGATTCATTATGTATATATGTATCCTCATAAGCATATGTTAGACTGGAGATGCTCTTATTTGTTTATTTTATCATATATGAATGAGGGGTGATATCATCACCCTATGGATAATTGATATCCTTTATTGAGATTTAGCATGCACAGGTCATATCAGATATGTTGAGGTTCTCATGTGCTCTACGGTGAGCACATGTCCCCGAGTTGGAGCCAAATGTTATCCCCTAGCCTAGGGATAACTAAGGAGATCATGTCTCGAGGCCCACAGGTCCTAGACATGGAGTACCGAGAGCCAGATGACTTGAGCATGGCCTTGGAGGGCCCCTCGTTTCTTCAGTGTAGTCCACTTATCACCAGCAGCAGTATCCATCACACCAGCTTGGTCCTGAACTAGCGATAAGTCTTGCTCCATGAGGTAATGAGTCTGGATATCATGGTATGTATCACTCTTATTTTTTAAGCACCTGAACATGTTGTATTGAATCCTTCTTCATTTCATGACGTTTGCTTGGAAATTATGCTCTTTTCCTCATTCATACCTGGAAGGTTGACATGGTTCCCTAGCAAGTTGATTTCCCTTTAGGATCAGTTTCTACTAGGTGGATCTTTGAAAAGTCATCGTATGTTCCCTCCATACTTACCTCTTTCCATATTTAATCCTTTCATCTCCCCTATCCTTGTTTGGGCATTGGGATTGGCTACACTAGGAAGGGTTGTACCTTACCTTGTGGGAAGAAGGGGCTAAAGGCCTAGAGGGTAAAACTAGTTGGCAAGAGTTAAAAGTCAATTTTGAAACCTTCGAGATGCTTCGCCCAGGGATCCCTAAGAAAGCAATGAAAATATTCTCAGTGAAAAAAGGGGACCCACAACATAAACATAAACATTCAAGGTGCTAGTTGATGGATAGGAGGTCTCATTGTGATCCAACCTATTATGACCATGGGCATGTAGTGGTATGACACTACCACCTATCTGGCCACCAAACCAGGGTAGTGGCTCTTAGTGGCATAGCCAAGAGAATGGGGGTCTCATCACGAGCAAGCCTTCTCATTTTCGTGAAATGTTTGTGGATAATGTTGTCACCTTTGGTCGTCAAGTCGGGACAATGGCCCTCAGCTATTTCCTTGAAGCACAAGAGAAAAAGATCAAAATAAATAAAGATAAGATTAAAAGGCAATGAATCAGCTAGGAAACAATTACATTCATGACAAGGTGCAGCTCACCCTCCACAAAGGCACCCATAGGTAAGACTTTACATTTCCCTATTATCACATGCACCCCATGCCCAAATATTTACCCCATGCCACCTCATACACTTACATGATCTGGAATAGAATCCACTTGGGAAACACCCCAAACTTAAGATAGGTTAGCCCAATAGGACGCCCTGAGACCCTCCCCAAACCTAACTTGTCAAATTGCATAACCTCTTTGAGCACTTATTTAGGGTTAAGGGGGGTTTGATGCACATGTTTGGGTAATTTAATTATTGGATGTGATTTACTTGTTATGATCCTTGTGACTTATGAACTCCTAGAGGGCATACTTGTTGTTGTTGCAGGACCTTTCCCAGTTGATAGGTGCACATGAGGGAATGATTAGATCAGACCTTCATAGGGCTCAAATCCCATTGATGGATGTTGAGACCCCATCAAAGGGGCATGACAAAGATTGAAAACTTGCACCGAGAGAATGAAGGACGTTGCCTTTGGAGGCACCTTAGAATACCTAGACCTAGGGGATCTTTCTCCTCCCACATGGATGTTATCCCTTGAGGGCCTTGGATGTCATCATGGATACCCTACATGTCATCTAGAATTGGTTTTGTCATATTGGATGACATTTATGAGGCATTGGCACATGTGGGTAGGGTTTCAAGCCTTTGGAGATCCAGTGTTTCACCTTCCCTTCCCAGTGTTCCATACTTGGGGCTCGACGTCACCCTATAGGGGCATGACGTCACCCCTGGAATGATTATTAGATGCAAATTAATTTTATTTTGTCCATATTTAATTTGTGTAAAAAACGGGCGAGGTCGGCCTAGTAATTATGAACTGAAATTAATTTTAGGTTAAATTTTGTATAAATAAGCAGGAAGTGACATTCATTTTCATCATAACTTGTCCTTGGAGACAAGAGGTCTTAAATTTGTGCCCTATTAGGGTTATTGGCTGAAATTGTGAGGCGCCACTCTTGTTTAAGGCTCATCTTTTCAACTTGGATCACTTTTTGAAGTTTTATGGTGATCTTGCATGGTATTCTCATGAATATTCTTGGTGCAAGTAAGTGAAATTTGCATTTTTTCATCTATTGAATGGTTTATTGTATGGTTTTATTTGCTCATACAAGATTATGAAATTGCATGGTGTATTTAATGCTTGAAGTAAGAAACTTAAGTTGCTACTTTCTTACCTTTTTATTTGCCTAGCTTTTCACTAAATTGATCTAGTAACTAGTGAAATCCTAGTGCCCTAAATTGCTAGCACTCTAAGGGTTTGCATTTGGTTATTGTTGCATAAGTTATACTCCATAAAAAGGCTAAGGAGAGAAAGGCGCTAGGGCCTAGAAGTGCCTACACCCTAGCACTTTGTCTCTTGAGGTCAAAATCTAGTAGGACTTAAGTTACTACTTCTCCTATACTTTTTCCCTCTTAGACTTTTGTGTATCATCATTAATTTGCAGCCTTAGAAGGAGTCGCCCACATTGACTCCATTTACCCCTAAAAGGAACTAGTATTCAACCCTTGTTTTTTGACAAGAATCATCAAACTTCAAACTCAATCTCTCTACCTAATACCCTACTAACCTAAACTAACTTGATAACCTAGTCTAGGAATACTAACCGCTAAGTTGTTGTTGTTATAATCACTGCTAGAGCCATCATTTTGCAGCCTATACAAACTTGTTTGACCACTTAAATCAATCCAGAAATTGTATAAGGCAAGGTACAATCAACCAAGACTAAAGTGTGCATCAAATTGCCTTTCTAAATACTTTTCTGAAGATTTTACTACTCTTCTCATTACTTTATTTTGTTTTTTCTATAGTTATCATCGGCAGTCTATTAGAGTTTATTTTTTGATTGACATATATCTAGAAATTGTATGAGACAAGTGTTATCATTTCAGGACTTCACAATATCTTGTTATACTGTCTATTCAGTGCATTTTCTTGATGTTATTACAGCCATTAATTAGTTACTACTACTATATATTTATCACTTTCTTCATACATTGATTGGTAGCAGTCATCTCTATAAACTTGAAGTCTTATTGAAGCATTCATCATCACTTGTTGCTTCCATAACTTTTGTCGTTGTATTGGTAAGGGGCAGGTACAATTTATTCTCCTTTGCTTCATCCAACAAGACTTAAGTCTATTTTGAGTGACCTAGAGAGAGGGGTGGTTAGCCTTACTTTTTCCCTTTCCTCAAACCCCCTAGGTCTTGGGACGTCTCCCTTGAAGTGGATTTATCCTTCTCCTAAAGAGAAAGAGGTACCCTATTAGGGTGACAATGACAGGACTACCTCTGTGTTACATCAATCTAAGCCTACTTGTCTTTAGGATTTGGGCAAGTATAGATTGTGCATTAACAGTTTCAACTAACTTGAAACCATACATTACAAAGTGGTTTTTAGAGTACAACAAACTTAACAAATTATGGGGAATACATGCATCATCAAGCTTACATTAATATTGACTTAGGTACATACAATTTCATTTCAACTTATGCAAATTTAGCCTTTATATAAATCTAAGACCAAGACCATCATTAATACCTTATTCAATGACCATTAAACTTCTTAAGGATGTCATACTTCGTGGATTTATTATATCTACATCTCAAACCACACAATACTTTTATTTATACCTTGTTTTGCTTACTTATTTGTTCTTCACACTTCCGTTGCTTTATTGTTGACGATTTGTTGTGGTTGTCTTCTACTGCTCCTTTGTTTTGTTGTCCTTGTATCCTCCTTTCTTCTCTCCTCTTGCTTCTTTTTTTTCATGCATAGGAGTCCTCCTATTTCAACTTTCCATCTCATCGGATTCATTGTCTTCTTTTTCTTCCGATACCACTTGATGAAGACCAATTTTTTGGGTCCTTCAAATTAACGAACATGTGGATTATGGACCCATGAAATGGACTAGAATGTCCATGGCAGCAAGAATTCCTCAATTTCTTTTTAAATATGCACCCTGGAGTACAATGGTGATCTATAATTATAATTATCATTCTATGAAGTACATAGGAGCTTCACAATATTGTAATCCCCTCTTGATCCCCTCTATCCACTGTGAGATTTGTGGCTCAATCATTTTCCACCGGCGTTCATTCTCATTCATCATGGTGCAGACTTCATTCTCAAATCAATGATCAATTACCAGTTGTCCATTCCACAAAATGGACGGTCAAATATCTTGTTTTGAAATCCTATCCATCGACCTTTCAGTTTCTTGGCTATCGAACCTTAACTCTGATGCAAATTAAATATTGATTTCGGTCCGGTCGAAATATGTCCACGATAATGCTTTAAATCGGATCACTGTTGATCCATTCTATGATCAACAATAGATCTCACTCTTCCTTGGAATGCGTGTTACCCTTCGCATAGATCTGCAATGTTGGATTTTAACGACTCTCCTCAAACATGCATATAATTTTATATTGAAACTTATGGATTTAATAGGGTTTATACACACAAAACAACACATAAAATAGAACTCACAGCATACAAAATACATTGGTTTGTATTGATCGAGCTCAATTTACATGTTGACATGGCCTCTATGTACCAAGCCTCCCTCTTGGCTTGGGTTTACATTATGACTTTCCTCTCTTACCCATGCTCATAGGATACATATAAATAACAAATATTACAACAAGGATCGGATTATCTAGATCTGATCTAACCTCAACAACTTGCTAATATATCTCAGAAAAATCAAAACAACCCTATCGTTTACAAGGAAATCTCATCCTCTCGGCCATGTCCTCACCTTCTGGAAGGTCAAAATTTGATTTGATTTGGGGGGTCAATGTGCTTGCATGAGACTCTAAGGGTAGAAAATATTTGTGATCTCCCGATCATGTGTTTTCATTGTTACTTCCATCTTCAACTTTTGGTCTTCCTTTCTTCGTGCATCATTCCACCATAACATTGAGCTTCTCCTCATGCTCAACAATGAGCTGCAACCAAGCCTTTCTCCTGTAGCAAGCCTATGCACCTGCTACCCAATACCTCATCAAGCTAATCCTTTCTCTTGTAGCAAGCCTATGTAGGATCCTCTCTAACAGAACCTAGAATTTCATAAATTTAAACATAACATTTATATTATAATTTCTTTACAGTTCTATATTCAACAAAATAACAGTTCATGGCTCAGCAAAATTCAAAATGGGCAGCATGATATAAATAACATATTGCATAACATACACAGCATAATAAAATAACGAACCATCATATGATAATGAACATGCCATAATAATGAACAAAAATACCTCTCAAGTGATGTTTTTTCCCAACTCTGTCTATCCAAGCTGAAGCTGAAACTATGCCCAAGTTTCTCTACCAAACTCTGCCCAAAACTGAATCTTTCCTCCCAACCAGCTAGGAACAGAGCCTCTCCGGCTCCCTAGATCCAGGATTTCGTAAGGATTCCTGGCCCCCGAGCCCAAAACTCCCAGCAACAGATGCTCCCCTGTAACAGTCCACCAAACTCCAACGAGTTCCTCAAGACAAAAACCAGAACCAACCTCCACAAGCTACTACAGCCCCAAACCAGCAATACAGTCCTCTCCTCTCCCCAAAATGATGCTCTCTCCCCCAAAATTTCCAAAAGTCCTCTCTCGAATGTTTTTCCTCCTCTTATCCTCCTTCCCCCCCTTCTCTCATTCACTGCCTTCCCCCTTTCATTAAGACTCACCCACCTTATCCCTCCATTCAATGCCAACCACCTTATCCCCTTCTCTCATTAATGGTTCCCTCATTTGATACGTTAAGTTTCCATTTAATAAATTTAAAATTTATTAAACTAAATTCATTAACCAAATATTTAATCATGAAATTAATTAATTAACTAATATACATTAAACAATTATTAAATCAGGACAATTAATTAATTACTTAGGGTTGTTACAGCCTCTACACCTGCTACCTAATACCTCATCAATCTTTCTCCTGATCTTGACCATTTTGTATTACAAGTTCTCTCCTCTGGAACCTTTTGAGCACTCCTTGCTCTAGGAATCTACAAATGTTCTCACTCTCATGCAGAGAAATATTTCCCTGCACTTTGATACCACTTGATAGGATCAGAGATGCAGCTGAATAATACACACATAACACACACCATTTTTGCAAAACAAGGACACACGGAGATATATGCTCCAATTCCCCCAAAGGGGAATATTTTTATTAATCAACCATTCACGTGTGTCTATCTAGTGTACAAATGGTCCCTTTTATAACAACAAGTGACCATAACAACTATTACATAATTATATGGTTGGTTGAAACCATATCCATAACTATCTCCACAACTTCCTCCACAATATCCACATGAATCTCTCAACTCATATCCATGAATCTCTCAACAAATATTCATATCCCTAATACCTCTCATTTCTCCTCATCTTTCACTCTCACGTGGACTTTCTAGAATTAGTCTACATCATTACAATTTTCATCAAAACATTACAAAGAATAATTATTCCTTCATGTTCCCTTCTTAGTGAGAAATCTTCATTAAATTGGTCCCTCTTCGATCTTCTAGGTTCTTTTCCTTTATCTTCATCTTTGGTCTCTTCCTTCTTCATCTTTGATCTTCTTCCTCTTGCACCTACAAACATAAACATTGTTGAAGTCCATATAAAAAAGTAACCATCTGCAGGAATACATGGGTTGTTAGTTGTTGTATCCACCAGTTCACTAGGAAACTCTTTCTTGTACATGGTTCATCAACCATTTTTCGGTCATGATCTGCATACTTGTATCCATGATCACAATGCTCCTGCATCAAGTATATTTCTTGTTTCATAATCATGGATCTAAGTTAGCTTGTTCCAAAGCCAATACAAGCTTGAAACTCATCTTGAAACCCAACATTCAACACTTAAAAGGAATAGTAGGAGGGACCAACTAGGCATTGATATTGCATATAGACAACCAAAACCAAAGGCTTGTTTTAAATTCAAAGGTGACAAACCCTTATCATTGTCCCTCGAGATCCAAAATCAACAAAACTTGACATTTTTGAATTTTTCAATGTAGGACAATGAGATAGATAATCATTTCAAATTTGAGGTCATATAATTCACTTGGTTTTAATTATACAATCAAAACTCAACACCTAAACAAAAAAAACATTTGCAACTAGACTCACTTGACCAAACAACAAGCATTTGCAAACTAGACTAGGACTCAAAAACCAAATTACTAAACAAAAAATTTGAAAGGATTGCCCAACCACTTTATAACGTGCAACCAAAGCATGATTTCCATCTCCTAGGTTGTCCCTTGAACACTCTATGATACATGCCAACAATTAAGGCATCACTTATTTAGACAAATTTACCATATAGAACTAACAAAAGAACAATTGATACAGGAGTTGGGCTTCTCTAAAACCATTTAGACTATCAAACTTTGTCTATGCTTCTACAAGCATTAAGCACTGAGATTATGAGACTTTTTTATAGCGTTTAAGAGGACTCAAACTTATACACCATCTAAACATAATTCCCAACAAAAGTTCAATGTTCTTTTGTTGTATCCATGCAACTTTATCAAATGCCTAATAAATAATTTTCAAAGATAATACTATTATTGAACATTTATAAAATTCACAAATTCAAACAATAAACTTGAGTAGCATGGTTCAAGTGTAAGGTTAAGGTAGATTTCTTTTGTAGCTCAACATTGGAATGCCAATCAACCGTGTCTTCCAAGTTTTGAAACCACTATGTCACCATAAAGATAGGCTAATTCACATGGTGGATGTACAGGTGTCTACAAATAGTTGATTGCGATGCAAATAAACTTATTATCCCATCAATCAAAACTCAAAATTACCACAAATGTTTTTTCCATCATGCCAAAACTTGGGAAGTATTTAAATGTTAGATATTAACTTGTAAAAAAAAGTGCAAGCTAATCCAACCTTTTTGACTTCGTACTAGGGTATATAACTTTCTTTCGTGCACAAGCACAAGCACATTTTAAACAACATCATTAAATGTGGAGGAAAGTGTTGGCAGCCAAATCACATTTTTCTATGATCCTATAAGCTGCCTACACCTATGTCTTGCAAACATCAAGTTTTCGTCGCATTTTTCAAATAGATGACTTTTTCATTTCTTGCGACATCTACACACTTGTTTTCGTTTTGTTTTCACGACTGTAAGCGTGAAAACTAAATCTTTCGAAGTTACATTTTGAATACTATCTGAACTGTCATGATCTTTTTATCGATGAGCCTACTGCGCTTATCTTTTGTCTATCATTATGTAGCTGGAAGAACTTTCGAACATTGCTCATTGGTCATTCTTATATTGATGATGTGATTGAGTTTCATTGAGTTTGCAATACATTAATATTTGGATTTACATTTTTTATGACATGCATGATCAGTGATTCTATGAAATGCATAAGGGTTTTGATTAATTTTTTATATATATATATGATATAATCCTTATTGTTAATCTTTTTATAACTTCCGACTTGTCAATTATATGAATATCGTTTGACACCTTGGTTAAAATTTTGATCATATACATTGGCGCATAGTTGGTTTATGGGTTTTTGATTTATATGTCGAATGTTTGAACACCTTGGCATAACATTGGCGGTATACGCATTGGATTTCATTGGTTGTACGCATGACTTAATGGTTGAACTATTATTATGGAGTGAATAGCTATGAAATTTGGCGGGTGTACTTGGATAATGAATATTATGCATGGAAGACTCCACCACCTTCGCATGCGCGCATTAATGCTTGCCCCTTTTGCTCGTTCATTGTTGTTGGTTCGGGTAGCTCTGACCCTGTATGCGTTGGTGAATTTGAACCCTTCCCTTACCATGCATTCGGCTCCATGGCACCAGTCGTGAGAGTTGAACCCAATGGCAGCCAGGCCCTGTTAATGTTTGACAATGCCCGCCAAGATTTGGCAGACAGTGGATGGCTTACCTTTGTGAAACGATTCGAAGGTTTTAACCTTTGCGTAGCTCGACAGTTTGCCATGACCTTCGATGGCTGTCGAGCCAAAGTAGGCGATGTACAGTTAGAGATTGATGAACAGCTTGTTAGCTCAGCCACGGGGTTACCTATCTCTGGACAGCGCTGGTTTAAGAATTGCAAGGTCAAAGAAGTGTCGTGGACATTACTATTTCAGTCGTGCAAAATCACCTCCTGTGATAGAGGTATGCCTGTAACTATGCTAAAACAACGATGGCACGACTTGTTACTGATAATCAAGCAGTTTGTGACTTGCGAAGGTCGATACGGGTTAGTATTCCTCTACCACCTGCTTCTATTGATGGTTTTTATAGGGTATCCTCTAAACATGCCATTCTATTTTCATCGGAGCCTATATAAAATGTCCAAAAAGTATAAAAGGCACATGGCTGATAACAGCCTGTTTCATCATGGGCTCATTAAGCTCATCATTGTTTATCAGTTGAGTTTGAATGGTGACAGTTGGAAGGCCTTCGTTGCCCGTAATGTCTTTGAGGACATCGATCCTATATAGGTTGATAAACCTATGGTAATTGAGACTAAGGTCGAACCGCCTCTACCCTTACACCTCCTACTGCCTAAACCCTCAACCAACCCTCCTATCCACTTACCCAACACTGTGACTAAGAGTGCAGAGGCCATTACAAAGCCTATGAGCAAAAAGCTCAAGGAAAACCTTGCTGCAAACACCAAAGGGAAAAATAATGCACGTTTGATTTCACGGATGGCAAGGAATAAGCCAAAGACCCCTGTTGAGCCAAACCCTATCGTTTTGAGTGAGGACTCTGATTCGGAAGTGGAGTGTTTCTTGGCCAGCGAATACCCTTATTCGCAAGGTTTGTGTGCCGAACCCTCATGTGATTTTGTATCAAACCTACCCCCCCTGCCTACAGGACGACCCTAACTACCCAGGCATTAAGTTGCCTTGTGAAACTCTCGCTCATTCGCCCAAACCCTCGCCTGCTCTGTCTAAACCTACACAGTCACCCTGTGACCACTGCAATTCATGGTTAGAGCGGTATTATGTTGATGTTCCTATACTTCTGTCAAAGATTCAATCTTTGGAAGACCAAATCGTCGTGCTAACTAGACAAAAAGCCAAGCTTCAAGCAGTGGATAAAAAACAAAAGACAACCGGCTCTATCTTGTTCAAGAACGTGGAATCAGCCACGGCTGTTGTGAATTCCAAGCTAGCATAATCAAGTGGTCTCGTCGCTACACAGGTATGGTTTTCACATCATTTTGGTTTGTAAATAATCTAGTTTGCTATAATGATTTGTATTCAGATTTTAAACAATTATGTTCACATCTTGAATGGCTCTGTTATAACCGTGTGCATTCTATATATAGTTTTGTTTTGAAATGTCGATCCGATATACAATCCGATCATTCCCAGTATAGAGATTGATAAATTCTGATTGGATTTGAGTGATATGCGTTTAGATTTGATTGACTGGTTTGCCTTATTTAGTCGACAAAATTAATAGTGTGTTTTCGATTGGATTGGTGTGTATCCGATTTCAAAAAAGAGTTTTTTCATACTCAGTTTAGAACACAATCGTATTCGGATTTGATTTTGTTATGATCTATATGCTACGATTGACAAACAATTCGATTGAATTAATTTTTACGATATGCTCTTTCTTACGATGTTCAAAACTGAGATATTTCTCTGTTCGATTTTAATTTGGGAAATGAACTACTATGTTTTTAGAAAAACAATATGTTCATGTAAGTCTGTACAGTTGTGCCCGAATCATGGAATGGATTCGATTCGTGACAACTATGATAAACCTCAGCCGATTGATTCGTTAATTAGAACGATTTCGTTTTGATCAAAGTTGATCAACCCTGTTTGCCCAAATTGGCCTCAACGAATTAAGAATTCTACTAAGCTTGTTATGATCTTGTTTTATATTGATTTTCGCATCGAATTTGAATTAATCTATTCCTGGCTCGGACCGTTTTCTGTGTCAACTCAGTCATAACGATTGGAATGATCATGTCGAGTTATAATCGTTTCAAATTGATATCAAAAGATTACAAAAAGGTTAGATTCGGGTGGTTATGAAACGGTTTGATTGACTGTGTTATTTTTGCTACCAAATTCGGTTACGATTCGTTTTGCAAAAATGTGATCGGGTATCTCTTACGCACTATGATACACTTTGTTTGCTATGTCGTTACAACGAATTGTAAACAATTCGGTTCAATTTGATTATATCTCCTGTTGGTATAACGGCATAACAAATGCATTAGATTTGTTTTTATTGGTTGCACTGGATATGACTCTTTTAGACCCGATTATGTGGTAAGTAAGCTAACAGAGTTGAATGATTTTATGATTATGTTTTGATTTCAAATGGTTTATCAAGCTCCAATTGAATAAATCGTTTTCAAATGGCTGTTAAAAGATAATTGAATTAAATCTTATTCAAAGATTTGATTTGATTTCAATTCCGATTATGTATATTATTTTAGACTAGCTACAGAATCAGATGATTCTGTAGCTAAGTCTGTGGAATTAGATTTATATTGTTTTGCTAATAAAATATCTCTCTAACTTGTTATTTTTGGTCCATTTCAGGTGAATTCGAAATTGCATTAGATTGGATGGACAATTTAGAGGATATTTGAAATATTTTGGTTTCATTTTTAGTTTCCTAGTTTAGTTAATTTTGGGATATCTCCCAGATTTCATGTAAACAGTTTATAACTTCCACAGGGAGGTTTTACCCTGTGGAAAACCTTTAAATACTTATTATTTTTGTAATAACATCATCCTCATTCATGGGAGAACAAGGATATGGAATTTTAATACAGACTGAGACAGAATTTGATGTTCTGTTACAGCTTTAGCTTTTCATAATATCAATATTTTGTTTCATGTTTATGTGTATCTATTTGCATTTGGTTAATGACTACTTTAGCTATCTTAGTATTTTGCAAATGATATAATTTAATCAATATAATCCATATCTGATTCCTTCCAGTATTTAAAAAACATAGCAATTGATTGGTTCAGTTTGTGAATGACAGATTTCTCTTCTTCATCAATTGGATTATTAAGTATAAGTTTTTGCATAACAGGTTTACCTTATTGCAGAGATTTATAAATCATATAATTGTTATGATTTTTTTTTGTCTTGTTTGTCCTGTAAATAAACTCAAAGAGCATTGCAGCTTATCGTTTACGAGAAGCTTCTGAATTATCCGGTGCGAGTTTCCTTCCTCCGACCAGCTTCGAAGTCATCATACACAGGACAAATCTGGAGCGTTTCTAGGTCTGTTTGTTGTTTATTTGTTTAGTATATTTGTTAGTATTTTAGTTAGATATATGTGTAGTTAGTATATTAGATTGTTTAATTTCAGTAAGTTTTATCTCTTGTTCATAAAATTATAAAATCAACAAAAATATCTTCCTCTGTCTTAGGGAAGAATATTCATGAGTTTTCCAGGTTTTATTTAAATCTGTATTTTGTAGATATTGTATATTTTGTGAATAAGTTATAGTTCAGTTAGCAGTTTGTATATATAGATAGTAGATTAGTTAGTTTGTTTAATAGTTAGTTTAGATTAGATTAGTTTATTAGTTTGTTTTATTTATTGTTAGTTAGTTTAGTTTGTTTTATTTAGTTTTAGTTAGATTAGTTAGTTTAGATTAGTTTTCTCTTTGGTTTTCCTAGGACCTTAGATCGGCTAACGGAGCCGCTAAACCCATCAGGGTGGTTCATTCCAAACGGCTTGGGTTATTAGACAACCCCGGACCGGTTCCACTCTCTCAGTTGACGGACAGTCGATTTCGCCCGTCAACAGAAAGCTAGCACATGCTAGCTTTCCTTCTTACACAAGCACAAATGCATTTCTAACAACATCATTCCACTGTGTAGGAAATATCCTGCATGGTAGCTTTCCTTCTTACACAAGCACATGGGAATTTCGAACATCATTCCACTATGGAGGAAAGCTAGTGTGTGCTAGCTTTCCTCTTTGCACAAGCACCAGCACATTTCGAACATCATTTCATTGTGGAGGAAATCTAACAGGTGGTAGTTTTCCTTCTTGCACATGCAGAAGTGCATTTCAAATAACATCATTCCACTGTGGGCGAAAGCTAGTGTGTGTTATTTGTTAGTGTCCTATAATTTGCTCAAGCGTCAAAGTCTGAATCGAGTATTTGACATATATTAGGATGTTGAAGAAAATGGTGTTTGAAAGGGTAATGAAGTGGTCCTAGGGATTCTTATCATCATCTCAACTATAAAATTGCCGATCAGTGACCTCCATCCATCAATCAAAGCCAAACAATAGAAGAAAATGTCAAAAGGATGTTCGCTACACAAGTTCGTTGTCCAAGTTCTGGAAATGATTGTTTTTGCAGCCAACTTCAAACTCAGTTTATGACGACATGGAAAGGAATATTTGAAAACTGAAAGAGGCTTTTGTCAAGCATGATCCCATTCACAAAAACCTCTTTTATTTTCTTCACAGGTGTCATGGTTTGGAATATTCGAATGGATCTTTACAACTTATTTTTTCAGATTTAAACATTTAATGATTTCATGTTTTAGTCATTTTCTTTGGTCACGGATCTCGATACATTGGAAAGGAATATTTGAAAAATGAAAGAGAATTTTTTCAATAATGATCCCATTCACAAAATCCTCTCATTTTCTTCACAGGTGTCATGGTTTGGAATATTCGAAAGGATCTTTACAACATGTTTTTCAGATTTAAACATTTAATAATTTCTTGTTTTAGTCATTATCTTTGGGCACGGATACCAAGACTCTGGAGAGGAATTTTCAAAAACTAAAAGAGATTTTTCTAAATAACGGGTTCATATACAAAAACCTCTCTCATTTTTATAACATCTATTATTATTTGAGAGATGTGATGTTATCTTTGACCCCTATTTTCCAGAAAATTGATTCATATTTCCTACTAGGCAGTTCTAAACGTGTTGCTATAATTTTGTAACTAGATCCAACTTTGGGAAGGAGTTGAGCTCGACCTCCTCGGCTTGGCGAAAAGTATTTTCTATATATATTTGTAATTTTTATTGACTAAGAGATTTGGAAGAAGTGTAGAGGAGATTTATTTTGAGCATTTTGTAATCTTTCTAAATTATAATGGAATATCAGTCAGAAGTCCAGAGTTACTCTTACCAGAGATTCTTGTGATGGTGTTTTTGAAGTGTGTCCCTTTATATGTGTATGTAACTCGTATCTTAGTTTTCATTTAAATGTGTGTTATTCAATGTTTGATTGGAAAGTACATGATCATAATTCATCCATGTTTGATGCTTTGATTCATTGCAATTAAACATTCCATAAATTTCCTCTAAAGTTGCATTAAGACTTTGTCCTCAATTAGATGCTCTTAGTGTAATGGGATGTTGAATTCTCTTTTCTACCACCATGTTTCTACAATCTTATTGACTGATAAAACATCATCTACCTTGCATGTGTTTCCTTGATAACTCTACTACCAGTCATTGATAGTTCCCTTTGTATTAAATTTGACTCCATGCCCAATGGACTCTTTTTCACCTCTGCCATCAACCACATCTTAAAACCTTATTTCCATTTCAGATCTGGCCACTTAGCCTAATACACAGTGAGAGATCTCTCTTTGGCTTGGAAAGGCCATATTCCAAGCCTAAAGTTGGTTTGAAGGTTACCTATGTGATTTGCTTCCTCAGCCCAAGCAATTTATAGAGTGATAACATTGTATTTCCTTATTACACAAGCAAAAGCACATTTTGAACAACATCATTCCATTGTAGGGGAAAGCTAGTGTGTACTAGCTTTCCTTCTTGCACAAGTAGAAGTGCATTTCAAACAACATCATTCTACTATGAGGGAAATCTAGTGCGTGCTAGCTTTCCTTCTTGCACAAGCATAAGTGCATTTCGAACAACATCATTCTATTATGGGGGTAAACTAGTGTGTTATAGATTTCCTTCTTGCACAAGCATAAGTGCATTTCAAACAACATCATTCCAATGTGGTGGAAAGCTAGTGCATGCTAGTTTTCCTTCTTGTACAAGCGCAAATGCATTTCGAATATTATTCCACTATGGGGGAAAGCTAGTGCATGCTAGTTTTCCCTCTTGCATAAGTACAAACACATTTTGAACATCATTCCACTATGGGGGAAATCTAGTGTGTGGTAGTTTTCCCTCTTGCACAAGCACAAGCACATCTCGAACAACATCATTCCACCATGGGGGGAGGGTAGTGTGTTTTAGCTTTCCCTCTTGCCCAAGCACAAGCGCATCTCGAACAACATCATTACACCATGGGGGAAATCTACCATGTTCTAGCTTTCCCTCTTGCACAAGCACAAGCGCATCTTGAACAACATCATTACACCATGGGGGAAATCTACCATGTTCTAGATTTCCCTCTTGCATAAGCACAAGAGCATCTCGAACAATGTCATTCCACTGTGGGGGAAATCTAGAGTGTGCTAGCTTTCCCTCTTGCAAAAACACAAGTGCATCTCGAACAGCATCATTCCACCATGGGGAAAAGCTAGCGTGTGCTAGATTTCCCTCTTACACAAGAACAAGTGTAAGCACATCTCGAACAATATCATTCCATCATGGGGGAAAGCTAGCGCGTGCTAGCTTTCCCTCTTGCATAAGCACAAACGCAAATGAATCTCGAACAACATCATTCCGCCATGCAGGAAATGCTATCTTTCCCTCTTGCACAAGCACAAGTGCATCTCGAACATCATCCAGCCACGGGGGAAATCTAGCACGTGCTAGCTTTTCCTCTTGCACAAGCACAAACGCATCTCAAACAACATCATTCCATCATGGGGAAAAGTTAGTGCATCCTAGTTTTCTCTCTTGCACAAGCACAAGCTCATCTCGAACGACATCATTCCACCATGGGGGAAAGATAGTGCATGCTAGCTTTCCATTTTGCAGAAGCATAAGTGCATCTTGAACAACATCATTCCATTGTGGGGGAAATCTAGTGCGTGCTAGCTTTCCTACTTGCCCAAACACAAGCACATCTCGAACAACATCATTCTACCATGGAGGAAAGCTAGTGCATGCTAGTCTTCCCTCTTGCACAAGGACAAGCACATCTTGAGCAACATCATTACACCATGGAGGAAAGTTAGCGCATGATAGCTTTCCCTCTTGCACAAGCACAAACGCATCTCGAACAAAATCATTCCACTGTGAGGGGAAGCTAGTGTGTGTGTGTGTGTGTTAGATTTACCTCTTGCACAAGCATAAGTGCATCTCGAACAACATCATTCTACCATGGAAGAAAGCTAGTGCATGCTAGTCTTCCCTCTTGCACAAGCACAAGCATATCTTGAGCAACATCATTACACCGTGGAGGAAAGTTAGTGCATACTAGATTTCCCTCTTGCACAAGCACAAGCGCATATCGAACAACATCATTCCACTGTGGGGGGGAGCTAGTGTGTGTGTGTGTTAGATTTCCCTCTTGCACAAGCATAAGTGCATCTCGAACAACATCATTCTACCATGGAGGAAAGATAACTCATGTTATCTTTACCTCTTGCACAAGAACAAGCGCATCTCAAACAACATTATTCCACCATAGAGGAAAGCTAGTGCATGCTAGCTTTCCCTCTTACGCAAGAAAAAATGCATCTTGCATATCAAGTAACATCATTCCACCATGGGGGGAAGCTAGCACATTCTATATTTTCCTCTTACACAAGCACAAATACATCTCGAACAACATCATTCCACCATGGCGGAAAGCTAGTATGTGCACGCTAGTTTTCCCTCTTACACAAGTAGAAGCGCATCTCGAAAAACATCATTCTACCGTGGGGGAAAGCTAGCACGTGTGTGCTATCTTTGCCTCTTGCACAAGCACAAGCACATCTCAAACACCATTCCACTATGGGGGAAATATATTTCATGTGTGCTAGCTTTCCCTCTTGCACGAGCATAAGCGCATATCGAAAAACATCATTCTACCATGGGAGAAATCTAGTGCATGCTAGTTTTCCCTCTTTCACAAGCACATGTGCATCTCGAAAAACATCATACCACCATGGGGTAAATATATCGTGTTCTAGCTTTCCCTCTTACACAAACATAAGCACATCTCAAACATGATTCCACCATGGGAGAAATTTATCGCATGGTTGTTTTCCCTCTTGCACAAGAACAAACACATCTTGAACAACATCATTCCACCATGGGGGAAAGCTAGTGTGTGCTAAATTTCCCTCTTTCACAAGCACAAGCGCATCTCGAACAACATATTTCCACCAAGGGGAAAAGCTAGTGTATGTTAGCTTTCCCCCTTGTAGAAGTACAAGTGCATCTTCCACAGTGGGGGAAACCTAGTGCGTGTTAGCTTTCTCGCTTACACAAGCACAAGTGCATCTCAAATATCAACCAATGTGGGGGAAAGTTAGTGCGTGCTAGATTTCCCTCTTTCACAAGCGCATCTTGAACAACATCATTCCACCATGGGGGAAAGCTAGCGCGTGCTAGCTTTTCCTCTTGCACAAGAAAAAGCAGATCTTGAGTAACATCATTCCAGCATGGGGGAAAGCTAGCATGCGCTAGATTTCCATATTGCACAAGCACAAACACATCTCGAACAACATCATTCCACCATGGGAGAAATTTAGCGCGTGCTAGATTTACATCTTACACAAGCACATGTGCATCTCAAACATCATTCCACCATGGGAGAAATTTAGCGCGTGCTAGATTTACATCTTACACAAGCACATGTGCATCTCAAACATCATTCCACCATGGGGGAAAGCTAGTGTGTGCTAGCTTTCCCTCTTGCATAAGCATGGTGCATATTGAACATCATTGCACTCTGGGGGAAATATAGTGTGTGCTAAATTTTCCTCTTGCGCAAGCACAAGCTCATCTTGAACGACATCATTCCTCTGTGTGGGAAAACTAGCATGTTCCAAATTTACCTCTTACACAAGAACAAGCTCATCTCGAACAACATCATTCCACTATGGGGGGAAACTAGTTTGTGCTAGCTTTCCCTCTTGAAAAAACACAAGCTCATCTCGAACAACATCAATCCATTGTGCAAGAAAGCTAGTGTGTGCTAGATTTCCCTCTTGCAGGAGCACAAGAACATCTTGAACAATATCATTCCACCGAGGGGGAAAGCTAGCGTGTGCTAACTTTCCCTCTTGCATGAGCACAAACACAAACTCATCTTGAACAACATCATTCTACCATGAGGGAAATTCTAGATGTCCCTCTTGCACAAGCACAAGTGCATCTCGAACATCATCCAACCATGGGGGAAATCTAGCACGTGCTATATTTCCCTCTTTCACAAGCACAAATGCATCTCAAACAACATCATTCCACCATGGGGGGAAGTTAGTGTGTGCTATCTTTCTCTCTTGCACAAGCACAAACACATCTCAAACAACATCATTCCACCGTGGGCGAAATCTAGCACGTGCTAGATTTTAGTCTTGCGGAAACATTGGCACATCTCGAACAACATTATTCCACCATGGGGGAAAGTTAGCGCATGCTAGCTTTCCCACTTGCAAAAACAAAAGTGCATCTCGGAAAGCATCAATCTAGCATGGAGGAAAGCTAGTGCAAGCTAGCCTTCCCTCTTGCACAAGCACAAGTGCATCTCGAAAAACATCATTCCACCGTGGAGGAAATCTAGTGCAAGCCATCTTTTCCTCTTGCACAATCACAAGCGCATCCCGAACAACATCATTCCACTATGGGGGAAGCTCATGTATGTGTGTTACCTTTCCCTCTTGCACAAGCACAATCGCATCTCTAACAACAACATTCTATCGTGGATGTAAGTTAATGCATGTTAGCTTTACCTCTTGCACAAGAACAAGTGCATCTTGAACAACATCATTCCATCGTGGGGGAAAGCTAGTGTGTGCTAGCTTTCCTACTTGCCCAAACACAAGCACATCTTGAACAACATCATTCTACCATGGAGGAAAGCTAGTGCATGCTAGTCTTCCCTCTTGCACAAGGACAAGCACATCTTGAGCAACATCATTACACCATGGAGGAAAGTTAGTGCATGCTAGCTTTCCCTCTTGCACAAGCACAAACGCATCTCGAACAACATCATTCCACTGTGAGGGGAAGCTAGTGTGTGTGTGTGTTAGATTTACCTCTTGCACAAGCATAAGTGCATCTTGAACAACATCATTCTACCATGGAAGAAAGCTAGTGCATGCTAGTCTTCCCTCTTGCACAAGCACAAGCATATCTTGAGCAACATCATTACACCGTGGAGGAACGTTAGTGCATGCTAGATTTCCCTCTTCCACAAGCACAAGCGCATATCGAACAACATCATTCCACTGTGGGGGGGAGCTAGTGTGTGTGTGTGTGTGTTATATTTCCCTCTTGCACAAGCATAAGTGCATCTCGAACAACATCATTCTACCATGGAGGAAAGCTAACGCATGTTAGCTTTACCTCTTGCACAAGAACAAGCGCATCTCGAACAACATTATTCCACCATAGAGGAAAGCTAGCGCATGCTAGCTTTCCCTCTTACGCAAGAAAAAATTCATCTTGCATATCAAGTAACATCATTCCACCATGGGAGGAAGCTAGCACATTCTATATTTTCCTCTTACACAAGCACAAATACATCTCGAACAACATCATTCCACCATGGCGGAAAGCTAGTATGTGCACGCTAGTTTTCCCTCTTACACAAGTAGAAGGGCATCTCGAAAAACATCATTCTACCATGGGGGAAAGCTAGCACGTGTGTGCTATCTTTGCCTCTTGCACAAGCACAAGAACATCTCAAACACCATTCCACTATGGGGGAAAGATATTTCATGTGTGCTAGCTTTCCCTCTTGCACGAGCACAAGCATATATCGAAAAACATCATTCTACCATGGGAGAAAGCTAGTGCATGCTAGTTTTCCCTCTTGCACAAGCACATGTGCATCTCGAAAAACATCGTACCACCGTGGGGGAAATATATCATGTTCTAGCTTTCCCTCTTGCACAAACATAAGCACATCTCAAACATCATTCCACCATGGGAGAAATTTATCACATGGTTGTTTTCTCTCTTGCACAAGAACAAACACATCTTGAACAACATCATTCCACCATGGGGGAAAGCTAGTGTGTGATAAATTTTCCTCTTTCACAAGCACAAGCGCATCTCGAACAACATATTTCCACCAAGGGGAAAAGCTAGTGTATGTTAGCTTTCCCCCTTGTAGAAGTACAAGTGCATCTTCCACAGTGGGGGAAACCTAGTGCGAATTAGCTTTCTCGCTTACACACGCACAAGTGCATCTCAAATATCAACCAATGTGGGGGAAAGCTAGTGCGTGCTAGCTTTCCCTCTTTCACAAGCGCATCTTGAACAACATCATTCCGCCATGGGGGAAAGCTAGTGCGTGGTAGCTTTTCCTATTGCACAAGAAAAAGCGGATCTTGAGTAACATCATTCCAGCATGGGGGAAAGCTAGCATGCGCTAGCTTTCCATATTGCACAAGCACAAACACATCTCGAACAACATCATTCCACCATGGGAGAAATTTAGCGCATGCTAGCTTTACATCTTACACAAACACATGTGCATCTCAAACATCATTCCACCATGGGGGAAAGCTAGTGTGTGCTAGCTTTCCCTCTTGCACAAGCACGGTGCATCTTGAACATCATTGCACTCTGGGGGAAATATAGTGTGTGCTAACTTTTCCTCTTGCACAAGCACAAGCTCATCTCGAACGACATCATTCCTTTGTGTGGGAAAACTAGCATGTTCCAAATTTACCTCTTACACAAGAACAAGATCATCTCGAACAACATCATTCCACTATGGGGGGAAACTAGTTTGTGCTAGCTTTCCCTCTTGCAAAAACACAAGCTCATCTCGAACAACATCAATCCATTGTGCAGGAAATCTAGTGTGTGCTAGATTTCCCTCTTGCAGGAGCACAAGAACATCTTGAACAATATCATTCCACCGAGGGGGAAAGCTAGCGTGTGCTAACTTTCCCTCTTGCATGAGCACAAACGCAAACTCATCTTGAACAACATCATTCTACCATGAGGGAAATTCTAAATGTCCCTCTTACACAAGCACAAGTGCATCTCGAACATCATCCAACCATGGGGGAAATCTAGCACGTGCTATCTTTCCCTCTTTCACAAGCACAAATGCATCTCGAACAACATCATTCCACCATGGGGGGAATTTAGTGCGTGCTATCTTTCTCTCTTGCACAAGCACAAACACATCTCAAACAACATCATTCCACCGTGGGCGAAATCTAGCACGTGCTAGATTTCAGTCTTGCGGAAACATTGGCACATCTCGAACAACATTATTCCACCATGGGGGAAAGTTAGCGCATGCTAGCTTTCCCACTTGCACAAACAAAAGTGCATCTCGGAAAGCATCAATCTAGCATGGAGGAAAGCTAGTGCAAGCTAGCCTTCCCTCTTGTACAAGCACAAGTGCATCTCGAAAAACATCATTCCACCGTGGAGGAAATCTAGTGCAAGCCATCTTTTCCTCTTGCACAATCACAAGCGCATCACGAACAACATCATTCCACTATGGGGGAAGCTCATGTATGTGTGTTACCTTTCCCTCTTGCACAAGCACAATCGCATCTCTAACAACAACATTCTATCGTGGAGGAAAGTTAATGCATGTTAGCATTACCTCTTGCACAAGAACAAGTGCATCTTGAACAACATCATTCCATCGTGGGGGAAAGCTAGTGTGTGCTAGCTTTCCTACTTGCCCAAACACAGGCACATCTCGAACGACATCATTCTACCATGGAGAAAAGCTAGTGCATGCTAGTCTTCCCTCTTGCACAAGGACAAGCACATCTTGAGCAACATCATTACACCATGGAAGAAAGTTAGCGCATGCTAGCTTTCCCTCTTGCACAAGCACAAATGCATCTCGAACAACATCATTCCACTGTGAGGGGAAGCTAGTGTGTGTGTGTGTTAGATTTACTTCTTGCACAAGCATAAGTGCATCTCGAACAACATCATTCTACCATGGAAGAAATCTAGTGCATGCTAGTCTTCCCTCTTGCACAAGCACAAGCATATCTTCAGCAACATCATTACACCGTGGAGGAAAGTTAGAGCATGCTAGATTTCCCTCTTGCACAAGCACAAGCGCATATCGAACAACATCATTCCACTATGGGGGGGAGCTAGTGTGTGTGTGTGTTAGATTTCCCTCTTGCACAAGCATAAGTGCATCTCGAACAACATCATTCTACCATGGAGGAAAGCTAACACATGTTAGCTTTACCTCTTGCACAAGAACAAGCGCATCTCGAACAACATTATTCCACCATAGAGGAAAGCTAGCGCATGCTAGCTTTCCCTCTTACGCAAGAAAAAATGCATCTTGCATATCAAGTAACATCATTCCACCATGGGGGGAAGCTAGCACATTCTATATTTTCCTCTTACACAAGCACAAATACATCTCGAACAACATCATTCCACCATGGCGGAAAGCTAGTATGTTCATGCTAGTTTTCCCTCTTACATAAGTAGAAGCGCATCTCGAAAAGCATCATTCTACCATGGGGGAAAGCTAGCACGTGTGTGCTATCTTTGCCTCTTGCACAAGCACAAGCACATCTCAAACACCATTCCACTATGGGGGAAAGATATTTCATGTGTGCTAGCTTTCCCTCTTGCACGAGCACAAGCGCATATCGAAAAACATCATTCTACCATGGGAGAAATCTAGTGCATGCTAGTTTTCCCTCTTGCACAAGCACATGTGCATCTCGAAAAACATCGTACCACCATGGGGGAAATATATCGTGTTCTAGCTTTCCCTCTTGCACAAACATAAGCACATCTCAAACATCATTCCACCATGGGAGAAATTTATCGCATGGTTGTTTTCCCTCTTGCACAAGAACAAACACATCTTGAACAACATCATTCCACCATGGGGGAAAGCTAGTGTGTGATAAATTTCCCTCTTTCACAAGCACAAGCGCATCTCGAACAACATATTTCCACCAAGGGGAAAAGCTAGTGTATGTTAGTTTTCCCCCTTGTAGAAGTACAAGTGCATCTTCCATAGTGGGGGAAACCTAGTGTGTGTTAGCTTTCTCGCTTACACAAGCACAAGTGCATCTCAAATATCAACCAATGTGGGGGAAATCTAGTGCATGCTAGCTTTCCCTCTTTCACAAGCGCATCTTGAACAACATCATTCCACCATGGGGGAAAGCTAGCTCGTGCTAGCTTTTCCTCTTGCACAAAAAAAAGCGGATCTTGAGTAACATCATTCCAGCATGGGGGCTTGCGCTAGCTTTCCATATTGCACAAGCACAAACACATCTCGAACAACATCATTCCACCATGGGAGAAATTTAGTGTGTGCTAGCTTTACATCTTACACAAGCACATGTGCATCTCAAACATCATTCCACCATGGGGGAAATCTAGTGTGTGCTAGCTTTCCCTCTTGCACAAGCACGGTGCATCTTGAACATCATTGCACTCTAGGGGAAATATAGTGTGTGCTAACTTTTCCTCTTGCACAAGCACAAGCTCATCTCGAACGACATCATTCCTTTGTGTGGGAAAACTAGCATGTTCCAAATTTACCTCTTACACAAGAACAAGCTCATCTCGAACAACATCATTCCACTATGGGGGGAAACTAGTTTGTGCTAGCTTTCCCTCTTGCAAAAACACAAGCTCATCTCGAACAACATCAATCCATTGTGCAGGAAAGCTAGTGTGTGCTAGATTTCCCTCTTACAGGAGCACAAGAACATCTTGAACAATATCATTCCACCGAGGGGTAAAGCTAGCGTGTGCTAACTTTCCCTCTTGCATGAGCACAAACGCAAACTCATCTTGAACAACATCATTCTACCATGAGGGAAATTCTAGATGTCCCTCTTGCACAAGCACAAGTGCATCTCGAACATCATCCAACCATGGGGAAAATCTAGCATGTGCTATCTTTCCCTCTTTCACAAGCACAAATGCATCTCGAACAACATCATTCCACCATGGGGGGAAGTTAGTGCGTGCTATGTTTCTCTCTTGCACAAGCACAAACACATCTCAAACAACATCATTCCACCGTGGGCGAAATCTAGCACTTGCTAGATTTCAGTCTTGCGGAAGCATTGGCACATCTCGAACAACATTATTCCACCATGGGGGAAAGTTAGCGCATGCTAGCTTTCCCACTTGCACAAACAAAAGTGCATCTCGGAAAGCATCAATCTAGCATGGAGGAAAGCTATTGCAAGCTAGCCTTCCCTCTTGCACAAGCACAAGTGCATCTCGAAAAACATCATTCCACTGTGGAGGAAATCTAGTGCAAGCCAGCTTTTCCTCTTGCACAATCACAAGCGCATCCCGAACAACATCATTCCACTATGGGGGAAGCTCGTGTATGTGTGTTACCTTTCCCTCTTGCACAAGCACAATCGCATCTCTAACAACAACATTCTATCGTGGAGGAAAGTTAATGCATGTTAGCATTACCTCTTGCACAAGAACAAGTGCATCTTGAACAACATCATTCCATCATGGAGGAAAGCTAGTGTGTGCTAGATTTCCCTATTACACAAGCACAAGGGCATATCACATGTCGAACAACATCATTCCATCGTGGAGGAAAGCTAGTGTGTGCTAGATTTCCCTATTACACAAGCACAAGGGCATATCACATGTCGAACAACATCATTCCACTGAGGGGGAAAGCTAGTGCATCCTAGCTTTCCCTCTTACACAAGAACAAGAACATCTCGAACAACATCATTCCACCATGGGGGGAAGCTAGCACATGTGTGCTAGTTTTCCCTCTTGCACAAGAAGAAGCACATCTTGAAAAACATCATTCCACCATGGGGAAAATCTAGTGTGTGTGTGTTATCTTTCGTTCTTTCAAAAGCACAATCACATCTTGAACATCATTCCACCATGGGGGAAAGCTAGCACGCGTGTGCTAGCTTTCCCTCTTGCACAAGCACAAGTGAATCTTGAAAAACATCATTCTACCATGGGAGAAAGCTAGTGCATGCTAGTTTTCCCTCTTTCACAAGCACAATCACATCTCAAACAACATCATACCACCATGGGGGAAAGCTAGCGTGTGCGAGATTTATCTCTTGCACAAACACAAGCACATCTCAAACATCATTCCATGGTGGGGGATATCTATTTTGTGCTAGCTTTCCCTCTTACACAAGCACAAACGCATATCGAACAACATCATTCCACCATGGGGGGGAGCTAGTGTGTGCTAGCTTTACCTCTTGCACAAGAAAAAGTGCATCTCGATCAACATCATTCCACTATGGGGGACGCTAGAACATGCTAGATTTCCCTCTTGCACAAGCACAAGCACATCTCGGACAACATCTTTCGAGCAAGGGGGAAAGCTAGTGTGTGTTATCTTTCCCCCTTACATAAGTACAAGTGCATCTTGAACAATATCATTCCACCATGGAGGAAAGCTAGTGCATGCTATCTTTCCCTCTTACACAAGCACACGTTTGTGCTAGCTTTTCCTCTTGCACAAGCGCATCTCGAACAACATCATTCCACCATGGGGGAAATCTAGCACATGTTAGATTTCCCTCTTACATAAGCATAAGCACATCTCAAACAACATCATTCCAATATGGGGGAAATTTATCGCCTGTTAGCTTTCCTTCTTGCATAAGCACAAGCGTATCTCGAACAACATCATTCCATAGTGGGGGAAAGCAAGCGCATGCTAACTCTCCCTCTTGCACAACCACAAGCTCATCTCAAACAACATCATTCCATTGTGGGAGAAAGCTAGCATGTGTTAGCTTTCCCTCATGCACAAGCACAAGCTATCTTGAACAACATAATTCCACTAAAGCTAACATGTGCTAGCTTTCCCACTTGCACAAGCACAAGTGCATCTCAAACAACATTATTCCATAGTGGAGGAAAGCTAGTGCGTGCTAGCTTTCCTTCTTACGCAAGCACAAGCACATCTCAAACAACATCATTCCAACATGGGGGAAAGCTAACACGTGCTAGCTTTATCTCTTGCATAAGCACAAGCACATCTCGAACAACAACATCCCATAGTTGGGGAAAGCTGGAGTGTGATAGCTTTCCCTCTTGCACAAGCAAGAGCGCATCTCGAACAACATTATCCCACCATGGGGGAAAGCTTACGTGTGTTGTCTTTCCCTCTTGCGCAAGCACGAGCACATCTTGAACAACGTCATCCCACCATGGGGGAAAGCTAGTGTGTGCTAGCTTTCCCTCTTCCACAAGCACAAGTGCATCTCAAACAACATCATCCCACCGTGATGGAAAGCCAGCTCGTGCTAGTTTTCCCTCTTGCACAAGCATGAGCGCATCTCGAACAACATCATCCCACCATGGGGGAAATCTAGTGCATGCCAGCTTTCCCTCTTGCACAAGCACGAGCGCATCTCGAACAACACCATCCCACTGTGGTGGAAAGCTAGCATGTGCTAGCTTTCCCTTTGGCACAAGCACAAGCGCATCTCAAACAACATCATCCCACCATGGGGGAAATCTAGCATGTGCTAGCTTTCCCTCTTGCAGAAGCACAAGCTCATCTCGAAAAGGATTGCCCCACCATGGGGGAAAGCTAGAATGTGCTAGCTTTCCCTCTTGTACAAGCACGAGCGCATCTCATACAACATCATCCCACCATGGGGGAAAGGTAGTGTGTGCTAGTTTTCCCTCTTGCACAAGCTCAAGCGTATCTCAAACAACATCATTACACCATGGGGGAAAGCTAGTGGGTGCTAAATTTCCCCCTTGCACAAGCATGAGTGCATCTTGGATAATATCATTCCATCGTGGGAGAAAACTGTCACGTGTTAGCTTTCCCTCTTTATCAAATTAGACTATGGTAACATTCAACACTTGGAACAGTTGCACATGTAAACAATACACACATGTAAAAAACCAAGATATTGTGTAAAACCAGGCAGCCTTAGCACAACATAACACCTGAAGTATTGTTACGACATACAATATTTTACCAGAGCGAGTAGCTCGTATAACAAGCCAAACGGTTCATAATAGTGTGGATATCAACAGATATATACAATCCCTGTCACATACACCTATTGCAATACAACTCAACCTGCGATTGGGAGTCCTCCTTTCGTCACAACTCTCTTCGTAGACTTCGTTGCAACTTCACGTCGAACTCTCGTTCGCTGCTCACATTTTCCCGTCTCCACTTTGGCCAAGACACACCTCAATGACTTCACAATCTCATGGTCATTCACGCCCTTCACTGAGTCACCGTGCCCTTTTCTCTTGGCTCTTTCGATTTCCACCATAGACCAACACTTAGCCAAATTTTGAACCTCCTCCAAACTTTATTTCTATTGCTTGTCTTATGCTTGATCTCTTCATTGATATTTTGATGCCTCGATGACTCTCCCTCACACTCTATACATATGCATCATTCGACCTATATGGATCATCGTGTCTATTGGCATGTGGGTGAGCTGACCCACTCCACTCCATTTGATGTGCCCGCATAAAGTGCCTTATTCAACTTTCAAAGTACCTGTGCCCACATAGCTCACCTAGCTGACTTGTTGAGTTCCCACATGCTTGTCTAGCTAACCTGCAAAGTCATTCAACCAAGCACCCACATCTCCACTTAACCAACTCATGTTGGGCGTGCGCGAGCACTTGACTCATCTAACCGACTTGTCCATGTGCACATGTCGCATACCCCCATCCTAGACGACTCATCGGATGTACCCCCAGGTTGGGCGTGTTATCACCATAACAATTATACATGAAATACGAGTTTCAGATTTAGCAGGGGACTAAAGCAGTGTAGAGAAATAGCGCGATTTGGAGGACCAGGTCACATATTGAGGCATGTGGAAAAATATAGCGGAGGCGCGAAAGGAAGAACCCGACAGAACATAGATTTCGAAGCGGCCCAGATCAACGGTCGAGACCCATATCGAGCGGCGAAATAGCACGAAGTTTAATTATGTGAAGGTGGTTCAAGGAAAACTACCGTGGTTTCATACATGGACGCATGGCGCCCTCAGAAGCACATCAGGGTGAAAAGAGGTCTATCTAAAACCACTTTCTCCAACCCCCGATGTCACGTGTCGAAAAACCATTCCATATGTGTCATTCCCACAAATTGCGTGAGAAAAGGAGAGAGTTGACGACTTATTCAGTTACATCAATACCGTTGCTCAAGTACTATACGTCATGCAGTGTCGGGTAAATGCCGCCAGGAGGACGATCCGGAGGCTAATCATTTTGAAGCTGACAACCGAGTGTGATAGGCTGTAATTCGGACAATTACTATCATCACAGTCTATGATTAAACACTCAATGACAATCGTCCTCAAAAATATAGATAAATTTATCATTTCATTATGAATGAAGTAATTAACAAGATCAGAAAGACGAAAATTGTGTTTTCTGCAAAACTGAGAGACATGGACCAAGCCGATCAAACAACATCTAGTGAAATGGGATTTTCAACTAACATGGCAAATTCATCAATGAGTAAGAAAGAGAGGTCGATTGCACGGATATTAGCAACAAAATTCCATATTGATCCTACGATAGAGCCAGAATCAGAGATCAAACTAAATCCTATCATGAGGGATTTAATCATCAATGGACATGTGGACAAGCACTACAAACGAGCAATAAAGAGGAAGCGGAGCCAGCGACAGAAGACAGGAGTCAGGGCTGAGATGGTCGAAAGCATTGGGGAAAATCAACCAGTCTTGTTGAGCACTCTGAAAGAAGAAATCGCCAAGCTGGAATAAGTTCTCAGGTTGAAATGAGTATGTTTCAGAAAATTTTGGACATATCACATGCAATGAAAAAGCCTCAGATATGTCAAACCCGTTTATAACGCTCCCTGTAAAGTAGGAGAATAGTTGTTATGCGTTTATCCTTTTTTGTAACCAATCTCTATGGTTAGACTGTGGGGAAGTTGAGTCGTTTTGAATCCTGCATGTAAATTTTCTATGTATATCATTCCAAGGATAAAGAAAGTAGGAGGGAAGAGGGGGCCTACCCTCGTTGCAGGTAGACTTTGTAAAATCATGGAGCTAAACTGAATATATGATGCAGAAGCAATTTTTGAACCGTTTATGAAAAGATTATAATCGGTTGTGATATGATTTATGTCTTCTTTCATAGTGTGTGTTTCCTATGATCTTTATTCCATTTACATTTTCTTTTGTTTAAGTTGGAGAGTTAAAAGCCCAGAATTCATCTTATGATGCTCTTGGTTTAGCAACCTAAGTTGTGCGTATTTCTTCCTAACTAATCCAGAATTCATTTTAATATGCTTTGATGCAGTTATGTGTTTTCCTTTTTCTTCTTTTGCCAAGCAAATTTCAATTTGAAAACTCAGACTCATTGCCTCACTTAGCCTTTCTCCTCTAGATGGCTCTAATGACCTACCACTGTTTTATTCATTTATGACTCCATAGCCCAAATGTCACCCCCATTTCTTCAGCAACTTTATAATACCCCCCCAAAAAAAAATCAAACCAAATCTAGCCAATGATTTCCAAATAAATATCAAGTGACACGAGAGATCCCTCTCTGAGTTGAGCAGGCTAGTGCTTCAGCTCTAAAGTAGGTTGAAATAGTTACCTCTGTCGTTTGTCTATCAACCGGACAAAATTTACAGAGTGCAAACATTTTGGTGTCGTTGTCGGGGACGAAATTGAAAAATATTCCCTGGGAAAGTACGACATGGTTGAGTTCTAAGGTCTGAGAACAGTAGACACTTGGGCACATATTGGCTGTATTTCTGCTCTGGCGACTCCACACATCAGAAAATCAGTTTGAAGGTGATTCCACTGGTAGAAGAATCCAGAAATTCAAATCTTCAATGGCGACTCCACTCTCAATGCATAATCCATCTTCCAAAACATTATTGGCGACTCCACTCAAGATACAAATGTAATTCAAAGACTCCACTAGAAGATGAGATCCCTTGACAGAGGTATGAAAAGACATTATGGAAGAAAACAAGTTCTTAAATCTGGATTTTTTCCAAGGCATTTTATTGTTTGTTATAAGTTGCCTCTGGTCCTTCCTTGAACATGTCAAACAAATTTTTCTTTACCTGCTGCATTCTAATGATTATCATGAGAATCTTGAAATTGTATATCCTCCTCTTAAAGTTGTACATGCATATCCTCACTGTATCACTGATTTTGATAAAAATATCCCATCTAAGCCATGTGATAACCATGACCAAGTTGATGAGCCCCATGAAGCCAAGGCTGATATTTAACCTCTTGTACCTGATCCAATGTCCTCCAAGATCCATCATAGATACATACCCTTGGAGCTACCCCAAGTCCTCCACGATTTCCCTCCAAAGTACTATGAGTTCTTACCTGTGTTTGACAGGGAATATGATGCCATCTCGGCTGAAAAACACATCCAAGGGTTTGAGCATTTTATAGATTTGTTTGAGATTGATCATGAGGATGTTTGTATGAGAGCCTTCTCTCAATCCTTAAAGGGTGATACCAAAGACTGGTTTAAACATTTGCAACCAGAGACAATTAGCTCATGGGAGGAATTGAAAAATGTCTTTTTAAAGTTTTGGGGTAGGAATAAATCTTTGGATCAACAGCTTATAGAGTTCTATGCCTTAAAAAGTCAGAGCAATGAAACTATTTTTACATTCAGCAGGAGGTTTTCCAGTATTTACTACAATTTGTCCAAAGAAATTCAACCCACTGAAGCTGTTGCCATGCTCCATTATGCAACTACTCTTCATCCAAATTTGTCTTTCCTCCTGATGGAAAGAAGACCTAAGTCCTTACAACAAATGTTTAATGATGCTCAGGACATTCAACACAACATCCAAGCATATAAACAGATCCAAAATGAGGGGTTGAATGCTCAAGAACATGAAAGTGAATATGAACAGAAAATAGTTGATTGGAATCTTGAGCATAGAATTGACAATATCATAGGTCCTCTTGAAGTTTCCATTGCTCATGATTTTGCAAAAAAATGTATTCCACTTGTTGAAAGAAGAGGTGTTGATTTAGCTTATGATCCATCCCATGATAAGCGGGGGGTTGATTGTTTTATGTATTCATTTATAGACAGTCAAGAAGATGAATTTGCAAATCAGTCTGTTGAAGAGCAGGTTGATGTTCCAAGTTTGTTCTTGTTGGATGGCATCGCATATATTGTTGATTTGCCTATATATGATGAATATGATGATGATTATGAGGCTGACTTCCTAGAACAACCAACTGTGTGTTCTCTATCAGAAAAATGTTCCTTTTCAGCAGTATAGTGAGAGCAATCAGCCTACATATCACAGTTACAAAGAAGAAAATATTGAATCAGCTGAAGGAAATTCTTAACCTTTATACTTTTCTTCATTCAAAATGTTGAAAGAAAATCCGAAGATCATCATTGAAGCAAAGGAATGTGTTTTAATATCGAATCACACTAATTCACTGGAACAAATTGACAAGATATTGCAACAATCTCCTCATATGTCTGATGACCCTGTTACTTGTTATGTAGAAGATCTTGTCATTTCAAAATTGCAGCCATTGGTCGAAGATAAATCTGAAAATGAGTGTGTTCGGCAATCCAAAGGAAATGACAACAGTGAAGAAAATGAAGGAGGTTTTGAATCAGGTGAAATAACCTTGCCATTATGTTTTGCTTCTTTAAATTTGTTGAAGCAAAATGTTTATAATGTTTCAAATCAGAAAGCCTCTAGGCATAATGTTGAATATGAAGAAAGCAGCGGACTTACAAATGAAAACTATCTTCCTTTATGTTTTTCTTCCTTTGAATGGTTGAAAGCAAATCATGATATAACAGAAGAAACAAGGAAGTCTGACTGCATTCATAGTGGCATTGTTTTACATGAGGAAATTGTTATCAGTAAGGAAGAGCAACAACATTCACATGCATTGGATGATCATGTAGTTGATTACTTGAATAGATATTCCAATTCGGAGTTGCAACCTATGCTTAACCACATAATTAAAAAAGAAGAAGAAGTTGATCAAGAAATTTTTGTTAAAGGTTATTTTCCTTCTCCTAAAAATAACATAGATATTCAACAATATTTCCAGCAAGACAAAGTGTTTCAAAGTTGTCTTTCTGCCCCTAAAAATGACGTGGTGATCCAATTTCTAAGTGACCTAGACATGGATGAGGATTCTGAAACTACATCTATGGAGACTCCAAGCAGTGAAAAAACAAATGACATAGAGTTTCAGGAAAACATAACGACTCCTGCCATTTCTCAATCAGAAATACAGAAAGATAATGAAAAGGATGATGCTCATGATGTGGCTGTCATATTTGAAGATGTTTGAGAATGTATGAATGTTTTTGTTGATATGTATGGAAGATTAGACACACCTATTGTTGTCATTCCATCCGAAAATATTCCCAAGATTGAAGAAATGAAGCAAGAGCAGAAAACACTTGTGAAGGAAGCATGTTTTTCTATCTTAGCTCCTAAAACGGAAACAGTGTTTTATATGTTTCATGATTCCATGGCACGTTATATGGAAAAAATTTATAATCAAGATCTACAAAGGATAGTAGGTTGCAAGCTTAAGGATAAAGGGAGTGATGAATTGGTGTATGTATTAAATATGGGTCGCTTTACACCAGACAATGTTCTTCAGCCATGGTTGTCTTATGTTTCAAGAAACTACTACTTCCAAACTTCTTAGCAAACCTGTTAGTTTCTCGATGGAAATCAACAAGTTAAATCGCATGAAAACAAGAATGCGGTGGAAGGGGTGAAACAAGATAGTTTTTTTGTGCATGTTTTAGAAGACCCATTTGCAGTTTTGTTGGAAGCAGTAAACAATCCAAATATTTTTTATTTCTTGAGATTTGGATTTATGGGTGAATTTTTAAGGGGATTATCAGCAAAAAATCTTTGGGACAAGCAAGTACAAAGAAAACACACAGTGGATAAATTTCTGACATGGCTGCATTGGCATTATGACTTCGCTTGATTTTGCAGTTCGTTTTAGCAGTTTGGGTAGGTAGGAGTGTGCGAATAAGCTTGTTAGCCAAGCATTCTTTTTTAATTTCCAGTAGTATGTAAAGTTAGATTCTGGTGGTATTTTTTGTTCAACATCCAGTTGAGAGTATTGTGCAAAGTTTGGTTTTAAAATTGAATCTCGATCTCCAAGACGTAACAGGGTACACGCACAAGTCTTGAAAGTAGCCCAATGAAGAAGGCATTCGGTCTATAGTTCTTTGCTACCTCACAGGGAGGATAGCATCCCCAATAGGAGCCTATGTTATCACCATAACAATTATACATGAAATACGAGTTTTAGATTTAGCAGGGGACTAAAGCAGTGTAGAGACATGGCGCTATTTGGAGGACCAGGTCACATATGGCGGCATGTGGACAAATATAGAGGAGGTGCAAAAGGAAGGACCCGACAGAACGTAGAGTTTGAAGTGTCCCAGATCAATGGTCGAGACCCATATTGGGTGGCCAAATAGCACGAAGTTTAATTATGTGGAGGCAGACCAGGGAAAACTACCATGGTTTCATTTGTGGACGCGTGGCGCCCTCAGAATCACATCGGGGCGAAAAGCGGTCTACCTAAAACCACTTTCTCCAACCCCCAATGTCACGTGTAGAAAAATCATTCAATATGTGTCATTCCCACAGATTGCGTACGAAAAGGAGAGAGTTGACGACTTCTTCAGTCACATCAGTACCGTTTCTCAAGTACTTTACGTCGTGCAACGTCGGGTAAGCGCCGCTAGAAGGACGATCCGGAGGCTAATCATTTTGAAGATTACAACCGAGTGTGATAGGCTGTAATTCAGACAATTATTGTCATCACAGTCTATGATTAAACACTCAATGACAATCGTCCTCAAAAATATAGATAAATTTATCATGTTTGAGCAATGGACATTTCATTCTGAATGAATTAATTAACAAGATCAAAAAGACGAAAATCATGTTTTCTGAAAAACTGGGAGACATGGACCAAGCCGATCAAACAACATCTAGTGAAACGGGATTTTCAACTAACATGGCAAATTTATCAATTAGTAAGAAAGAGAGGTCGATTGCATGGATATTAGCAACAAAATTCCATACTAATCCTGCGACAGAGCCAGAATCAGAGGTCAGACTAAATCCTATCATGAGGGATTTAATCATCAACGGACACATGGACAGGCGCTACAAATGAGTAGTAAAGAGGAAGCAGAGCAAGCGGCGGAAGACATGATTCAGAGCTAAGGTGGTCGAAAGCGTTGGGGAAAATCAACCAGTCTAGTTGAACACTCTGAAAGAAGAAATCGCCAAGCTAGAATAAGTTCTCGGGTTGAAATGAGTATGTTTCAGAAAATATTGGACATATGGCATGCAATGAAAAAGCCTTAGATATGTCAAACCCATTTATAACGCTCCCTGTAAAGTAGGAGAATAGTTGTTATGTGTTACTCCTTTTTTGTAACCGATCTTTATGGTTAGACTGTGGGGAAGTTGAGTCATTTTGAATCCCACGTGTGAATTTTCTATATATATCATTCCAAGGATAAATAAAGTAGGAGGGAAGAGGGGGCCTGCCCTCATTGCAGGTAGACTTTGTAAAATCATGGAGTAAAACTGAATATATGATGCAGAAGCAATTTTTGAACTGTTTATGAAAAGATTTTAATCGATTGTGATGTGAGTTATGTCTTCTTTCATAATGTGTGTTTCCTGTAATCTTTATTCCATTTACATTTTCTTCTGTTTAAGTTGGAGAGTTAAAAACTCAGAATTCATCTTATTATGCTCTTGGTTTAGCAACCTAAGCTATGCGTATTTCTTCCTAACTAATTTATAATTCATTTTAATATGCTCTGATGCAATTATGTGTTTTCCTTTTTCTTCTTTTTCCATGCAAATTTCAATTTGAAAACTCAGACTCATTGCCTCACTTAACCTTTCTCCTCTAGATGGTTCTAATGACCTGCCACTATTTTATTCATTTCTGACTCCATAGCCCAAATGTCACCCCCATTTCTTCAGCAACTTTATAATACCCCCCCCCCCANCAAACAAACCAAATCTAGCCAATGATTTCCAAAGAAATATCAAGTGACACAAGAGATCCCTCTCTGAGTTGAGCAGGCTAGTGCTTCAGCTCTAAAGTAGGTTTAAACAGTTACCTCTATCGTTTGTCTATCAGTCAGACAAAATTTACAAAGTGTTAACAGGGCGCACCTTTCCCACGACTCTAACCAACTCCTTGTCGCGTCGTCGCACCAAAGTTTCAACTTTACCAATTAGTTGCTTATGTTGCAAGGTATGTCATGCCTTACACTTAGCATTTTTTTCAAGTCTTCGGTGAGGGTATTCTTGGTGCGTCACACGCCCAATACGTCTTACTCACCCATTATAAGAGTGAACCCCTGTGTATGTCGAGCTCACTACTTGACCTATCATTTTTTTGTCCGATCTCATTCGCTCACATGGTGCGAGGGCACCCACCTAGGCTTAGCACCAAAGGCCTTACACCTACTCCCCTAAGGTTGTCAAGAAGGCTTCACTCATAGCATAGTTAAACTACTTGCCTCTCCACTCTCTTGATAGTTTTGCTAGATAGTTGGATTTTTTCCCAAGACAACGCATCTCAGTCCCTTCAGTGTAGGGTTATCTCTAGATTGACTCCTTTGTTTCGATTAATGATTCTATTAGGGAACCATATCCTTCTTCCTTCCCTCATTCTACTTCTAGCTCTAATGTGCCTTGATATGCTCCCTCTTTCCCCTAGTTTGACTAGAGAGGGGTGGTCATTTTTGGTTTTGTTTTTTCATCAACGTATTATGTTTGACATGGGTATTGTATCTATATTATTTTTGGTTACTATAGTTTAGCGCTTTAGCTATTTTTCTTTTTCATAGATTAGTGATAGGAGTTCATGTTTCACTCCCACCATGTACTTGAACTACATTGTACTTCTAAGTCTCATTGACTTAATGTTGTAGTCATTTGTAGGAAGGATATTAATAAAATCATTTTATTAAACAATTTTTATGAGTTGATATGCACACACGATGTCATGCAATGCATCTTAGCTAAGTTTCTAACATACAAAATCCTCATGTAATATGCAACGTTTGTCCATTGTACCCAAATGCTTTGCTCTGCAAGTTCGACCTGTAATCACTTGAATCAGGGACACGGTTGATTGCAAATGTTTTCCAAACCAGTTCAAACAATGCAAAGGACTCGGAGTGGTAATGGATGGATATTGAAGTTCAGATCCCAAGTGAACGCATGAGCCCCTAAAATGGAAAAATGGACTCTAAGTTGATGTGGTATTTCAGCAAGAGGCTGAGAATCTCGTGGCAGCAAATTTTGTTTGAAAAAGTGTTTAAAAAAGAGATCATATCATAAATTTTTCTTACCAGTTGATGGGATAGACACAAAGGACACAAGACTTGCTCAATAATGTTGTATTCATTGTTATCCATAAATTGAATGAATGTACATGGAAGACAAGGTCCTTTAAATAAAGATAATGACTCTATTCCTAAGTGCCACATGGCCTATTCTAATGTCAAACTAATAGTACATGAAAAGTGTTGCACTCGAGATCTTAAGAGTGCCATGTAACCTTTTCTAATGTTGCACTAAAATTATAAGCAACATGTTACACTGAGCATTTGTTGCCTAACTATATCTAGCCCCATAATTGTAGGGATGAGGTGGAATCAGTCACTTCTCTAGTATCTACTAATACACTTACAACATCAAAAGAATGCACAACATTTGTACACTATGGTCAATTATTACGATACAAAACAAGTAGATCAAGGTAGTCATCATCTCCTACTATGTCAAAGTTGAATGCGCATCTGAAAATTTGATTTAATGTTTCTAGTTTATTAAAAACTTCAAAGATAAAGGTCAAGAGAATCTTTTCAAAAAATGAGAGTGTTTGTTGTCTATTTGTATCATTTCATTTTGACTATTCAAGAACCACTATCAAGTTCATTGTCGGTAGAGTACATGGTCTATTGCTTGTAATGGATGGAATTTTTTTGTTGGTCCCCTTTTAGAGATCGGCATATATCTTATGTTATTTTCTCTATGCCAGTTAACCACATATTTATCATTCTTTATGGTGCTTCTCTTGCCAGGTTTCTCTAAGTTTGTTCTATATTTTACTATTTTTTTAGCGTCCTAAAGTATACGAAAGGTAGTTAGGTCCAACTTCTTCTATTCAATCCCATAATCTTCATTTTGATCTCCCAGCTTGGTAATAAGTTACTTTCCACATCTCTGGGGCATCTTGTGAAAGTACTTGCTTGTAGGGGGACCCTGATAATCTACTTTTTTTTAAAGGAACTAAAGGAAATTGTTATTAATATCATAAAGTTACCAAAATCAAAATAAACATCAGAATACATATCCCTAACACACTTTTAATCATTAATCTCTAACTTCCTTTCCAAGTGAAAATCCAGGAGTAGGAGGTACCAATTTTGTCGAAAACACCCAAGTCCTGCATCTAATCATAAAAGTTAAAACATATAGTGGCTTATCACCCATCCATATTCCCATATTGGTGTGACTATGAGAAATTCTTGAAGATCTTCTAAACTCAAGTGCCTGAGAAGGTACAATTGTAGGGAAGATACTTTGCTTCCACAATGGTGTTTATGTGGGATTCTTCATAAACACTGAACCACATGTGTGTAGAATAACAAACATAAATTCAATAGCTTCAAGTTTCCATACATTGCACCATGGAAAATTCCCATGTAATCGTCACCCTTTGTAAACGACGTCTCAAGACTATTGTTGGCAGATTAATATTCATTGTTGTATGGCAACTAAGGAGCCTAAAGCTATGCTCATTACCAAAATGATTAAGGTTCAACATTTGACAAGTCAAATAAGACACGCCTTTAAGCACAAAAAAAAGGCCTCCTATAAACCCAACAAACTATATAGATCCCATAGGAGCTCAACCTTGAAACTGCTAGGACAAACTTTGAGAAGATTAGCTTGAGTGCATTATGATGACCACAAACCTTTCAAATAACAACAAAACCTCCTTGTGATTAAAAAGATGCAACTTGAAATGTTAGTATGCATTAAACCTTATGGAAAAAGGAGAAAGCTCGAGATGAGACTTCCTTTGCCATTGGAGCTACTGTCAATCTAAGGGAGAAAATTTGTTCCTCGCATGTGAAGGTCAAACCAGAATTTACTAGTTCAAGGACCGCAATAAGCACTGGGAAAGATATTAGAGCTTCAATCAGCATGCCATTTCTACTAAAATGATCTTGATTATCCATTTTTCCACTTAATTTTTTTCAGGCATTAGAAAACAACAAATTGCAATTACTAAAACACAATGCACATTCTTCTAGCAAACATTAATGAGTGTTTTGCCTTGATGATCCTTCTTAACCTTCGTTTTCTTCTTCCAACTGTCTTTGTGTCTTCAAATTTTTGGTATCATGAAATTGGTTGAATAACATTTATATTGTGCTTGATTTGACTTCGCCCTATCTCATTGGGCTATTGTCTCTCATGACATCAAATGAATAAGCATCTTAGTAAGACATGGCTGGAAAGAATATACGAAATGAGATCGAAGAGTTCCATTTAAAGAAAGTATTAGGAAAGAAAATTTGTTGCTTGTGTCTTGCTCTACTTGCATTTTTTCTCCTTTTTGTCTCAATATTGTTTGTTGAGATCAACATGTCTCGTTGACAGAGGAACATTCAAAGCGAGCTGGAGCAAATAGAATCATGACTCAGACCATCGCGTAGGGAGTTTTCTATCTCTACCCTAAGCAGGTTAGTATGGGAAAATTTAAGAGACTAAATTTTGGAAGATTTTGTTTGAAGTCTTTTAAGTGCATGAATTATGAACTTTGTAGGTGACCAAGGGAGAGGTACAAAGAAAGAGAGAGTGGCATTCCTACTCAGGATGGTAGCTTAAGGCCTAGAAGTTATGGAAGCGCCATGTGTGAGAGTGGTACAAAACCCCCTACAACAACAACCAAAAGTCCTTCAACTGCTTCTCTTTTAAGTTCTGGTACAAATTCATCTACACCAACAATTGTGACTAGCAGTTCCAGAGCTTATGCACAATCTTCATCTTTTTTGTATGCTTGGGAGCGTGGTGATGAGTGAGCTTATGATGATATTTTTTATGGTAATAGAGATAATGGTGATAGTGGTAGCATTGGTTACCTAGAGGCTGGGTCAGTCATGGATATTATGACTACATGAAACTTTGGTGATGCACACAAGCAAGGTTATTGCCATACCAAACCTAGAAAAATAATAGAGGGTAGAGGAAGAGATGTGAGGCGTGAGGGAAAATAAGAAAGAAAACAAGGTTAATTATCCATACTTAAAATATGTTTTTTTCCTGACTTGGCATCCAAGTTTACTAAATGAAACATTTCCATTGCAGCATTGGTGGGTGTGAAATTTCCTATATTTATGTGTTGCCTTTCAAATTCCTTATTAGTCCCTGCCTAGGTGAGGGACTATAGCATTCGCATAGCGGTCAACATCCTTTGACTGCCTATTAACCGGTGTGTTTTGTGACATTATTTAGTTCGTTTTGGAGATTGTTGAATTGGATAACCTATGTTCCCAACTACCATGTCTTATTTCCATTTTAATTTTCAATTTTTAATACCAACAAAATTATTTTTCTAATTTTCTAATTTCACTTACTCAATTTATGATTGGTTAAGGGCATTGCAATTTGACTTTATTGCCCTGGTGTAAGAGAATTTATTTTTGGTCTTTTTTATAATTAAAAAAACAATACTAAAAATTAAGTTAGTGGTGTACATAGTTTACTACAGTCGAGGTTTGGGTGTAGGTTTTGGCAGTTTAGAACACTATATCACCGCCAGTTTCTTACCATCGACACTATATCACTGTTAGTTGCTTACCGTTGACACTATCCCATCACTAGTTGCTTACCACCTCATCACCATGTATGCCTTCCCACTTGTTCCTTTATATACACAGCATATAATGCCCTTCATTGTGTAATTTTATATTTCGATTTACACAGCAATCATGGTAGAAGAAGAGGGCAGTTGGTGCAAGGGTTCCCTCTATTATTCTCTTTCAAGAACAATTCCTCTACCCTTTATTATGCTCTTTCAAGAACATCCCAGTAGATGTTGCCAATGGCTCCATGTCGATTCCAGCACGAGCTTCGGGAAGACGCTCGCTTTTTTTGTTCCTTTGAGACGCTCTCCTTCTTTGTTCCTCTGGTGGAAATTCTTCAAGCGCCTCACCGACTCTCTCAAGTCTCAGTTGAATATCTCTTCAATCAGAATTTCAGGTAATATAAAGCTCTTCACATTTCACAGTAAAAGCACATTGATCATTAGAAAGCTTAACATAAATTTTTAAACATTCTTCATATTTATTTTTAGTCGTCTTCCTATTCACCGACTAGAAATCACAAAGACTATCAATTTTGGCTATTTACTTGTAGGAAATATAGGTCAACAACAATCATAGTACTTTACAATTTATACAAATATGTAAACAATGGCTAGTGACGGCGTAGACCTATGTTTGATTCACGGCTAGTGCAATTATCAGGCTATGGAATGGTAATGGTAATGAATTTATGTATGAAAACTGATTATGAACTTTGAATCAGCTAAAAAAAATCCATGAGGTGCAGCTACATCACTGATGGAAGTTATAAAGATGAGCAGATAAATAACAAGAAACCCAAGCATTACATGTCCCTTTGTCAAGAGAAAGTTCAACATCATTTCCTCCATTGATATACTATTAGTAGCCCAATTGGGTACACAGTTTGTTTGGAATGGCACGTTCACAGGCTTAGGAGGTGAGGCAACCATTGTTGTTGTTGCAGCGACCAGAAATAGTTGCACTAGTATGGGCACCATCTTTATCAGCAATGCCTGGAAAAGAAGTAGCCAATTTAAAGTACGATAAGAACACAACATTAAAACAATCTGATATGATAATTTGAATCATAGTTAGGACAAGAAGTTAAAACAGTCTGATATGATAATGTGAATCATAGTTAGGACAAGAAGGTCAGATGATTGGGCATTCTCCATCTAGAGTGTCTTTGGCCACGCCTACAACAAAAAGAGCACTGCGAAAAAAATGGTATCAAAGCAACAATAACCAGTTTGAACCAATTCGAGTAGTCGCAACACCTTCAAGTCTGTCATTTACAATCTGTGTAAATGATTTCCTGTAAATCCAGCATAAATACTCTATAGCGGGGTACTTATTGCTCGCCAACTAACACAACGCAGTGACTCGAGCCCGATACATTCAATCCTTTGACTCCACTTTACCCAACACATTTGTTGAATTTCAATATTCTAATGTGCGTACGGTCGAGTAAGACAAACGCAAAGGTTCACGCCAGAAACGAATAGCCTAATACGAAGCAAACTATCTACCAAACACCGTTAGAGTGATGAATAAGAGCAAGTGAACCCATTAAATTTCATAAGCCCCCAATATAAAACCATAAGGTTATATCACATGACTGTAAACGAAACCATAAAATTTTCAAATTTCCTAACAGAAAACCATAAGGCTTTTAAGATTCCAGGAAGAAAACTAAGGTCATTGGTCTTTCTTTCTGGTAAAATGTCCTAGAGATTTAGAACTTGTGTTTATTTCCGTTATATTTTTTCTATTGAAATGTCGAACACAATAACTGAGCATCTTGTTGTCAAAATCTTCGCCACCCAAATGTGTGTCGCCTCCGACAGACTTCACCTCAAATTTACCTCTCTTGACATTAACAATGGATACATCAAAGGTGCCTCCCCCTAGGTCAAAAATCAAGACAATCTTCTTTCCATCGGAGGAATAAACCCCTGTACCAAACCCGTAAGCTATGGCTATGGCAGTGGGTTCATTAATAATTTCCATGGTGTTAAGACCGGCAATGGTAGTTGCGTCTCTAATAGACTTTCTATGAGAATTGCTAAAATAGGTTGGTACAGTGATGACGGCATTCTCCACATCAGAGTTCGGGTATGCTTCAGTTGTCATCTTCATTTTCGCTAATACCATCGAAGAGATTTCCTCGGCTACAAACTTCTTCCTCTCGCCCTTGTAATCGACTTGGATAATGTGCTAATTGATTTGCTAGTGAAATAAAAAGTATTTCCACTTGAATGTGGCCCTTGACTGAACTAAGAATCGATCTGTCACATTGTGTTCCCATCCACACAATCCACCCGATCTGAACTAAGAATCGATTTCCATAGCTTTTGCTCCTCAAATCAAACCCTTGACCTGGTGGGCACGTCCAAGAGGCGGTGGAAACCCTAACGCATGCTAACAAGCAGGTGGATCAAGTTTAGCGCATTTGAAAAGGTGGTGGATACTATGTTGTTCAGTTGTCTTGACACGTGACAATGTTATGAATATCGTGGACAACACCGAGATTGAACATTTTATCTATTTTTTAATATTTTCTTTTTCTATTTTAATTTTACATGTAAATAGTTTTTCCTTATGAAGAACAAAGTATAAGGATTTCCCTTCCTGCAACATTGGCCTTCAGTCTTGTCATTTCATATATGTTAAACATGCAATATCAGTATCAAAATATATAATCAATGGTATAGAGAAGATCATGCAGAAACATTGTATTTCTGGTAGAGTTCGGAGTACCAGAAGACGCAAATTTTCTAGACATGGTTCCTTGGTATTCAGGGACGTCAATTGATTTGGTCCAGACAGTTTTTGACCTTTTGGGTGGGGTCATTACATCAAGATGGACCTTAGTATTTTGTAAATTCCTAGCAAACATGATTGTTTCAATCGACGACACACTTTCATGAGAAGGCTGACCATGCCAAGTGGGTGACAATAATTGAAGGTCCATAACCTGTTACATAAACCCTAAAAATCCTTTGTTGGGTCCACAAGCCCGCAAAACAAGCGAGATCCCGCAATCTCCGCTCTGCCTGGGCACTCCATCTTCAACTAGCCTATCGAAGTCCCAAAAGTGGTCAAACACAATCAATGTTTCCTCAAAACTTGGTCAAGGGCCAACAGGCCCCTAACACTCACCTGTCACTCGTCCCGAGTCCCTTAGATCTGGGCAGTGCTACTTCGAAGGCCTCAAGCTGCCTCGACTTGTTGCTTCGCTAGAGCCTCTTGCTCTTTGAACTCCTAAATCACTTGCTCTGTAACAGGCCCTTCCGGGAGTTGTTCCATTGTCACAGCTACTTGGTCTAGTGATGCAACCCCCCCTTTCTCTCCAAAGGGTCGCTTGAAATCACATTCTTGGATCATTGAAATACTGAGTTGGAGTGACTCCTTGGGCCCCTGTGGGTACCTGAAATTTCTTTACCCACACACACAGGTCTCTTCCGCAAGTGACCACGGCTATGACCATGGGTCTGCCTCTTTCATGGTTCAAACTTCGAGGATATTCTGAATCATTTTCTCAACTTTTCCCGAAATACTCTTCTCTGAGGTTCTGAACCCCTGCCACACGTCTCAGATTCGTTGGCCCCACTATGGTTCAGACTTCGCGACCTCGCGAACTCTAGGCCTTCCGTTCAAAACCTTTGATTTTCTAATTCCCGAACTCCTTAATCCGTTGCCATGCACTCCGCAGTGATCAACGATTGAGATTGAATCGCAACTTCAAACTTCGCAACTCGGCCTTCGTCAAGTTTTCAACTTACTGAACCCCGGAAGTACCAAAATACTTCACGGTTTCCCTCCTTGCAACTTCACCAGATCCGATGGTTTGCAATCGTTCTCCTCCCTCTGAGGACGAATCTTTCTCATTGGCTTTGACGAGAAGTTCAAGGACTCGTTTCCTTGAAGATTTATGTTGATCTCCCTCATGAGCTTTCCTTCTTCATTTTTCCTTTGTTCCTCTGAACAAACTCTTCGACACTTAGTAGAGAACTCGATCTGTGCACACCTTGCGACAAATTTCTCTCCACACTTCAACTTTTTTGGATGAATTCGCACTCCTTGCGATTATTCTCCAACCACTTCTATCTCTCGTGACTAAATCACGATATCCTTCCTGGACTTTCGAGTCTGAAAACTCTGTCATGCACTCCTTGCAGACGTCGATGTACTCCTTGCATACATATGAGTTTCACTACCTCCAATGAGACTTCAAGTCGAAATAGACTCACTCACGCACTCCTTGCGAACACTATGCACACCTTGCACTCACTCACTAAAGAGAGTGACTGAAACTTATCTACTTCTCACAATGACTTATACATTCAACAAAGCAAATGCAGTCATGGATTCAAGAACAAAAATAACATAGAATTGAAAAATGACAGAGATTCTACCATTCATTCAGATAGACACATAACCATACACATTTGGGACAATGTTCCTCTGTTGTATTCATTCAACTAAAACTTACATACATATATTGTTCTTCACTACTCCTTAACCTATACAAGATAGATTCAGATGATGCTCGGTTCTCCTTTCTCCACAACAACTATGATCATCAACAACCCTTATTGGGTAATATTACAAAGATTTATACAAAGGGACTCTCTTGAGTTCTTCCCTCCAACTACTCTACGTTATCTTAATGAAATTTAATGTTATCAACTACTTAGCACTTATTACAATAAATATCGAGTCACGCAGATAAGAGCGCAAGCTCCAAATCTGTACTGCGATCCGATCCATTAAAGAAAAATACATTTCCCCATCAACATTACGTGATGGCTTAGCCTTCGAATATTTAAAGACATTTATAACTCAAAAAAATTTGTCAGATATCACATTAATATATTGATCGTTTGAGATTCAAAATATTTTCAAAACGTGCACTAGTGCACCCAACTGTCTTCCACGCTTATGCTTTGCTGGAAATGCTCCTGCATCATACTCCCTTGGCTGAAAAATTCATGGAATCCTGTCCATGAGCTCCTGCACCAACTTTCCCTGCTTCTGGATCTCTGCTTCAATAACCCAGCTGGCATCTTCTACTGGTCGTCCTTTCCATTTCACCAAGTATTCTAAATACGTCTTCCTTCTGGTCTTCTTACCAACTCGTCGATCTATTATCTTTTACATCTGCGGCTTCTCTACTACAGGCATCTGTTTCTCCCACTGGATCTTCCTTTGATATTTTGATCCTTCGGCTTTGTCTTTTCTATAAGGATACAAATCTGCAATGTTAAATATGGGCGATATTCCCACATCTTCAGGGAGCTCTAATTCATAGGCATTCTCGCCAAATTTCCTCAAGATTTTTCATGGCCCTATCTTTTCCAATTTCATCTTATTATATGTTCCCCTCGGGAATATCTCTCTCCTTAGATGTGCTAGAACTTGATCTCCAACCTCAAATTCAAGCTTCCTCCTGTGTTGATCAGCTATGTGCTTCTACTCACTGCTACTCTTCTTCAACTGCTCCTTGATCTAATTGTGAAATTCTTGCATCTCTGGAGAGAAATCTTCGACTCTTGCGCTTCTAAACTCACTTTGTTTCAGATCCCTTAACTTCGAAACTCCTCTCGGATTAATCCCATACATGCTTTGAAATGGGATTTTCCTAGTGCTCTTGTTCACTGAGTCATTATATGCAAACTTGGCTTGTGCTATAATCTGATCCCACTGACTGTGGTGCTCAGTGACCAAACTTCTCAACAAATCTCCTAGGATTCTATTCACCACTATGGTCTGTCCATCCATCTGTGGATGATATGAAGAACTAAAGGATATCTCTATCCCCAAATTTTTCCACAACGTTCTCCAGAAATGACCAACAAATTTGGTATCCCTGTCCGAAACTATACTCATGGGAAATCCATGGAGTCTCACAACTTCTTTAAAAAACAAGTTCACAACAAGTGTTGCATCACTGGTCTTCTGGCATGGGATAAAGTGTGCCATCTTTGAAAATGTGTCCACCCCCAAAAATATGGAATCATTTCTTATCTGTGTCCTTGGCAATCCCAGCACAAAATCCATGCTTATTGCATCCCAAGGCCTCTCTGGAATAGGTAGTTGATACAACCCGATGTTATGTTTCTTTCCTTTGGCATACTGACAAATCTTACAATTGTTCACAAATCTCTTCACCTCCACTCTCATACCTGGCCAATAATATGAACCGACTAATTGGGCAAATGTTTTGTCATGGTCAAAGTGTCCAAATAGACCTCTGCTATGTTTTTCCTTCAGCATATTCTCCCTCATCGAGCATCTCTGTATGCACAACTGGCATCCTTTGAACAACAACCCATCTTGAATCAGATATTCGACACACTGGCTTCTATCTCTAAGCACAGCATTCGCACATGCCTCATATGCTTCTCCAAAATCTAGATCATTGTGGTACATTTCCTTAAGGTGATCAAACCCCAAGGTCTTTACTTGAAATTCCTGCAGAATCAAAATTCTCCTACTCAATGCATCAGCGACCTTGTTATCATTTCTAGAAATATGTTTAATGACAAAAGTGAAATTTTGCATAAACTCTATCCACTTAGCATGTTTCTAGTTCAACTTCTCCTATATGGTTATGAATTGCAAAGCATGATTATCCCTATACAAAACAAACTCCTTTGGTACGAGATAATGTATCCATTTCTTCAATGCTTGGATTATGGCATATAACTCTTTGATATATGTGGAGTACTTCTTTTTAGCTTCATTCAGCTTCTCGCTGAAATATGCAACAGGTCTATTGTCTTGACTTAAGACCGCTCCAATTGCAACTCCACTTGCGTCGCACCTTACTTGAAATGTCTTTCTGAAATCCAGTAAAACCAGGATCGGTTGTTCAGTTATCTTCTCCTTCAATATGTTGAAGCTCCGCTCATCCTCTTCTATCCACTTGAAAGACTTGTGTCTTTTCTTCACTGTATCCATCATCTGAGCACTAATCCCTCTAAAATTCCTAATGAACTTCCAGTAAAAACTTGTTAACCCATGGAAGCTTCTTACCTCAAAGATACTCCTTGGTGACAGCCATTCTTTGATTGCTCTCACCTTTTCGGGATCCATCTTCAACTCATTTGAAGAAATCACAAAACCCAAATATATGAGTTCTGATTTCATGAAAGAAGACTTTTTTAGATTAATCAGCAGCTTCTCTTGCTGCAGCCTCCTCATTACCAATACCAAATGTCTCAAGTGCTCCTCCTTACTCTTGCTAAATACTAGTATATCATCTAGATACAAAATCATGAACTTACCAATGAAATCCTTTAACACTTCATTCATCAATATCATAAACATGCTCGGGGCATTTGTTAAGCCAAACGGCATAACAAGCCATTCATATAACCCCTCATTCGTCTTGAATGTTGTTTTCCATTCATCACCTTCTCTCATCCTGATCTGGTGATATCCACTTTTCAAATCTATTTTTGAAAAATAGTTGGCTCCACTCAAGCAATCCATCAAGTCATCCATCCTCCGCAATGGAAATCTATATCTGATGGTGATTTTGTTTATGGATCTCGAGTCCATACACATTCTCCATCCTCCATCTTTCTTTGGACTTAACATATTTGGTACTGCACATGGACTCAAGCTTTCTCTCACCAATCCTTTGTCTAACATATCCTAAACCTGTCTCTTTACTTCCTCATTCTCTTGAGGCGTCAATCTGTATGCTTCTTTATTCAGCAGGCTTGCTCCTAGTATCAAATCAATGTAATGATTGATGCTTCTAATAGGTGGCAATGAGTTTGGCAACTCATCCACTATAATATCAGCAAAATTATCTAGTAGCTCATGAACTTCCTCAAGCAAATCTTCCAATGAAGTACTGGTAAGGATAACCCTTGGTTTCTTCACTATAGCAAACTGCATCTCTTGTTCCTTATTTACTTCATTCATGAGTTCCTTCCCACTCATGAGAAGTATGCTTAGTTGGCTTCCTCTTTCACCTTTTTTTCCTCAATTGGCAACAACATGTGTGTCCTACCATTCTTCTCTAAGGTGTGTGTATTCCTCCTCCCATCATGAATAACATTTATGTCATACTACCAGGGTCTTCCCAACAAAACATGACAGACATCCATTGGAATTACATCACATAGGATCTCATCCCTATCTCCTCCTATTTAAAATTCAACTAGGCATTGTTTAGTGACTGTTACCTGATGACCTTTATGCAACCATGACACTTTATACAGTGTTGGATGTGCAGTCATCTCCAACTCTAGCTTCTCCACCAACTCCATGGATACTAAGTTGTCATTGCTTCCACTGTCAATTATCACCTTGCAAACTTTGTCCTTCATTTTGCAAGTTGTCCTGAACAAATTGTTCCTTTGCACTGGCCTTTCAATCTCTATCTCTTGCTTCAAAAGAACCTTCTTCATCATCAAGGATCTTCCATACTCCACACCTTCTGTCTCAGCATCTCTCTTATGTGCTTCTGAGATGTGAGCTTCACTTCCTTTCTTTCTCTCGGGATAATCCCAAGACATATGTCATGTTTTTCCACAGGCATAACACCTAACTTCTCCTCCTCGACCTCTTCCTCTTCCTCTGGGAAAATAACTTCTACCACCACTTTGTCTTCCTCGGGAACTTCCTCCTCTCTCAGAGTGACTATGTGGTTTCTCCGCCTCATCCTTGGGATTTTGTGCTTTATCTTGGGCAATCCTCTTGCATGTGTTCAAACTTCGACCTCTGTTATGTCGACTCTGCCTCCTGGCCAACTTCTCTTCTGCTTTCAGCGTCATCTGATACACGTCCTCTACAATCCTAACTGACGCCATGTTGATTTCATCCTGGATATCATAACTCAAGTCGTTAATGTATCTGGCAACTTTCTATTTGTCCCTCTCTCCCTGTCGATCTCTAATATTCAATTTGTAGAACTCTTCTGTGTACTCCTTCACAGTCAATCCTCTCTGTCTCAAGTTTTGCATCCTCCTGAACAGACTTATCTGGTAATCCTTGGGCATGAATTTTGCCTTCAACTTGGCTACCATTCGATCCCAACTCTTGATCTTTTTCTTGCCTTTGCTCCTCATGTTGGCCTGCAGTTCATCCCACCACAGTGTTGCATGTCATTTCAACCTAGTGACAACATGTCTCACCTTTTTCTCCTCTTCGACATCCTCATAGTCGAAATACGTGTCCATTGCTCGTATCCAATCAAGCAATTCCTCCGTGTCTAAATTTCCTTCATATATAGGGATGTCAATCTTTGCTCTAGCACCCAATTTGACAACTGCTTTCAGTAAGCATTCTTCCGATGCATCCCCAGCCACAACTTCTTCTTCAACTTCTACATTTCCGATTTTTGCCTCGTTGACATCTCCAGCATATGGCTCTCTCCTTTGTGTTATTTCCATGGAATCCAACCTCGCACACAGTTCTCTCATCTCCCTTTCCATATCTTTGTTGGCTACAGGTGGATCAGCACATCTTCTAAGCGAAATTGTGCTGACATTTATCTCTCTCCCTACATAAGTCAATTTTGTATTCTTCTTTGATACCACTCTTGACGCAACCCCCCCTTTCTCTCCAAAGGGTCGCTTGACCTCTCGGTCTTGGATCATTGAAATATTGAGTCTGAGCGACTCCTTGGGTACCCGAAATTGCTTTACCCACACACACGGGTCTCTTCTGCAAGTGACCACGGCTATGACCGTGGGTCTGCCTCCTTCATGGTTTGGACTTTGGGGATATCATGAATCCTTTCCTCAACTTTTCCTAAAGTACTCTTCTCCGAGGTTCCAAACCCCTGCCACGTGTCTCCTTAGATTTTCCAGCCCCACTATGATTCAGACTTCGCGACCTCATTGAAATACTGAGTCTGAACGACTCATTGGGTCCCTATGGGTACCCGAAATTGATTTACCCACACACACAGGTCTCTTTTGCAAGTGACCACGGCTATGACCGTGGGTCTGCCTCCTTCGCGGTCTGGACTTCAGGGATATCTCGAATCCTTTCCTCAACTTTTCCTGAAGTACTCTTCTCCGAGGTTCCAAACCCCACTATGATTCAGAAAATCAAAGGTTGTGAACAGAAGGCCTAGAGTTCGCGACCTCGCAAACTCTAAGCCTTCCATTCACAACCTCTGATTTTCTAATTCCCCAACTCCTTAATATGTTGCCACATACTCTACAGTGATCAATGTTCGAGATTGAATCGCGACTTCAGACTTCGCAACTCGGCCTTCGTCAAGTTTTCAACTTGCCGAACCCCCGAAGTACCGAAATACTTCATGGTTTCCCTCCTTGCAACTTCAACATATCCGATGGTCTGGGATCATTCGCCTCCCTCTAAGGATGAATTTGCCCACTGGCTTTGACGAGAAGTTCAAGGACTCCTTTCCTTGAAGATTTCGTCACTCTCCCTCCTGAGATTTCCTTCTTCATTTTTCCTTTGTTCCTCTGAACAATCTCTATGACACTTAGTAGAGAACTCGATCTGTGCACACCTTGCAACAGATTTATCTCCACACTTCAATTTTTGTGGATGACTTTGCACTCCTTGAAACTATTCTCCAACCACTTCTATCTCTCGTGACTAAATTACGCTATCCTTCCTGAGCTTTAGATTTTGAAAACTCTGTCACTCACTCCTTACGGACGTCAATGCACTCCTTTCATACATATGAGTTTCACTACCTCCTCTGAGCCTTCGAGTCGAAATAGACTCGATCATGCACTCCTTGCGAACACTATGCACACCTTGCACTCGCTCACTGAAGAGAGTGACTGAAACTTATCTACTTCTCACAATTACTTATACATTCAACAAAGAAAATGCAGTCATGGATTCAAGAACAAAAATAATAGAGAATTGAAAAATGACAGAGATTCTACCATTCATTTAGATAGACACATAACCATACACATTTGGGACAATGTTCCTCTGTTATATTCATCCAACTAAAACTTACATACATACATTGTTCTTCACTACTCCTTAACCTATACAAGATAGATTCATATGTTGCTCGGTTTTCCTTTCTCCACAACAACTATGATCATCAACAACGATTATCAACAACCCTTACTGGGCAATATTACAAATCTTTATACAAAGGGACTCTCTTGAGTACTTCCCTCCAACTACTCTACGCTATCTTAATGAAATTGAATGCTATCAACTGCTTATCACTTATTATAATAAATATCGAGTTAGACAGATAAGAGCGCAAGCTCCAAATCTATACTACGATCCGATCCATTAAAGTAAAATACATTTCCCCATCAACCTTATGTGATGACTTCGCCTTCGAATATTTAAAGACATTTATAAATCAAAAATGTTTGTCAGATATCACATTAATATATTGATTGTTTGAAATTCAAAATATTTTCAAAACGTGCACAGCTAGTGGGCCCAACTGTCTTCCACACTTGTGCTTTGCTGGAAATGCTCCTGCATCATCTAGCTGCAAGCCTTGGCCTTCGATCTCTTCAAAAAGCATGCAGGCTTCATCTTGCACCAGTTGGAGTCTCTGTGTCACCTCCATGACATGTTGTTGGACGGTGCGTTGCTCCTGTGATCGCTTCATTTTCTCAACTACAGTGAGCAGCTTCATATGCACTTGCATGGTGGATGCTTGTTGCTTCGCCTCCTGGAGATGTGCTTCTAGTTTATTCAGCTCTGAATCTTCTGCAAGGCACTCATAGTTCTACGCACTCTGATCACTCAGTTTCTTACACTCTGAGGCGAGTGCCCTGATTCTTTCTGCTGCGCTTTTGGCAATTTCTTCCCTTTGATCGCACACTTCTTATGGAGTGCTCAACACTACTTGGAAATCTAACTCCATTATCCTTGCTTGAAGTTGCTGAATTTCTTCAGCAAGCTTCCCCACTTGCATCTCAGTTGACTCTGGTTCCTCCTGTGCCAAGCCCGGCATAGAATGAAGTGATTTAGTCATTGTCTCTTCTACCACAGTCTGCTCTGCGAGAAGCTGATATTTTTCTTTCTGCATCTTCTCTTTCTCCTCCTTGAACATCGCCCTAATTTCATATTTCTCCTCCTGCGCAACTCGAAGTTTCTCTAAGACCTTCTCCTTTTCTTGCTTCATGGCTTCTGTAGCCTGCTCCTTTTCTTGCTTCATGGCTTCTGTAGCCTACTCCTTTTCTTGCTTCATGGCTTCTGTAGCCTGCTCCTTTTCTTCTTGGACTCAGTGAAGTCAAGCCTCTGTTGCATCTGCTAATATTCATAATTGGGTGGGCTCATCCCCCAATTCTACAATTTCCATTGAAGAAGTCGCAATAGGTACTGCACGGCTTGAATGGATAGCTTGTTGTATGTCCTTGAGCTCCTTCTTTATTCTATCATACAATGTTTATTGATTTGCTTCATGTCTCTGCAGGATATCCTCTAAGGCGTCTTCTACGATTGCGATGATGAGATCGACATCATCCACTATGAGCACATTCTTCGAATGAGGCTTATTGGCTCAAATCTTCTTTCGTGTTGAGGGTTTCTGTGGGGAAACCTTCCTTTTCTTCGATGTTTCGACCTCTGTAGGGGGATCCTTTGGCGGTGTAACTTCGCCTTTGTCTTTATTTTCTCCTTCTTCCCCTCCTTTTTCTTGGTTCACTTCGTCTCCTCCTCCTCCTGCAGGTGAGTTAGGCCTACTCTCCTATGAGGCATTGTCCTCCTCATTGGTTTCTATGTTCTGCACTTCCTCCTTTTTCTTCTTTTTCTTCACGTTGGCATGTCCATCATGTTCGACCCAGGTGACCAATGGACTACCTATGATGTCGGGGTCGGAGAGTTCTGCATCTTCCACCGGTACAAGGAACTTTGTTGGCCATTCTTTAGTGATCTCCTCCATGTCTTCGTTGGTCAGCTTTTAATAGGACGGCAGCTCCTCCTTACTTTGATCCCTACGCGCAATGATATAAATAAAGTGTCGATCTACATGGAACTTCGCTAGCGGCCTGTACTGATGCAAAGTGTTGGGTGTCATTCGTGGGAATGCTTCAATAGCATGCTTCAGTTGTAGGTAGTAAGCATGGAACAACACGTTCGATTGCCACTACTTTTCCATATCATTTGTATACCACAAGGTGGAGAAACTTACGGCTAATGGCTCCGATGGCTCAACTTCCGGGAAGGCTGCTCCTTCCAGCATTTGCCAAGTGACAAACGCGATCAATATCAGTAGCCAACTGAAATGAAACTCATATCCTTGATCTTGCACTTCGCGACAGTCCTTCTCCAACTCATTGACGAGGTAGCTCGCCTAGTTCATTTGCATTCCTTCTACACACTTCCTGGCGAGGTCTACTACAAATCCAATGACCTATGTTGGACGGTTCTTTCTAACGAGCTTACCAACTATAAGCTGACAAGCTAGGTGTACTGCGCAATCTTGGATGGAGGCTACCTTGTAGCCTCGCTTTCCCTTTTCGACATCGCCATAGTCTTCCTTTATCCACTAAGCCAGGGAGCGATCATAAGTCTTCCCTGGGTAGAACTGTTGAGGGTCCAGTCCTTTCATGCTCAGTCCTGTGATGAGATGGATCAGCACCAAATCCACACTGACATGCCTATCAAGCCACATATAGCTTCCATGATAGCACGACAAGAGGATTTTAACGCAAGCGTTAACCTCCTGGTGTCTACCAAAGTGAGGGATCTTCATCATGTTCAGGATCGTTGATTGTGTGAGCCCCTTTATCCATGGCTGGGAGACTATGCACAGCTTCTTCCCAGTCATCTTCATCAAATACCTATGCGGTGCGAGCATCGCATAGTTCTTCCGGTCTCTGAGGTTGAAGTCATTGTTCTTCAACGCTGGGATATGTCCTAACTGAGGTCCAACTACGTGTATCCCCTTCAGGATGTACATAGTGATCAGTATGTACTCAAAATCCCATGGGATGTTATCACGGTTAACCATGCCAGCCATAGGCGGGATGTAGTCTAGCAAGACCAATAGGATTTGCTTCACATTATCCAGATCCTCGTGGTGCTTGGTTCACTTCTCAGTCGGGGTTCGGCTAGAACGACGTCCAATCAAGGGTAGGCTTGTAGGCCCCCAGTCAATGATGCATGTAGTCCTACAGACATGACTTTCTCAATCATGAGGTCTACAAGTATCTCCTCCACAAACTTCTCTAGCGCGCTATGTTCGCCCGACATTCACACTTGTAATAAAATAAATCGGGTAGGCGAACGGACAAGCAAGGTAATCAAATGAATGGCGAGGTATAGAAAGCATAGTGCGATATGCAATTGATTCTTTGTTAGCTCGGATATCTCGGTTTGCAAAAAGTGGTCCCGGCGCAACGTTCGACGGGTTAAATAAGCAATGTCGTAGCGGATTCCTCCAACGAGTAGGAATGCTTCAATCAATACTAATTTGTCCATTATGGCGCGGTCTCAACGGTCCAACGACCATCTTTCTGGCAATAACTGTGTTTCTAGCTATTCTGGAGCATCATTCTAATGGTCGGGGTGCCTCCAACAGTCATATAGCTTCGCCGTGGCAAAATCCCATTCTACGTGGTTCTGTTATTCCAGTGAAGTTTGAGTTCTGTAGATCTGCCTCCTGCGAAGTCTTTTCTGAAATTTCACGTAGTTTTTCTAACTTGGCTTTCTTCTTACTGAGCTTCCTTTCCTTCTTTCCTGTGACCTGAGTCTCCGGATTCCTCTTTCCATTCTTATTCTTATATGTTCTTAGCATAGTGACTTCACGTTGTTGATGTTCTTTCAAAGGGTTCAAAGGTAATACCTCTTTGCTTACTGGGTCCTAGGTGGACATACTTTCTTCTTGCATGGATAGGTCCTTTAAACCTTCCTGCGCCCTTTCAAAGTTGACAGCTACTTCTCTTTCATTCTGCTGCTTTGACTCAACTTCTCATTCTTCTATCAATCGATTTATTCTTCGAGCTATGAAATCCCTTAGTTCTTGCTTTTTCTTTTATGTGGCTTCCTCCTCTGTTTTCCTTCTGATCAGATCCTTCTCAATCCAAGTCTTTCCTAGTAAAAGTGGTAAAGGGGCAATGTTATCAACAAACCTAATAACTTCAAAATCCTCTTTTGTTGACGTTTCATGAGCAATCATAGGTATATTAGTAACTCTTCCACATAGGGTTATCATCTTTCCTTTAAACAAGCCTATCCTTCCCAATGAAGGTATCATAGCAGGCTTTCCCAAAATTTCTCAAGTGCTTTCGAGCATAATATTCACATGTGTTTCTTCATCCACTACACAGTCTTTGTCGTAGTCTTCTATCCTTGTAACTATGCGTTGTTTTTCTTTCTGGATCTCTGTTAAATTGATGTCTCTGTGATCATCCATTTCTTCTTTTAACTGTATTAACATGGTCTCTGACTCTTTTTCTGTATGTTTCTTAGTCTCTTGACCTTATTTATAGTTTTCTTGTCTCTTGTTCATATTTTCAACTTTATCAATCATTCTTGGGCAATCCTCAACCTCATGACCAATAGCTTTACAATAAAGACAAATAGGACATGCACCAGGGAATTCTTTAGCAAGATGTCCTAATCTTCTACAATTTTAACACACTGTCAATCCTCTCTTTCTTTTAAATGAGCCCCAGTCTTTCATGTAATGCGCACTAGGATCACATTGTTGTACCTGCAATCTGCAAAAATTCTTTCTAGGTTCCTGCATCCAATTATTAGTCCAAAAATTCTTTCTATGCATAGGAATAACATATTTTTCTCTATTTCTATCAAATTTATTCAGATCAATTCTTTCTTCTAATTGTGCCCTAGCTTCCAAACTAGAACAAAATCTATCAAACATACGTAGATTCATACTTTCGAAGAAAAAAATTCCACTTATCTTACCTTCACCAAAGCACAAAGCTTTAAGATCTTACCTCTTTCTTCCAGATCTAGTTTCTTTTCTTAGCACGGATATTCACAAGTCAAGTAGAATACTGTCAAGTAGAATATTGCACCGCACTACAGCAACAGATCTATGCACAGAGATTTCTCTTTTCTTCAGTTCCTAGCAATCACAGTTTCAGGTCCCGGCAACGGAACCATTTGTTGGCACAGCGGCAGACCCAGAGTTCAATGCTTCAACAGTGCACCAACAAAACCCTAACTATCGGCCCTTTCGGCAACGCCTGCAAAGCAGATGAAGTCTCACCCGAGGTAGAGGAAGGGGGGGTTGCAGGACTCATGTGTCTACAACCAAGTTGGGACACAGATCTGTGATTACAATACTTAACAGAGCACTTAGCCAACCCTATGAATTAGGTTATCATTCTCATGTACATTGCAAATTAACCCTTATTACAGAGCAACACAATAATCATCAAAATCTAACACTTCCAATCACTTAGCACAGTACAACATTAGCTCAGATATAGCATTCATTCACATCATTAATCACTAAGCTATAACATCAGATGCATTCATTATACATAACAACAACAACACTAAGCAAATAACCACATAAACAACATCGCACAGAGCACATCAAAACATAGGATATACGTGGTTCACCTCAGTGTGGGGCTATGTCCACCAACTTCTTCTTCTTCTTTATTAGTCTTCGATCTCCTTACATTCATCTGCTCCTGTGCACAAAGTGATAGAGCCCGACTCCGTAGTGGATAGGTGATTTGTGCATCGCGCACTAGATCCACCTTCCTCAAAATCAGGTCAAGGCACTGAGCCAACTCCTTAGTAGCACAAAGCACTTACAACTTCTTGCACTAAGCCAAAATCAACCCATCATGCACATAGCCACTAGTAGTCATGCACTAAGCCAGTTTCCATCTACATTTCTTAGCTACTGCTTATTTATACAATTAAAAAAATGCCTAAACATGGGTAAACCCAAGGGCCGACATCCCATAACCCGTTACATAAACCCTAAAAACCCTTTGTTGGGTCCACAAGCGCACAAAACAAGCGAGATCCCATGATCTCTGCTCCATCTTCAATCAGCCTGTCGAAGTCCCAAAAGTGGTCAAACACGACCAATGTTTCCTCAAAACTTGGTCAAGGGCCAACAATACACCACGTGTTTTTCAAGAACACACGTCAACAGAAAATGGTATAATTATGTGCCATGTAAAGCAAATAAAGTGATTAAAGAAAAGGGGAAGCAAAAAATAAAAAGAAAGTAATAGAATTATTATTGTTATTTGATAACAGTTCAAGCAGGTTGCTACAGTTAGTTAATCAAAATGACCTTGATTGATTGGAACTATCCAGCAAATGCTATAAAACAAACAGTAAGCAGCCAACTAAACAAGGAGGAAAAACTTGGAGAGAGGTAGGCTAGGAAAAACTTGGAGGAAAAACTTGTTGTTGTTTCCCTTTTCCCTCCACAACCTGTGCTATAATGTACTCACTAAATCGATTGCTTTTAATGTAGCTCTCAATGTAAAGAATCAATGGTATTCATATTTAGCACTCAATTGATTAATGATTCCTGACAAAAAAAATAAAAATAAAAACACAATAGTTAATAAATTGAGCATTCCATTTGTTTAATAAATTGAGCATTTCATCCAAAAGTGATCACTTAAGAAAGAAATTTAATTAAAAAACACATTTTATTACACATTATTTATATATTATATATTTAAAATTGCAATTGAATACACTCACTAAAGTATTAGTAGTTGATTTTGCTTTTGGGTTTTTCTATTTTATAGATAAAATACTCACATACTAAAGTCAATACAATTAAACTAATTTTCATAAAAAGGTATATGAACGTAATATTGCATCTCTGTTTTATTCGCAGTCCACGCGGAATGCAATGGGCCCGGTTCTGTGTGTAAAGAAATTATATCTTTTTTCGTCTTACAATGCACTCCACTTCAAAAACAAACGAGGCATGGACTAGCTGCTTTGCAGCTATTTCCCTTGTTTTATTCTATAGCAGGTAGAAAATGTTACGGTTTTTTGAGTTCAAAAAAATGATACAGTTCTGCATATCAGTAACATGTGCCTACTTATGAGAGTTACATTTTCCAACATCCAGAAAAAAAGGTTAAGATTGATATGTATATTTGCTTATCTTAATATTGGTAATTTGTATTAAAATTCATATCAATGAGATAATAATAGGAAGAGGAAGTTCATTCTTTGAAATAAAATGATTCATTCTTTAGAGTATAAATGAAGCATTCAACCATGTTGTCGTGCTTAGGAAATCTTATAGACTAGCCCACAACATAGCCATATGTCCTTCTCATTGTAGTGTTTTGCTAACTCAACAATATATTCTCCATTATGAGGAGCATGAAGAGTGTGGGCTCATGTTCCAATTTGTAAATCAGTTCAAACATACCTAACTATATGTGGAGTCTGAGTCCACCTTATAGTCAAAACAATTTTTTTTGAACTTTGACTATGCATGTAATAACCAAGTTACGATAACTCAAATCCAATTAAAGTGGAAAATTTTTCAAATCTTGTTGCACGGGAAAATGTTTGAGTGAGTAACATCCATGAACAATCCTAAACATTTAAATTTTCTATAAGCGAGAAATAGCACATAAATCAATTTAGGCAAGACTCAGGCAACCAAATGTGTCTTGAAATGTCACAACATAAATAATCAGAACCTTAACAACAAAAATATGTTAATCTCTTCTAAGCTTATGAAAAAGGGAGTACATAGAATCTTTCAAGTTTTCAAAATAAATAATCATAACCTGAATATCAAAAATGTGTTAATGTCCTCTAAGCTTGTGAAAAAAGGATGAACTTTGATGAAAGGTCTATTTATTTATGATTTTTCTTGTGGCACCACTTGGTGCAGATACAACAACGTTCAAAGCTCATAGTAGTGAGGCCAGGTGTTGTGAGGAATTCCACCCTGCAGACAGGTTGAACTCCCCCTAGTCGGGTTTTCTTCGGTCTAGGATAGAAAAGAACAAGTGGGCACTAACATCCCTCTTTCTTATCTATTCATGCATGAAATTTAAGGAGAAGGAGAAAGGAAATGAGATCTAACCTTTTTCCTGTAGGTTGTCCTCGTTGTTCCAATGTCGGATTCAGTCCAAGCTATTGAATGCAAAAGCCACTCTTGCAACCTTTGTGCAAAAGGAAAAGCAACCCTTCGCTTCTACTCATGCAATGTTAGATAAAATACTAATATGACTAAGCTAACAAGTATAAACATTCATACATTAACTTAAGCAAGACAAGAATGAGGAAATAGGCCAAGTTGCATTAATGAAAGAAACATTGGATACTTACAACCATGCTAATGTGATGCAAGATTTTCTCCAAGCTTCTCCTTTCTATCCCCCTTTGTACATCACATGACGGTAATGAAAATGCTTCTGAACTCTCAAGCCTGCCAAGCCTTCCTTCTCTTGAATGTCTCAAGAACAAAGATTTCATACTCTCGATACTTTCTCTCCCTTTCACCTTTGAGTGGCATCATTATATAGGATTTGAGATGCTTAACCACCATGAAGGATTCTAGGAAATGGTTGAGGATTTATCTCCTTAGGTTAGGATTTGGTTACCCAAAATGGAGGTAATATGGATGACTCGAGCTCATGAGTCATCTCTCAACCATAACCACTCAAGAGCATCTCAGGATTTTCCCATAGAAAAAGGTGGGTTATCTCTAACAAGACTAATGCTCCCCCAACACTGGCCACAAAGCGTTACTAACGCTCCCACATAGTGTACTAAAGAGTGTTAACGCTCCCTATACATGGGAAGGGGGGCGTTAGTGCTCAAACAAGGCTTAAAACTCAAGGTAAAAAGTGGTTTTTCAATCTTCAAATGATGAGTTTTCTTCACCAATTTGTCTAGGGAACATGATAGACACTTCCACATGATGATAAAGTGTATTTAGGCCTCCATCTGATGGGTTTTCTCTCATAATTTGTCTAGGGAAGATGACCAACACTTCCACATGATGATAGTGTTGTGACATTCAATTATGACACTTAGTAGAGTATAAGTGTGACACTTAGGAATATGGAAAATTGACACCTACATAAGTGTGACACTTAGTAGAATAAGATACATAAGTGTGCCACTTAGTAGTGTGTAACACCAGGCACAAGGTCTTAACAGTAGCAAGCCTATAAATTGACTACTTATGTTCAACAAGTTCATGGTGGACCTTGATACTTGTGTGCAACACTTTGAACCAAATTCCAGTTAGATTGTGTGCTTGTCTCCAAATAAACACACAAGCTCGGATTCCAAATGTTATTCAATATAGAATTGGCCCATAAAAGCTATGGCTAGCAGCGACATGCTATTGTCATGAACATATGTGCCAACTTTGTTAAGAAGGAAAGAAGCTTGATCTTATACAAGTCTCCTCAAAAACTGGAAAAGGAGGTCAAGCCATACTTATAGCACTATTACCTCATTTGCCTTGGCAAGCTCAACTATTGGACATTGTTTGAATACATTATGGAAATCATAAGTGTCTACATAACAATGGTTCTCTTATGTAATTTATAGTTGTTATTTGTAAAAATAACTCGGTTCTCTTATGTAATTTATAGTTGTTATTTGTAAAAATAACTCTACTTGCATGATGGCATAATCATACATCTTCAAAGTATTTGAATTGGTACAAGACGCTTTTAGGATGTTGTTCTAGTCTCACGTTTTTTGCAATGTTATGATAGTTTAAGTTGTTGGGTTTCACCATTTGAAACAACGCTTTTACATTAACCCATTCCTCATTCTTTGTTCATTCTGGATAGCATCATCCATATTTTCTTTCACATTGATATTGCTTTAACCTTCTTTGTCGCTTATAAGGACAAGCACACACATCTGCTTATACACAACCCAGAGAAAATCGCCTTCATGTAAGCATGTACCTATACAACCCAAAAAAACAATTTCCTTTAAGCACATGTGTGTCTCCTCTTACATGAATAAAACATATTAATATTGTAAAATCCATCTACTAAGATGTGTATCTTAATTAATTAATGGGTTTGGATGGCAGGTGTCTATCTACATGGTTCATTTTGGATGTGTCCTTGACATTTCCATTTTAGATAGTTGCCTTACTATTCATAGGGAAATTTGGTTCAGGCTTAACTTTTAGTTTAGTTCACGTCTTCGGGCTTTGGAGACTGCGAAAAGTTAATGCTCTCTTTGCGAGGTATAACGTTGATTCTTTGAGCATGGTTGTTGATGTTCATTATTTTTTAGTTACATGTGCTTGTAAGAAAATGAAAAGATGTTGCAAATAATTAGCAAACTACATTATTGGCCTATGTATAACACAGTTTGCATGCCTAATTTATGGGTTAAGTACTAATCATTATGCACTCTTGTATTGCAGACTTGAGAAGGACATCACAGTAAATTATTTATTGCTGCGATGTATTAGGCTCGTTTGTGTAATGCTCTTATTCCCTGATGATCAATATCCCTTTGCAATTATTATTGATTGATCGATACTTTAGAATGATGTGTACCGACTTATGAACATTGATGAAGTGGTTTGTTGTGCACACTACCTTGTTTTCAACACATTTTGTCGATTGCTTCTTCTATCCCATTGCACCACGCTATAAAAATCACAGACAAACATGGATAGGTGCTAGCTCTTATTTCATTCAAAACAGTCTGTTGAATCGTTACATAACTTCAATTTATTGGTCAATCAATACTCTATCAAGTGTTGGTTATGGATATCTACATCTTGAGAATACAGAGCAGATGATGTTTGATATTCTTTACATGATGTTTAATTTGGGTTTCACTGCTTACTTGATTGGAAACATGACAGATCTCCTCATGGAAGAGTCAAGCCACACTAGAAGATTTGTAAGAGACATGTTTGTTGTTTATGTATTTAGTATTTATGAGTAACTTTTAGAACAATATAAGTCCAATTCTAATTCTTAATGGTTTTTCATGGTTATAATCAATGCAGAGAAGCATGACTGTAACAACTTCAAACTTTTCCACTAGAAACCAGTTTCCATATACATTGCAAAATCAGATCACAAATTATTTTTCTCTAAAATGTAGAACTGAAGGATTTCAATGACAAAGTATATTTAACTCCCTTCCAAATGGAATTCGTTTGAAATTTCATAAGCATTTATTTCTCCATGTACTTGATAAAGTTTATTTATTCCTTTGAAGGCATGTTTGCAAATAAAATTGGTATGCAATAGTTTGCAGGTAACTTGAGCTCTCTGATATAATATTTCCTTGTTTTAATAAGATTCTTTTTGAAGTCATGTAAATTTGAATTATGTTTGCACATAACTTGTGGTGTCTTGCAGGTCTAAAATCCTTCAATGGTCATCTTGAATACAATGACAACTGGTGAACACTTCATGGCCACTGATATTGAATGGGATCCTATTTTAAGATGAGTCCTTTTTATATCTATATTACACGGTACATTATTAGTTATTATGCCTGTGTTTTTCACATATCGAGTCACTCCTAATATGTATTGTTTGGTTACAAATATGCAACAACAGTAGTCACATCCATTTATGAAATGGAAAATGGATTTAACATATGGTATTTCAATGGAAAGTTATTGTATTGCATTCCTAGAGATCATTTCTACCACGTAAAGTATGCAAATCATTTATTGTAAAGTATGTTGTATTTCATTTTCTAATTCTTAATGTTTATATCTATTTTCAATGTGATACCCAGTTATTATGGCATATAATGCCTCCCTCTCTTCTAAACCTAGAGAAAGAGGAGGAGATTTCTAAGACTTTGAGGAAGTATAGGAAGAAGTATGAGGCTGAAGACCAGGATGTTTCGTTGTTGTTGAGTGAGCAAGATAGGGAGAAACAAAAGAGATCGCAAGAATATTGGCAGGGCTGTGTCAATGAATGGAAACATCTTCATGAGGAAGATAAATTATTTGGACAAGAATTATGTAATGAAGATCCTAGTGATGAAGAGGAGCAATATGAAGCAAAAGAAGTTGAAGTTGAAGAGATAGTAGATGTTACTAAAGAGATTGCTTCATTAGTTTTGAGTAATTGGATTGAGTGATTCTATAGTATGCAAATGCTTGTGCCTCTATACATACATATATGTTTGTACCATCATGCAAGCATATAGCTTAGCTATAAAATGCAGTGGTGTCGCTACAACAGAACAAGCAATTAGCGCCTAAAATAACGTTGAAATTTAGTGTATTCAAATTCATGAATTGGACACCTTTTCTAGCGTAAAACTGGGCACAATATGGACTTTTTATAATTGCGCCAGATTTAGTGCTGGAAAAATAACGCCAAGAATAGCGTCAGGTTTCATGCCATGTTTAGCGTTGGGAATAGTGCCAGGAATAGCACCAGGTTTCATGCCAAGAATAACGTCAAGAATAGCGCCAGGAATAGTGTCAGGTTTAGCTCCAAGAATAGCGTTGAAATTAGCACCAAGAATAGCGTCGGATTTAGTGCTAGGTGTTGCTTCCAATTTTGCTTCTGATATGCCTTCCAATTTTGCTTCCATTTTTGCATCTGGTTTGGCTTCCCGTTTTACATCCAATTTTGCTTCTGATATGGCTTCGAATTTTGCCTCTAGTTTGGCACCAGGTCTTGCTTCCAATTTTGCTTCTAATATGCCTTCCAATTTTGCTTCCATTTTTGCATCTAGTTTGGCTTCCCGTTTTACATCCAGTTTTTCTTCTGATATGGCTTCGAATTTTGCTTCCATTTTGGCACCAGGTGTTGCTTCCATTTTTTCTTTTGATACGCCTTTCAATTTTGCTTCCATTTTGGTTTCTTCTTTGGCTTCCAGTTTTAAGTCCATTTTTGCTTCTGATATGGCTTCTGGTTTAGCTTCCAATTTTACATCTAGTTTTTCTTCCCGTTTTGCTTCTCGTTTTGCTTTTGGTTTGGCTTCCATTTTTGCTTCCAATTTTGCTTCTAGTGTGGCTTCCAATTTGTCTTCCATTGTTGCTTCCTTTCTTACTTCCAAAAATGCTTCTTGTTTTGCTTATAGTTATTAATTTAATATGTTTTATTTCAATTTAATTAGTTAAATATATCATGTCTCTTAAATAACTTATATGATTCTACAGTAAGTCATATAAATGCATTTGAAACATTTTATAGGATAACATTTATAAAGAATTTTTAGGGAAACAGACATCCATACAAATTAGCAACATCATTATACTTATTAAATCTCCATCAAAATAGAATCTACAACATCCAATATATATAAAATAACAAGATAATTATTATAACATGACCATCATCTATAATTAAAACAAGTGAGTCAAATATCTATAATTTAAGTGAACTTGACAACATCTGTCATGAGAAGTAAATCAAAACCATCATAAGTGATAAATATACATCCAAAAATCATCAACCACTTTCAATATATAAAAATTGACGAGTTAATATTGATAAGATCATCATCATATATAACTAAAACAAGTGAAAGTCAAATTTATATGCCAGTAGATCAATAACATTTGAAAATGATACATGTCCAACAATCGACATAAGTCAAAATGATACATCATGTACAAATGATATAAATAAAAATGATAAATTATGTAAGACAAAATGATACAAGTCAATATGATATGTCATGTCCAAATGATACAAGTCAACATGAAACATGTCAAAATGATACAACTCAATAATATGGTACTAGAGGCCATGAAAATGATACATATGATAGTAACCATGAAAAGAGGCATTATAACAATATATAAAAAATGATCCATGATGCAGTCTATATGATCATGAATGTCATTGGTTGCTACCAGTAACTGCCTCAACATCATCATCATCGTCGTGATCACGATCATCATCATCTGCATCAGCATCGACATTGTTGTCATTTGTATCTGTGTCATCATGAGCATCATCTTCCATCTCAGCATCAGACCCAACATCATGATCTGGATCTATTTGTTGAGGATGATTCAGATCTTCTGGAAGATCCTTGTTCTGCAAAAAAAAACATTTAGAATGAAAAGTTATTATTTATTTCATGCAATAATTAATTTCTTTGTTATATATCTAATATTACAACATATGAAATGAAACGATAATCATATTACATCATATCAAAGTGCACAAAATATAATAAAATTTCAAATAAGTTACAACTGAGATGTCATTCCAATGATGTAAAACATTCAACAATTCTAATAAACGTTAGTAAAGATAAACAAAAAAATAGCATGCCTAGCCTCGACTTGCCTTGCCTTGCCTTAACATTCCATTCTTTGCCTTGACATGCCATGCCTTACCTTGACTTGACATTCCATGTCTTTCCTTGCCTTGACATTCCATGTCTTTCCTTGCCTTGACATGCCATGCCTAGCCTTGACATGTAATGCCTTGCCTTGCCTTAACATGCCATGACTTGCCTTGCCATGCCATGCCTTGCCTTGACATGCCTTTCCTTGCCTTGACATGCCTTTGCTTGACTTGACATGCCATTGCCTTACCTTGACATTCCATGCCTTGCATTTCCTTGACATGTCATGCCTTGCCTTAACATGCCATGCCTTGCCTTGACATGTCTTGCCTTGACTTGGCATGCCATGCCTTGCCTTGACATGCCTTGACATGCCATGCCTTGCATTGACATGTCATGCCTTGCCTTGACATGTCTTTCCTTTCCTTGACATGTATTTCCTTTCCTTGACATGTATTTCCTTGACATGCCTTGCCTTGACTTGACCTGTCATTGCCTTGCCTTGACATGTCATGCCTTTCCTTGCCTTTACATGTCATGCCTTGCCTTGCCTTGACATGTCGTGCCTTACCTTGACATGTCATGTCTAGCATTGTCATTCCTTGCCTTGACAAGCCATGCCTTGCCTTGACAAGCCATGCCTTGCCTTGACATGTCTTGTGTTGCCTTGACATGCCTTGCCTTGACAAGCCATGTCTTTCCTTGAAAAGCCATGTCTTTCCTTGACAAGCCATGCATTGCCTTGAAATGTCTTGCCTTGCCTTGGCATGCCATGTTTTGTCATGTGTTGCCATGCCTTACCATGACTTGCCTTGCAATGCCTTGACTTTCCATGCATTCCCTTGCCTTGCCTTGGCATGCCTTGCCTTGCCTTGCCTTGCCATGCCTTTCCCTAACATGCCTTGCCTTGACTTGACATGCCTTGCCTTGTCAGACCTTGCCTTGCATTTGCATGCCTTGTCTTGGCATGCCATGCCTTGCATTGACATGCCTTGCCTTGACATGACATGCCTTGCCTTGTTGACATGCCATGCCTTGCCTTCACATGCCATGCCTAGCCTTTCCATGCCTTTCCTTTACATGCATTGCCTTTCCTTCCCATGACTTGCCTTGACATGTCTTGCCTTGCCTTCACATGCCATGCTTTGCCATGTGTTCTCATGCCTTACCATGACTTGCATTGCCATGCATTCCCTTGCCTTGCCTTGCCTTGCCTTGACATAACATGTCGTGCTTTAACATTCCTTGTCTTGCCTTACCTTGCCATGTCTTGCCCTGACATGCCTTGCCTTGCCTTGACATGCCCTGCCTTGCATTGACATGCCTTGCCTTAACATGCCTTGCATTGACAGACCTTGCCTTCCCTTGCCTTGACATGCCTTGCCCTGCCATGCCTTGTCATGCCTTGCCTTGACATGTCTTTCCTTGCCTTGACATGTCATGTTATGCCTTGCCTTGACATGCCTTACCATGACTTGCCTTGCCATGCATTCCCTTGCCTTGCCTTGCCTTGCCTTACCATGCCTTGTCATGACATGACTTGTCTTGCCTTGACAGACCTTGCCTTGCATTGACATGCCTTGCCTTGACATGCATTGCCTTGCCTTAACATGCCATGCCTAACCTTGTCATGCCTTGCCTTGACATGTCTTGCCTTTCCTTGGCATGCCATGCCTTGCCTTGCCTTGCCTTGACATGCCTTTCCTTGCCTTGACATGCCTTTCCTTGACATGCCTTGCCTTGACTTGACATGCCATTACCTTGCCTTGACATGTCATGCCTTTTCTTGCCTTGACATGCCATTCCTTTCCTTGCCTTGGCATGCCATGTCTAGCCTTGCCATGCATTGCCTTGACCAGCCATGCCTTGTCTTGCCTTGCCTTACCATGCCTTGCCTTGACAAGCCATGCCTTGCCTTGACAAGCCATGCCTTGCCTTAACAAGCCATGCCTTTCCTTCACATGTCTTGCCTTGACTTGCCTTGACATTCCATGCTTTTCCATGCGTTTTCATGCCTTATCGTGACTTTCCTTGCAATTCCTTTCCTTGTCATGCATTCCCTTGCCTTACCTTGCCATGCCTTGTCTTGACATGCCATGCCTTGCCGTGAAATTCCTTTCCTTGCCTTACCTTTCCATGCCTTTCCCTGACATGCCTTGCCTTAACTTGACATGCTTTGCCTTGATAGACTTTGCCTTGCATTGACATGCCTTGCCTTGACATGCCATGCCTTGCATTGACGTGTCTTGCCTTAACATTCCATGCCTTCCCTTTCCTTGACATGAATAGCCTTGAAATGTCTTGCCATGACAAGCCATGCTTTGCCATGACAAGCCATGCTTTGCCTTGACATGTCTTGCCTTGCCTTATCATGCCTTGCCTTGATAAGCCATGCCTTGCCTTGACAAGCCATGCCTTGCCTTAGCATTCCATGCTTTGCCATGTGTTTTCATGCCTTACCATGACTTGCCTTGCAATTCCTTTCCTTATAATGCCTTGTCTTACCATGCATTCCCTTACCGTTCCTTGACATGTCATGCCTTGCCTTAACATTCCTTGCCTTGCCTTACCATGCCTTGCCTTAACATTCCTTGCCTTGCCTTGCCATCCCTTGCCCCGACATGCCTTGCCTTGCCTTGACATGCCTTGTCTTGACAGACCTTGTCTTGACAGACCTTGCCTTGCATTGACATCTCTTTCCTTGACATGACTTGCATTGACAGACCTTGCCTTGCCTTGCCTTGACATAGCTTGCCTTGCCATGCCTTTCCTTGACATGTATTTCCTTGCCTTGACATGCCATGCTATGCCTTTCCTTGACATGCCTTACCATGACTTGCCTTTACATGCATTCCCTTACCTTGCCTTGCCATGTCTTTCCTTTGCATGTCTTGCCTTGCCATGTCTTTCCTTTACATGTCTTGCCTTGGCATACCATACCTTGGCTTGACATTATTTGCCTTGCCTTGCCTTGACATGCCTTTCCTTGACAGACCTTGCCTTGCATTGACATGCCTTGCCTTTACATGCCTTGCCTTTACATGCCTTGCCTTGCATTGATGTGCCTTGTTTTAACATGCCATGCCTTGCCTTGCCTTGACATGCCATGCCTAGCCTTGACATGCCATGCCTAGCCTTGACATGCCTTGACTTGACAAGACATGCCTTGCCTTGACATGTCTTGCCTTGCCTTGACATGTCTTGCCTTGCCTTGACATGCCATGCCTTTCCTTTCCTTAACATGCCATGCCTTGCCTTTCCATGCCATGTCTTGCCTTGACATGCCTTTCCTTGCCTTGACATACCTTTCCTTGACATGCCTTGCCTTGATTTGACATGTCATTTCCCTGCCTTACCTTGCCTTGCCTTGCCTTGCCTTGCCCTTACATGCCATGCCTTGCCTTGCCTTGATATGCCATGCCTTGCCTTGACATGCCATGCCTATCCTTGTCATGCCTTGCCTTAACAAGCCATGCATTTCCTTGACATGTCTTGCCTTGCCTTCCCTTGACAAGCCATGCCTTGCCTTGACATGTCTTGCCTTGCCTTGACATGCCATGCTTTACCATGCATTTCCATGCCTTACTATGACTTTCCTTGCAATGCCTTGCCTTTCCATGCATTCCCTTGCCTTGCCTTGCCACGCCTTGCCTTGACATGCCATGCCTTGCCATGCCTTGCCTTGACATGCCATGCCTTGCCTTGCCCTCACATGACTTTCCTTACCTTAACATGCCTTGCCTTGACAGACCTTGCCTTCCATTGACAAGCCTTACCTTGACATGCCATGCCTTGCATTGACATACCTTTCCTTGGCATGCCATGCCTAGCCTTGACATGCCATGCATTGCCTTGACTTGGCTTGCCTTGTCTTTCCTTGTCATGCTCCTTACGTTGACATGCCATACCTTTCCTTGGCATTTCCATGCATTGCCTTGACACGCCTTGCCTTGACTTGACATGCCATTTCCTTGCCTTGATGCCCACGGGACCACAATGCCCACAATCACCCTACAAAAGGGTTTTGAAAATTGACCCCCTGTGCCAAATTTGCATTTTGCCTCACTGAGCAAAACTCTAGTTCTGGAGATCCTCTAACAAATACTTTTTCGGGCGATGGAATCATAGGAGAGGGGTCCCCCTAGCTGGAATCTGGTGCCAAGATTCCAATGGAACTAACGGTTTGTCGATCCGAGGCACGATTTGTGTGTTATGGTGAGTTGCAACTTGCCTCCTGAAGTCATTAAGGGAGACAATGACAATTTGGTCTGGTGGCACAAAATCACAACCCAGGGACGTAACTAAGTTCCATAAGCTTCGTATGGCCAACACCCACGCAACCATGGTGCCCACAATCACCTGACACAGGGGTTGTGAAAGTCGACCCCCTGTGTCAGATTTACATTATGCCTCACTGAGAAAAACCCTAGTTCTGGAGATCCTCTAACAAACACTTTTTCGGGCGACATAATCAAAGGAGGGGTCCCCCTAGTTGGAATCTGATGTTAGGAGCCCAATGGAACTGATGGTTTGTCAATCTGAGGCATGGTTTGTGTGTTATGGCGAGTTGCAACTCACCTTCTGAAGCCTTTCAGGGAGACAATGACTATTTGGTTCGGGGGGCACAAAATCACAATCGGGCGATGTAACTGAGTTTTGTAAGCTTCTGAAGGTCCGTATGGCCAACTCCCACATGACCACGGTGCCCACAATCATTCGACACAGGGGTTGTGAAAGTTGACCCCCTGTGTCGGATTTGCATTGTGCCTCACTAAGTGAAACCCTAGTTCTGGAGATCCTCTAGCAAACATTTTTCCGGGCAACGAAATCATAGGAGAGGGGTCCCCGTAGCTGGAATCCGATGCCAAGATCCCAACAGAACTAATGGTTTGTCGATCCGAGGCACGGTTTGCGTGTTATGGCGTTTTGCAACTCGCCTCTTGAATCCATTTAGGGAGACTGACAATTTGGTCCGGGGGCACAAAATCACAATCAGGCGACGTAACTAAGTTTTGTAAGCTTCTGAAGGTTTGTATGGCCAACGCCCATGTGACCATGGTGCCCACAATCGTTCGACATAGGAGTTGTGAAAATTGACCCCTTGTGCCGAATTTGCATTGTTACCGCAAGACTCTTGGGCAACGAGCAACCCCTGATCAGTTAGGTCTATGCATTCCATGGACTTGTTGCAGAGTTTAAGAGCATATATTGTTATCTTAGTGAAATTTAAGAGCACATAGGAATGTTATCTTAGTTTAAGAGCAGATATTGTCCATGGACTTGTTGCAGAGTTTTAGTACTTTGTCGAGATTTATATTCTTATCCCTTTACCACTCTCTACATACACAACCACTCGCCCTAACCTCTTAAAAATTCAGTTATCTTCCAAATGCTTGCTTTCTACTAGAGAATCTGACCCGCTCTTCCAATAGGATTACAAGCCAACTCCCAAATTATTGAAATTCATTTGCTATACTTCATGGAAGCTAAATGAAAAAAATTTAGCTTCAAAGCCAATTTCAACTTATTATTCTCTTAGTTAATAGTGAGGCCAACCATTAATGGGAGATGAAAAGACCCTATGATTGAACATAAAACTTCCACAAAACTATTCAAGGAGCTAGTAACCTAGATTTGAATTTCCAAAAAGCCTATCTATTCTAGCCAACACCATCCAATTCCCTTTTTTATTATCAAACAAAGTGCATTGTCTCGGTCTGTCTTTGTGCTACCATTTCAAATTTAGATAAATTGTGTGCAGGATATGTTGACTACTACTCTAGGAAAGTCTCTCAATGAGAGAAGAATGGGCCAAAGCTTTTCCTACAAAGAGATGGGAGCATAGACTAAGCAAAAACCAATAACTATCCTGCAACCATTACCATTAAGAAAAAGTATTGATTATCAAGATCTTGCCCCTTATAAACAATATCAAGATCTCACCCCTTATAAACAATACAAGTTGTCAACCAAAGTTCAATGCCACACATTGCCCCACCTTTTCCCTGAGGATAATCTGGCACAAGTACAATCATTCCATTCAAAATCAGCAAACCATGTTAATTTGAAACAACTGACCATCAGTTATTTTAAACGAACATTTGATTGTGTTGTTTTCAACATCATCCACGTTATGTTTTTTGTACATCTCGGTATCACCCCTCATGTTTCTGAACATAAACTTAATCTTTATTGAGAAGATGACTAGGAAGGTGATTGGCAATGTCCTCTAATGCTTTGAAGGCATCATCAAAATATATGTAGGTTTGTTATCATAAGCAACATTCTATTGCAAGATGTTGGTTGCAGCTACAGGCTAAGCTTGAATATGAGAGAGAGGGCCTTTATCTATCCTCGCTCCAAGCCACCACAATGAGGTTCCAAATTCCTTACAATGTTTTTAGCCACCTTCTGTTTTCCTGGAACTTGGCCCTTACCCTTCACCTAAAAAACAGAGTTAATATTGTTGACAAGGTATTTTTTGGGACCCATTTCTTATACATCTTCTGAAATAATGAAATTTGAAATAATAAAGATAGTTTCTGACGAAGAGGTGTATCTCAGCCAATACCAGAGAAATGATCTCAAGGTGCAATGGGAGATCAACAAGGTCCAGAGGAACTTCGCTCGAGTAACCAATTGAAAACTTTCTCTTTTTGCAATTTAATCGTTTCTATAATTGATACTAGCATGGAAAGAAGGTTCTAACATGTATATAATAAGTAAAATTATCAGGATAGAGTGGACAAAAGGAGGTTGATTAATTACACCAGCCTTTCGCATACACACCAGCCCTGGGGTTGATGTGCATGCCAAATCACATACACACCATCCCTATGGCTATTGGGCATGCCAAATTGGTATGCACAACATCCCTATTGGCTGGTGTGCATGCCAATTTATTGGCATGCACAATAGCCCTATTGGCTAGTGTGCCTGCCAAATTGGCATGCACAGAAGCCATAGGGCTACTCTACATGCCAAATTGGCATGCACACCAACCCTATTGCCTATTGTGCATGCCAATTTGGCATGCACAGAATCCCTAGGGTTGGTGTGTATTCCAAGGGCTAGTGTATGCCAAGGGACCCATGTATGAGTGAGAAATAAAACTCATTATTATTTTGCTATTAAAAAGGAAAGCATGTGAAAAGAAATGATTTATGGGCCCATCAATTATAAACTAAAGTTCTTATTGAGCCACAAAAGAAAATACCCCAATAGGATGAGAACCAATGACAAACTAGAGAACCTCCTACCAAGATGAGTGGGTTGAAAAAGGTATTGCAAGACTTCTCCATGACGTTGGTAATAGAGATGGCATAAGTGGTAGATGAAATTGTCCAACAACTATGCTATGAGGTGAATAATCTCAACGAAGTATTGCATAATTGGTATGAATCCACTACTTGGACAACATGTCCAGTTGTATAAAAATAATTCTACCCAAAATATGTCATAAATTAATAGGAGATAATTCCTCAAAAGTGGGTTCCAACAATGAAAACTTGATAAAGTACTCAATACAAACTTGAGGAAATAGAACAATTTTCCTAAAAGTGAACCACTAAATGGAAAGAGAGTCAAGTGCTCTACATAATGTCTTTGGCCAAATCAAAATCAAAGCATATATGACAAAAAATGATTGACTAAGATTTTTATAAAAAATTGTCCAAGTGAAGAGGTCTTCGTCCTTAGAAAAAAGTATCTCAAAAAAACATACAAGTGTGGTGTGCATCCACTCATTGAAAATCCAAGAGAATGCTATGCACAATGATTTATATGAAATTCAAAACCAATTCCATATGCAGTATATATGACCAAAATATTGTTGATGCCTCTAAGATTACAATAAAATTGGAATAAAAATTCCAATAAAGGAAAAGAAGGCCCATTAMTTCCARCAAATAAGCCCTAATCACAGGGTGTCCCATTGAAGCATGGATTCATAAAAAATAAAGTTTACTTCATGCAAAGCCCCATTCACATAGTGTCCCATAAAACCATTGGTTCATAAAAAACAAAGGAAAATACTTACAAAGTCCTCTCACATGGTGTCCCATAAAACTATGGATTCATAAAAAACAAACACAGATGTATAGGTGATGCTTTAAATGTATAGGGGTATGCTTTGGTAGAGATGTATAGGCGATGCTTTAAATTCCATATGATAGTGTTCCAACATAGGACACTTGTACATTTGCATGAATATATTTGCTATTTGGTCACTTTCTAGGTAGGTTGTCGTTGGATGCCTTGAATTTTGTTGTTTCCATGCTATGGCCCTTCCTCTACATTGACGAACATGCCTCTGCAATGATTTCCCTTCCTCTCCATGTTGTTACACCATATTTCCAACAATAATTAATGGTGAGTGATTGTTACTCCAGCCTCTAGTAAATATGATTTTGACTTGCATGGAATGTTCTTGTCAATTATTGGGCATTGAAGTGACTCTCTCTCCACTTGACTACTCACATGATGATTGTTTCCTTTTCCTAGACAACTAGTCGTAGAAGTTAGAGAGAATGCATAGAGTAGTTGAAATGTTTTCACAAATTAACAGAAGGAATATGGATTCTTGAAAAAAAAATTGCAAATACAGTGACTAAGGGAATGGTGGTTTTCTCGGATATTTGATCAACATGAGTTTGGGTGTGAGAAATGTTTTTGTTGACATAGAGCTCCTAGTCAAATGTCAAAAGCCCCATTGATCTCTCCTAGTTGGTGAAATGGTGATTGTCAAATCTAAAGGAATTGAAAAATTTTAATGGTGAGAACATTATATTTTCTAGAATTGGGGTGTCTTGATCTCAATTCAATGAAATAACTTGTATCTAAACTTACATCATCAATAGTACTCATGTACAATATCTACCTGAAGTTTATGCATTGATGGGGGCACAAAAGCATAATCAAGCGACGTAACTATGTTCTATAAGCTCTGGCATGTCCATATGGCCAATGCCCATGTGACCACGATGCCCACAATTGCTCGACACAGAGGTTTTGAAAGTCAACCCCCTATGTCGGATTTTCATTGTGCCTCACTGAGAAAAACCCTAGTTATGGAGATCCTCTAACAAACACTTTTTCGGGCGATGGAATCACAAGAGAGGGGTCTCCTTAGTTGGAATCTGGTGCCAGGAATCCAACAGAACTGGTGTTTTGTTGATTTGAGGCACGGTTTGCGTGTTATGGCGAGTTGCAACTCACCTCATGAAGTCATTCAGGGAGACAATGACAATTTGGTCCAGGGGCACAAAATCACAACCGGGCGACGTAACTGAGTTATGTAAGCTCTGGAAGGTTTGTATGGCCAATGCTCATGCGACCACAATGCCCATAATCGTCTGACACAAGGGTTTTGAAAGTTGACCCCCTGTGTCAGATTTGCATTGTGCCTCATTGAGAAAAACCCTAGTTCCGGAGATCCTCTAACAAACACTTTTTCAAGCAACAAAATCATAGGAGAGGGGTCCCCCTAGCTGAAATCCAGTGCCAGGATTCCAACAGAACTAGTGTTTCGTCGATTCGAGGCACAGTTTGCATGTTATGGCGAGTTGCAACTCGCCTCCTGAAGCCATTCAGGGAGACAATGATAATTTGGTCTGGGGGCACAAAATCACAAATGGGTGACGTAAGTCAGTTTTGTAAGCTCTGGAAGGTCCGTATGGCCAACATCCACATGACCACGGTGCCCATAATCACCCGACACGGGGGTTTTGAAAGTCGACCCCCTATGTTGGATTTGCATTGTGCCTCACTGAGAAAAACCCTAATTCTGGAGATACTCCAACAAACACTTTTCTGGGAGACAGAATCATAGGAGAGGGGTCACCCTAGATGGAATCCAGTGCCAGGAGTCCAACGGAACTAGTGATTCTTCGATCCGAGGCACGATTTGTGTGTTATGCAAAGTTGTAATTCACCTCCTAAATTCATTCACGGACACAATAACAATTTGGTCTGGGGGCACAAATTCACAACCGAGTGACGTAACTGAGTTTCGTAAGCTCTGGAAGGTCTGTATGGCCAACTCCCACGCGACCATGGTGCCCAAAATCACCCGACACAGGGGTTGTGAAAGTCGACCCCTATGTTGGATTTACATTGTGCCTCACTGAGAAAAACCCTAGTTCTAGAGATCCTCTAACAAACAAGTTTCTAGGCAACAGAATCATAAGAGAGGGGTCCCACTAGATGGAATTCGGTGCCAGGATTCCAACAGAACTAATGTTTCGTTGATCTGAGGCACGATTTACGTGTTATGGCGAGATGTAACTCACCTTCAGAGGTCATTTAGGGAGACAATGACAATTTGGTCCTGGGGCATAAAATCACAATCGGGCGACATAATTGAGTTTCGTAAGATCTGGAAGGTCCATATGGCCAATGCCCATGTGACCATGGTGCCCACCATCGCTCGACACAGGGGTTTTGAAATTCAACCCCTTGTGTCAGATTTCCATTGTGCCTCACTGAGAAAAACCCTAGTTCTGGAGATCCTCTAACAAACACTTTTTCGTGATACAGAATCACAAGAGAGGGGTACCCCTAGCTGGAATTTGGTCCCAGGAGTCCAACGAAACTGACGGTTCGACGATATGAGGCACGATTTGTGTGTTATGGTGAGTTGCAATTCGCCTCTTGAAGCCATTCAGGGACACAATGACAATCTGGTCCAGGGGCACAAAATCACAACTGAGTGATGTGACTAAGTTCTGTAAGCATTCGAAGGTCCATATGGCCAATGCCCATGCGACCATGGTGCTCACAATTGCCTGACACGGGGGTTGTGAAAGTTGACTCCCTGTGTTGGATTTTCATTGTGCCTCACTGAGAAAAACCTTAGTTCCAGAGATCCTCTAACAAACACTTTTATGGGCAACGGAATCACAGGAGAGGGGTCCCCCTAGCTGGAATCTGGTGTGAGGAGTCCAACAGAACCGACGTTTCGTCGATCCGAGGCATGGTTTGCGTGTTATGGTGAGTTGTAACTCACCTCCTAAAGCCATTCAGAGAGACATGCCATGCCTTTCCTTGCCTTTCCATGCTTTTCCATGACATGCCATGTTCTGCCTTGCCTTGACATGTCATGCCTTGCCTTGACATGCCATGCCATGCCTTGTCTAGCCCTGCCATGCTTCTACTCGATTGAAGGCAAAGGAGATGAACTTTGAAGACACCAAACCAACAACATGGATAACATAATACTCCCATAAGTGGAAACATAAATTATCCAACAGCCCCCTTGTCCTTGGGCATGGTCTAAACAATCCATGGCATCAAGGGAAACCTTTAATATCCACCATACTTGCACCATAGATAAGATGTCAAAATTTGCTCAAGTAACTAAGGTTGAGCCATACTAGGAAAGCAATAGGACACATAATAAACATGAGAAACTTGAATAATATGACCAACAATAGTCAATTTGCCTACAAATGAAAGGTCTTTATGATGCTAGATGAGATGGTATCAAAGGCTAATAGATACTATTTTGAGACAAAGTGTTGTCAAGTGATAATGAAGTTTCTTCTTGGACCATCAATAGTATGCCTATGTTAAAATTTTATTCTTATCCAAGTTAGGAGGAAACATTGTTACATTTAGAGTTGTCATTTTTAAGGTGTTATTGAACTTTCAAATGAACAAATAATAAGACATATTCCCTTGAAATGCATACTAATCTATTAACATAATTCATAATAGTTGCCTTGGCCCCAATACACTTGAGATCCTCTAGAAAATTATTCTTCAATATACCTCCTAATAATTAGACATTTGGATGATCCCATTGGGCATTGTCGTTAAATTTTGATAAGGCTCACTTTCTAAGTCCAAGGTGCATGGTATGATGCTTGTGTGTCCTAACATAAAAGTGATTTTTAGATGAAACAAGAGGCTCGTGACCCCAAAGCTATTTTTTGGGATGTAGTTGAAAGGTTTCAATTTTGTAGTTGAGAGTAAAAGTCTCATGTTGATATGTAACTTCTTATTAAGGTGAATAAATGTCACAATGAAAACAAAAACTTGGATAGTTATAGAAGGTCTCATGCTCTCATGGAAAGTCCTAGAATCCTTTCTTTCAAGAAAATGACAATTGATAGTTACGTGAATGCTTCATCTATGGTACTTACACCACTTGTTTGATTTAGGGTAAGGATGGTAATTTGTGTTACTATGATCAAGTGATTGTGAACTTGTTACACGAGAAGAAGAAGACCCATGAAACATTCAATACAAGGATTGAGGTACATAAGATCAAATAACAAGTTCGTCTTCAATAGTCTTGGATGAGGTTTCTATTAGTTCAATTTGAGTTATAATATTGAGGTAGGTTTTGGTTTATTAGGAAGTCTCTAATTCTCCTATGTTCAACCTCTAAATTTTGAATTGAATGACTCTAGAGTTTATTCAAGTTGAGAGGTTTGTTGAGGTAATTATATCATGTTGGACATGAGTTTCTCACATATCCCACATGTTGTGTTATGTTGGATTCCAACTTGGAAAGTGAATAGTTGAAGGTGATTGATGATTTGGCTAGGAAAAGGTAATATGGATTTGATGTCTACTTGTATTTAAGGCAAGGGAAAAGTTGTATGGTACTCTTGGCTAAGACCAATAAATCACATCAAGGCGTGGGAAAAGTTGTATAAATCTTACTATGCAACTTCTGTAAAAAAAAATCACACATGGCAACTAGTGACAACCCAACTCTAAAAGGAGTCCTCAAACATTATGCAATATCCCTAGGACTATTATAATACCAAGAACTAAGGAGCCAATATGAAAGGGTATCCAAAATTACTAAGAAAACAAAATTGTTACAAGGATTGAGCTGGGCATCCTTTCCAATACAAATAGATAACTATTGGACAAGTCATTCCATAGGATGTGCACTAAAACCCCACAAACATTGAGTGCTCTTTAATATTGGGAACTAATTCTTCTCAAGGATAGATATAAATGCCACGTACACTCTCTCACTTTATCGTTCTTCTTGTATGGAACTTTCTGCAGAAAATGAAAGAGCAAGATTGTGAAATTTTGTTATTAGGATAATATCTTCTTTGAATAAAATAATTCTCCCATGCTAAATCTTTTCAATTTTCATGTCTTGTCTTTGTTAAATTTTGAGCTTGATTTCTTATGCGGATTATTTCTTTTATTTTCTTCAACACTTTGATTCCAACTTAATACACTTCAACAATACAGAATCATAATTGAATAGCAATAACCATGTAGATACATAAGCATGCACATCAACAACACATATACCCTGGGGAAACCTTGTACATGGAGAAAAACCCCAGCAAACGATATTCCTTTATTGCATTAATAATGTATGACTACTTACAAATATCCACCATGAAAAAAATCTGCTCTTAAAAGAGCTTGCCAAGACGACTTAGACTGGACTGAAAACTTTTAAAAGAAGAGAAGCTTTGTTGATATGTTTTTTTATTATTGAGCAGCACTGAGGAAGAGACCATGCACAACCTGTGTCCTGCTTTGTTGTCCTTTTCTAGACTGATATACAGCCTCACTTTATCAGGGTTATACGTTGTCTCTCGTGACTGATATGCTTCTCTTTTCTTGAGAGATTAGATGCCTTTCTTCTTTATTGTTATGTTGTTTATCTCTTGACTGATATACAGTTTATCTCTTGACTGACATGTTGTCTAAATCGTGACTGATATGTTGTCTAACTCGTGACTGATATGTTGATTTCCTCCTAGCTGAAATGTTAATATTTAATGGTTGATACGTTGATATGTCTTAGCTGATATCCTCATGCCAGACTCCCTCTCCAAGACAAGACGTGAAACAATGAGGGTCGAGTTGTGTATAAGTAGGTGCTTGAGAGAGGAGAGGGACAGTTCGAAAATAGAGGATGTTTGCATGCCTTTCACAACTTGCCTTAACTCAAATTAGAACTGGAGAAGAGACTTTACATAGAACTGAACTTGAATTTGATGACTCGACTCTTAACTCACCCTTGACTCGGCATGCATGCGAACTATCTTAGCATGCACATCTCCTGCATGTTATGCATGCAACATGCAACTAGACATGCATGCATGCAACATGTGGCAACTTGAAAATAATGTCTTTGACTTAGACATGCAACTTTGACTTCTACAACTCGACTCTTTACAAGGCAATTCGAAATTCTCTTCATGGTGGATAATGTCACACGTGCCAACGCACTAGATCAATACATTTATATCATTTGCAATATTAGGAATATTGTTTGTTTGTAGCTCATAGGAATTTTATATTCAACCTAACTTTTGCTAGATGCCTTGACTTTTGCTCATGGCTTACAAGGCTTGACTAGGCTCACAGAGGTTGTACGTTCCCCCTGACTTTTTCACTAGTCTGTCTATGCTCACAGAGGTTGTACGTTCCCCCTGACTTTTTCACTAGTCTGTCTATGCTCACAGAGGTTGTACGTTCCCCCTAACTTTTGCACTAGACTGTCTATGCTCACAGAGGTTGTACATTCCCCCTGACTTTTGCATTAGACTCACATAGCAACTCATTCATCATAACTTTTGGTTTGACTCACAGAGGTTGTACGTTCCCCCTGGCTTTTGTCAATAACTCACAAGACTGGTTGATTCTCCAAATCTCCCTAGCTAGCCTCAGGCTGGCCCATATGGCCTCTCATTGGAGAATTATTGTCGATGTTGCCAAATTTAACACTCCCTCTCAACGAGGGAGTCATTCTCAGCCACACCAAGCTTGCCTCTCAGCTGCACAAATTAGGCTTGGTCAGGATATCAGCTACCTGCTCGCTCGTGGCTATGAACTGTAACTTTACAGTTTTTCTCTAAGTCTCGGATGTAGTGGTACCTCATGTCAATATGTTTTGACATGTCTTGAAATACCGGGTTCTCTGTCAATTTTATGCAACTTTGATTATCACAGTGAACCACCATCATCTCAAGCTTATCACCAAACAACCCAGAAACCAATTTTCTTAGCCATATCGATTCCTTGCTAGCATCCCTTGTTGCAATGTACTCGACCTATGTTGTACTCTATGCAATGGATCCATGTTTCTTGCTTGACCAAGAGAACTTAGCGGATCCTAAACTGAAGCAGTATCCGGAAGTACTCTTATGATCCACTGGGCTTCTTGCCTATTCAGCATCTGCATGCCCATGCAAAAATAAACCACCACTGGATGTATATCTCAGACCATAAGTAATGGTCCCTCTAAGATATCTCAAGATGTGCTTTGTTGCCACCCGGTGTCTCTGTCTTGGTTCAGTCATGAACTGACTCATTGCAATCACTACATAGTATATATTTGGCCTAGTGTGGATCATGTACATCAATGATCCAATCAGTTGCCTATACATGGTGGGATCCACCAAATTTGAACCTGTATCAGAGTCATGCAGCTTCCTCGAGTTGGTAAGTATCAGAGTAGACATGGATTTGCAATCATCGAACCAAACCTCTTTAGTACATCCAGTGTGTATTTTCCTTGTGCCAGAAATATCTCGCCCTGTCTTTGCCACACTTCCAATCCTAGGAAGTAATGCATCAAGCCTAAGTATTTCATCTCGAATTATGAGGTTAGCTCCCTCTTACACCGGGTCGTTAGCCCTTCATATCCTGTTATAAAGACATCATCAACATTAAATATTAGTATATAAGGTTGGTTACCTCTTACCTTGAAGTACGTATTTGCATCGGCATCACTTTTATGAAAGCCCGGGCTTTTAAGAAAGCCATCAATCATGTCATACCAAACTCTGGGAGCCTACCTAAGACCATACAAGGCCTTCCTTAGCTTGCATACATGAGTGCCTTTATTACGCAGTACAAAACCATTTGGTTGTTCCACAAAGACCTCATGTTCAATCTTTCCATTCAATAATGTTGTTTTTACATCCATCTGATGTAGCTTCCAACCAAGAACATAAGCTAAACCAATAATAGTTCGAATGGAGGCATACCTGGTTAGAGGGGCAAAAGTCTCTTCGCAGTTGATTCCTTCTTTCTGAGTGAAGCCTCTGGTTACAAATCTTGCTTTGAACTTTTCCACACTTCCATCAGCTGCATGTTTGATCTTATAGATCCATTTGGAAGAAGCCACTGATTTGTCCTTTGGACTCGACACAATGTCCCAGACATTGTTCTTTAGAATAGACTTGTATTCCTCAAGCATGGCATCCTTCCATACTTGTAATTTATCTGCTTCTTCAAATGAATAAGGTTTGGCATCACTGATGTTTCTCATCAGTGCAACATAGCCTCCAAACTTATGAGGCCTCTTACTTTCCCTGAAAGTTCCTTTGGGAGCAACTATCCTTTATGCTTCCTGCATTGTTTCTTTAAGCCACCCAGGCTTCCTTTTCACTGGAGGTTCTTTAAGAGTTCTTTCTAAATATTTAGCAGGTCCTAGGGGCTCATTACTTGGCCCTTCAAGAAGTTGCTCCCTCTGATCATCTGACTCTTCATTTTCAGAAGAGGGTGAAGCTGGCTGAATTGCTTCTGATTCCTGCTGAAGCTCTTTGGATTTCTTGAATGCAGCTTCCTCATGGAAATTCACATATCTGCTTACCTCTATCTGCCTCTGACCTGGTACATAAATCTTGTAAGCCTTGGAGTTCTCATTGTACCCCACAAAAACCCCTTTCTTGGCTAAGGGTTCCATCTTTGTCCTCTTTTCCTTAGGGACATGAATATACACAGGGCACCCAAATATCCTTAGATGCCCTACTTTAGGTTCGATCCCTAAGAAGAACTCTTTAGGAATCATGTTCTTCGGGATAGCATGTGGAAACCTGTTATGTATATACATGGCAGTGGAAGTAGCTTCTACCGATAAAGAATTTGGCAGATCTTGATCAAACATCATTGCTTTTGTTGCCTCACAAATTGTCTTGTTTTTCCTCTCAACAATTCCATTTTGCTGAGGGTTATATGGCACATTCAATTGTCTCTTAATTCCTGCTGACTTGCAGAAATCCTCAAACCGAAGAGATTCAAACTCTCCTCCATTGTTTGTTCTAAGGGTTCTGATGTTTTTCCCTGCCTGCTTTTCAATAAAGGCTTCATACTCTTTGAATTTATCAAATGTGTCACTTTTAGCTTTAAGGAAATATATCCAACATTTTCTTGAGTAATCATCAATAAAAATGACATAATACAAACAACCACTGAGTGAGGGAGACGACATGGGACAACATACATCAGAATGAACCAGATCTAAGATGCCTCGAGCTCTGTTGTCACTACTAGGAAATGCTTTCTTTATATTTTTACCTAGCATGCATCCCTTACAAATTTCATTTTTACTAAGAGAAATAGAGGGCATGCCACATACCATGTTCTGTAGATCTGGAAGTGCTTTGTAATAAAGATGTCCAAGTCTTTTGTGCCACAACTCGCTGGAGATGGTCGCATCATGAGCCCATTCCTGAACTAACTGTCATGTCATGACGTACATTCCTCCTCTGCGAGTCCCAATGGGTTCTGTTGTACTTAAGTGGCTACCTTTATCCCACAGTAGTGCCTTCTTGTCCTTGAATATCGCCCAATGTCCCTTGTCCTCAAGGGTTGCAACTGATAGTAGATTCTTCTTGAGCCCTGGAACATATAATACTTCATCAACATGAAGTCTAGCCCCATATTCCAATATGAAGGATATAGAGCCTACTCCCTCTATCTTATAACATGTGTCATCCCCAAGCTCAACCTGCTCTACAAAATATTTTGTCTTGAAATCTGAGATGATCTCCTTGTACCCTATCATGTGCTTTGATGCACCATTGTATACTAACCAAGTTTTTTGCCCCGTGAAAACTGAACTAGATAAGGTAGAAACCAAGTAATATTATTTTCTATTTTCTTTCTCATTAGAAGGAATCTTTTGTTTTCTTTTGGATTCATCATCCTCAGCAATTGAGGCATGATGTTTCCCTTTCCTTGGATATTTCTTTCTAAACCAACAGTCTTTAGCAAAATGACCCAACTTATTACAACTAAATCATTTAATCTTAGATGTATCAATACTCTTGCCTTTGAATGTACCTTTGGTGTTTGGCTTCCTCTGAGAGCCTTTTTGGAAAGTGTCTTTCTTCTTTCCCTTGAATCTTGATGCTAAAGTTGAATGCTCTTCTTTCATTGGCTCGCTCCTAGTAGCAGTGCGACTCTCCTTTTGGAGGCAATCATGCCATAACCTCTCAAACATGGGTTGAATCTCTCTCCCACTTACACTGGATAAGAAAGTCTCCCATGAAGAAGGAAGACCATCAAATATGGCATGTACTAAATAATCATCGTCCACTGTCACCCCTGTGACCAAAAGTTGATCTCTGATCTGGGCTATCCTGGAACAGAAAGATGCTAGTGATTCACCTTTCTCCATCTTCAAATACTTAAGCTTGTGCTTAAGTGTCCTCTTCTGACTTGGAGCCTGTTTCTCATACCGATTCACCAAGGTATCCATACAATCCTTGGCAGTCATTAACGAAGTCATTGCTGACATTATAATGTCTTTGACTGGGTCAAAGATGATTCACTTGGCCTTAGCTTGACTCTTCCTGAAGGTCGCTCTTTCTGCATTAGTAGTGGGTTCCTCCACCACTATGGTCACATACTACTCAAGATCATGCTCCTGCAAAATATGTGTTATCCGGAGCTTCCACATTGAAGTTGGCAACTCCTTCGAGCCTATCCTTAGCCCTGACTGAAATGGAGGATGCCATGGACCTCACACTGGAAACTTAATCCAGCTTGCTTGGATCTGTGTGTACATGTTTTTGTACTTCAACAAGATTAACACACACTAAGCTCTAATACCATGTTAAATTTTGAGCTTGATTTCTTATGCAGATTATTTCTTTTATATTCTTCAACACTTTGATTCCAGCGTAATACACTTCAACAATACAGAATCATAATTGAATAGAAATAACCATGTAGATACGTAAGCATGCACATCAACAACACATATACCATGGGGAAACCCTGTACAAGAAAAAGAAAAACCAGCAAACGATATTCCTTTATTGCATTAATAATGTATGACTACTTACAAATATACATCATGAAAAAAATCTGCTCTTAAAAGAGCTTGCCAGGATGACTTAGATTGGACTGAAAACTTTTAGAAGAAGAGAAGCTTTGTTGATATGTTTTATGATTATTGACCAGCACTGAAGAAGAGACCATGCACAACATGTGTGCTTCTTTGTTGTCCTTTTCTGGACTGATATTCAACCTCACTTTATCAAGGTTATATGTTGTCTCTCGTGATTGATATGTTGCTCTTTTCTTGAGAGATTAGCTGCATTTATTCTTTACTATTATGTTGTCTATATCTTGACTGATATACAGTTTATCTCTTGACTGATATGTTGTCTAACTCACGACTGATACATTAATTTCCTCCTAGCTGAAATGTTGATATTTAATGGTTAATACGTTGATATCTCTTAGCTGATATCCTCCTGGCAGGCTTCCTCTCCAAGACAAGACGTGAAACAATGAGGGTCGAGATGTGTATAAGTAGGTGCTTGAGAGAGGAGAGGGACAGTTTGAAAATAGAGGATGTTTGCATGCCTTTCACAACTCACCTTAACTCAAATTAGAACTAGAGAAGAGACTTTACTTAGAATTGAACTTGACTTTGATGACTTGACTCTTAACTCACCCTTGACTTGGCATGCATGCGAACTAACTTAGCATGCACATGTCATGCATGAAACATGCAACTAGACATGCATGCAACATGCGACAACTTGACAACAATGTCTTTGACTTAGACATGCGACTTTGACTTCTACAACTCGACTCTTTACAATTTGAAATTCTCTTCATGGTGGATAATGTCACACGTGCCAATGCACTAGATCAATAAATTTATATCATTTGCAATATTAGGAATATCATTTGTTTCTAGCTCATAGGAATTTTATATTCAACCTAACTTTTGCTAGATGCCTTGACTTTTTCTGATGGCTCACAAGGCTTGACTAGGCTCACCGAGGTTGTACGTTCCCCCTGACTTTTTCACTAGTCTGTCTATGCTCACATAGGTTGTACGTTCCCCCTGATTTTTGCACTAGATTGTGTATGCTCACAGAGGTTGTACATTCCCCTTGACTTTTGCATTAGACTCACATAACATATCGTTCATCCTAACTTTTGGTTTGACTCACAGAGGTTGTACGTTCCCCCTGGCTTTTGTCAATAGCTCACAAGACTGGTTGATTTTGCAAATCTCCCTGGCTAGCCTCAGGGTGGCCCATATGGCCTCTCATTGGAGAATGATTGTCGATGCTGCCAAATTTAACAATCTTATCCAAATAATTATTCACAAAATATGTGATCACAAGAGCAATAACCCGCGAACAATTTCTTCCTGCATAACCTCTTAACATAGTGCTTGGGTCAATAGGAACATGATATGAACTCAAACGTGGTTCTGAATATGTGTAATGCTCAAAGCAAAACAATGCATGTCAAGATCCCTTATAATCATCAAGCAATCTTGGTTTCACTGTATAGTATTGTCAAATAACCCGACTATCCCACTCTTAACCAACTAGATTCATGTAGATATCCTTTAGAGATACCAATAATTTAGAGTTGTTTCTGTAAAATTCCTACTAAATTTCCTTTAAATTTTTCTTCTTGTACTATTGTTTTGTTCTCAAGAAATCATTGACTAGTGTGACAGATTTTCCTTGTTCCTGCTATTATATAGTTTCCTACCAACAAATTTCTATCTTTGAATAGTATTACCATCTCCACCAATGAATATAGCAATATAACAGTAACTCAAAAAATGTTGGTATGATTTTATTATTCTAATATCATGCTACAACAGTGAGGAATTTAAACACTAATAACAATATATTAATGGTCACATGAAATAGATCTGACCTAAGTAATAGAGGAATCAACTATATACTCTTCCATAAATGACAGAGTATTCATGGATGAGTTGTGACAATATTGTAGGTTGGATTATATAGGCAACTACAAGATGAGAATGGAAAATAATCGTCCAACTTGCTTATGGTGTTGTCTACAGGAAGAAACGCAGCATATCCAACTTTTATCAACCACAAAACTGATGAATAACCTTTCTTAACACAAAAACTCGACTCTATATCCAAGACGACTTCAATCAATGGCTAGGAAATGCTTCCAATGAATGAGAAATGTGCCCCACACGTGAGAAAAACGTTCAGCGGAGAGGGAATAGGCCCAACCTATGTAAACTCAACAATTCATAAGAGAAAAACGCCCTAGAACAGAGGTAATGCTACCCAGAATAGAGATCGAATTGTCCTTCATCATAAAACTATTGCTCAATCTCCAAAAATGGCGCCCCAACTCACTGTGTATAGTTGTTACTGAGACTCACAATTTTTCTATGTGAAACTCAACCTCCCACAGTCAACAACTCGTCCCTATCAACAATCAGAATGTGACACCCTTTCCACGTGAAAGATTCAAACAACCATGAGGAATTTCATCCAGCATTAATAGAATAGATGCCCATGACCAATACTCAATCCCAAACCAAGAAATCGTTGCTCCCACACTAGTTATTCAAGCTGTATACAAAACTCGACACATTTGTGTTAATGGTTTGCTTTTCTTTGTGTGTGGGATATTTTTATTTTTTTGTTTTGTTTGAATAGTTGGCACGAAATTGGGTGCCATTAGCACCAGATTTAGCGTCGACTATTGGCCAAAAATTACGCCTAATTTAAAATTCTTCAATCCTTCACTTCACTTCACCTTCAATCCTCCTTTGCAGGTGATTAAGAGTTGTATAATGGTGGAGTTGAGTGGTGCATGTGCGTCTATTTGGGTTGGAAATTGGACATGGCCTAACTTACTTTCCCTTGCTCTAGACCTCAGCCCCTTCTCCAAGCATGAGAGATGGATAGAGTTGGGCATTATGTTGGTAATTAGTTATGCTAGTCAATTAGGAAGAAGGATGGAAACAATGGAGCATTAACATTGCAAAAATGAGTGTTGTGTCTTGTCTGAGTTTAGAGAGGCAAGGAGAGGAGTGCATAGGTGCGAGAGGGAGATAACAAAAGCATAGTGTAGTATAATTGATCATTTGCTAAAATAGGTGCAAATATGAGTTTGAGAGGCCCATTAAAAATAAAAATTGCACTAGGAACACTTACACAGTTGACATGACAAAGCACACACTAAAAATCTAGGAATGGGAGAAAGAGGTTGAAGCATCCATGGGGATATACCATAGTAAGCACTTGGAGTTTATTGAGTAGTGGTGATATTTGGAATTGTTGGCTGGGAGAATCTTGGCCCATCTAGACCTACCTCTAGAAGTAGTCTCATCCCCCCCTCTCGTGGACTCAAGCCCATCAAAGGAACCCTCCCCTTGTGACCTCTCTTCAACCTCAAAGGAATACAAGGACACAATGCACTTCCAAAATTAGAAAAGGTGGCAACCCATCCTTTAAATTTCCAACAAGATCTTTAAACAAAGGTCATGTAGTGGCTAGTCGACGTAGCATCAAAAGCTAAACAAGGTGTAGCTTGTCTTCAGTGAGCTCTATGTTATCTTAGTAAAATATATATGAGTTGAAGAATTTTTAGCTAGTGTTGGTTTGAAACCCTATAGCTTAAGCTTTCAACAAAATTCAATTGATATATCAAAAATTATTGCATGATAAAGAAAAAGAAACTTACTACCTTTTGTTAGCTACCTTTTGTGAGTAGATTTTATAGCCAACATCCTCAATTATTGTAGTAAGGCAAGGTGTAAGAACAATCATTGTAAGGTTATAATTGTTAAAATTTATTGGCAAACCCTTTCTTTAACACGATTAGGAGTAAGTCAAAAAATGGACAAACATGGTATCAATATGCAATGGTATATATTATGCATTGCTATGCAATGGTATTGGCAATGGTATTTATTATGCATTGGTGTGCAATGGTATGCAATGGTATTGGTATCCAATGGTATGCAATGGTATTGGTATGGTATGCAATGATATACAGTGGTATTGGCAATGGTATGCATTGGTATTGGTATTGGTATACAATGATATACAATGGCATGCAATGATATGGTATGGTATGGTATGCAATGGTAAGAAATGGTATTGGTATGCAATGGTATACCATAGTATTGCATACCAATACCATTCAATACCATTGCATACCATTCCATACCAATACCATTGGTATACAATGGTACACAATGGTATTGGCAATGGTATTCATTGGTATTGGTATTGGTATGCAATTGTATGCAATGGTATGGTATGGTATGATATGAAATGGTATGCAATGGTATGCATTGGTATTAGTATGCAACGGTATCAGTATGGTATGGTATGCAGTGGTATTGGTATGCATTGGTATGCAATGGTATTTATTATGCATTGGTATGTAATGATATTGGTAAGCAATGGTATTGGTATGGAATGGTATTGGTATGCAATGGTATTGGTATAGTATGGTATGTAATGGTATGCAACGGTATTGGTATGCAATCGTAATGGTATACAATTGATATGCAATAGTATGCAATGGTTTTATTATGCATTAGTATGCAATGGTATGCAATGGTATTGGCAATGGTATGCATTGGTATGCAATGGTACGCAAGGGTATTCATTGGTATTGGTATGCAATGGTACGCAAGGGTATTCATTGGTATTGGTATTGGTATGCAATGGTATGGTATGGTATGGTATGCAATGGTATGCATTGGTATTTGTATGCAATGGTATTGGTATGATATGGTATGCAATGGTATGCATTGGTATTGGTATGCAATGGTATGCAATGGTATTGGCAATGGTATTTATTATGCAATGGTATGGTATGGTAAAGTATACAATGGTATTGGTATGCAATGGTATGTATGCAATGGTATCCATTGGTATTGGTATGCAATGGTATTAGTATGCAATCGTATTGTTATGCAATGGTATGCAATGGTATTATTATGCAATCATATTGTTATGCAATGGTATACCATACCATTGCATACCAATACCAATACTAATGCATACCATTGCCAATACCATTGCAATGGTATTGGCAATGGTATGCATTAGTATTGGTATTGGTATGCAATGATATGCATTGGTATGGTATGCAATGGTATGCAATGGTATTTATTATGCATTGGTATGCAATGTTATTGGAAATGGTATGCAATGATATTGGTATGGTATGGTATGCAATGTTATGCATTGGTATACAATGGTATTGGTATGCAATCGTAATGGTATGCAATGGTATGCCATAGTATGCAATGGTATTTATTATGCATTGGTATGCAATGGTATGCATTGGTATTGGTATTGGTAAGTAATGGTATGTTATGGTATTGGTATGCAATGGCATGCAATGGTATGGCATGGTATGCAATGGTATACCATAGCATTGCATACCATTCCATACAATTGGTATGCAATGATATTTATTATGCATTGGTATGCAATGTTATTGGTTGGAAATGGCATTGGTATGCAATGGTATGCAATGGTAAGGGTATGGTATGGTATGCAATGGTATTGGTATGCAATTGTAATGGTATGCAATGGTATGCATTGGTATTAGCAATGGTATTTATTATGCATTGGTATGAATGGTATGCAATGGTATTGGCAATGGTATGCATTGGTATTGGTATTGGTATGCAATGGTATACCATAGCATTGCATACCAATACCATTGCATACCATTGCATATCAATACCATTGCATACCATTCCATACCAATACCATTGGTATGCAATGGTATTGGCAATAGTATTCATTGGTATTGGTATGCAATGGTATGCATTGGTGTTGGTATGCAATGGTATTTATTATGCATTGGTATGCAATGGTATGGCATGGTATGCAATGGTATTGGTATGTAATGCTATGCATTGGTATTGGTATGCAATGGTATTGGCAATGGTATGCATTGGTATTGGTATTGGTATGCTATCGTATGCATCGATATTGGTATGCAATGGTATTGGCAATGGTATTTATTATGCATTTGTATGCAATGGAATGCAATGGTATTGGTATGCAATGGTACGTATTCAATGGTATGCATTGGTATTGGTATGCAATGGTATTTGTATGCAATGGTATGAAATGGTATTGGCAATGGTATTTATTATGCATTGGTATGCAATGGTATGCTTTGGTATTGGTATTGGTATTGGTATGCAATCGTATTGTTATGCAATGGTATTGGTATGCAATGGCATACGATACCATTGCATACCAATGCATACTGTTGCATACCAATACCATTGCATACCATTGCATACCATTGCAATGGTATGTAATGGTATTGGTATGAAATGGTATTGGTATGAAATGGTATTGGCAATGTGATTTTATATGCATTGGTATTGGTATCGGTATGAAATTGCATTGGTATGCAATGGTATGCATTGGTATGCAGTGGTATTGGTATTGGTATGCAATGTAATGGTCTGCAATGGTATTGGAATGCAATGGTATTGGTATGCAATGGTATTTATTATGCAATGGTATTGGTATGCAATGGTATGGTATGGTATGCAATGGTATTGGTATTGGTATGCAATTGCATTGATATGCAATGGTATGGTATGCAATGGTATTGGCAATGGTATTTATTATGCAATGGTATTGGTATGCAATGACATGCAATGGTATTGTATGGTATGGTATGCAATGACATGCAATGGTATGGTATGGTATGGTATGCATTGGTATTGGTATGCAATGGTATTTATTATGCAATGGTAATTATTATGCATTGGTATTGGTATGCAATGGTATCGGTGATAATTTTAAGGATGGAAATTTATATTAAAATGTAGAAACATGGGCTAATATTAGTAGTCCTTAATATGCAAAATGTAAAAAAATTGGCGATGGTTTTGTAAAAATATTCAAATTTCTAAGGATTTTATACAGTTTCTATAAATTTTTGGCGATTTTTGAGGTAAAATAATTTTATTCTATGGAATTTGGGCGAATCTTTTTTAAAAAAAATAGAAATTGTCGAATATTTTCTTGGGAAAAAACATGGAAAATTAGCCCATTTGCGAAATTTACCCCCTAAAATCATTTATGAATTATGGTATTGGTATGCAATCGTATGCATTGGTATTGGCATGCAATGGTATTAGTAATGGTATTTATTATGCAATGGTATGCAATGGTATTGGTATGTGATGGCATGCAATGGTATGGTATGGTATGATATGCAATGGTACGTATGCAATTGTATGCATTGGTATTGGTATGCAATGGTATGCAGTGGTATTGACAATGGTATTTATAATGCATTGGTATGCAATGGTATTGGCAATGGTATGCATTGGTATTGGTATTGGTATGCAATGGTATTGGTGTGCAATCGTATTGTTATGCAATGGTATGCAACGGTATACCATACCATTGCATACCATACCATACCATTTCATACCAATACCATTGTAATGGTATGCTATGGTATGCGATGGTTCACAATGGTATTGGCAATGGAATTTATTATGCATTCGTATGCAATGGTATTGGCAATGATATGCATTGGTATTGGTGTTGGTATGCAATGGTATTGGCATGCGATGGTATGCAATGATATTGGCAATGGTATGCATTGGTATTGGTATTGGTAAGCAATGGTATTGGTATGCTATGGTATGCAATGGTATTGGTATGCTATGGTATGCAATGTTATGCAATGGTCTTGGTATGCAATGGTATTGGCAATGGTATTTATTATGCATTGGTATGCAATGGTACTCGTTTGCCCTAGATTGTATGGCAGCAACAGAAATAGATAGGATGGCTAGCTTCAAAATGCATAGTGGGGAAAATGCTTCCAATAGAGCTTGTCAAAGAAGGAGGATAAGGTGTTATGCCATTTTCTATTTGCAAAATCATTGGTTTTTCTTGTTTTTATCCTTGTTTCCATTGCCACAACCCCTCTTCATTAAAGAGTGCATCTTGACTTTCAATCGTCTTCTTGGTTACAATATTATAAAATTTGTTTCTTCTTTTCCTTTTTTGTTTTCTTTTTTCTATGTTGCTTTGCAGGCTAGGGTTTTTACTTAATTGATCTATCAATCTAGGTTTGCTAGATCTAAGTTTGTTTTCATTGCTATATCTGCTAATACTTGGATCTAGTTGGACCTAAAAGTTGATCTCATGCTACATCTTTCAATTTGGCACTTGTTTTGTGTATAGACCTTGTTTACATTGCTTAATTATGGGATATAACCCTAGGTGACAAGGTAACTTTAAAATCTGTTGAATCTCATTATCTCTTGGGTTACCTTTGAAATTCATGCTTGGAAGTACAAATTGAATGCTAGTCTTGTTAAATACCCACATGCACATGCTTATAGGTCAGCATTAAGTTGCCTCCATGATCTATATTGTTAAGGAAGATAAATCGATGCCTAAGCCTGGTGAACGATTTAGTTAACAAGTGAAATGATTTGTGCTCTAAAGGCCTGATGCCCGGGGTTTAGGGTCTTTGTTTCAGATCCGAATACATTTGTGGCAATATAAGGTGTTATATGGTATGAGAACCTTTCTTTTTTTTCTCCTAAAAGCAAGTTTGAGACCCATGTTATATTTCTAAGCACTGTTTACAAGGGTTTGTGACCTGTGTAAAGTCAAAATTATAGACCTATCTCTTTTATATCCTTTGCAACATTTTGGTATATTGTGCATCTAAAACATCTTTTAAACAAAATCGATGCTAAGGGAGGCCCAACGATCTCACTAAATACCAAAACATTGGCCTCTATTTGTTCACTGTTTAGGGGTCTGTCCAAACTGCAGAGGTTATAATCCATGCTTGGTCGATGGTATATGCTTAAAACACACTAATATGGCTGGCTAAAATCACATTTTACACAGTTCTCTTTCTCCGTTTGATGACCAACAAATTGTGATTTTTTTGTGGCTCTACTTTATGGTTAAAATATGGTGCAAACACATACTGTAAACTGCTCTAAATCTATAGTAATGGAACATTGTGATATGTGCTAAAATATGTGTTAAATGTTGTTATAAGGTTACTCTCATGACATATGGAAAAGAACACTTAATACATAGATTTTATCTTTGTTTATGATCCATATTTGGCAATGCATTATTGTTGACTGATATAGCCATTTACTTGATTCCCTTGTCACATAATTTGAGGGCACTTGTTATAGCATTTTGTGGTATGTGGCATAAAGAATATCACTATCCTTGCAATCTGATCATTAATCTATCACTGTTGGCACATGCTTTACTTATTGTCTCGTTACACAGTTTGACATATTTTATTACAACATTTACCTATGGTAATTATTGGATATTAGCACATGTGAATGGTCTATGGTATATGCTTGCTTTCATTGCATAGTTGTTTCAAATCTGCCCTATTCTCATCGATTAAATAACTCGTTGGATCAATTCAACCTTGTTTTCCTTATGGTTTAATCACATTAGTTTATACATATTTTCCTTGAATGTGAGTTTATTGGTTATCTTTGGCATATAATATGTGGATGATGATGGTTATAAATGATGAATGGCATGGTGAATGGTGATACACATTGATTTTATTATTTTTTCACTTATACAAACACTTCATGTTCCAAGCACTTTGAATGAGCATTGTTGTCTAAATCTAATATTCCATAAGCTCATTGATGTTTTGGCATCTTCTTCAATCATACTAGAATGTGTTTTACCCTTGAGAGAAGATAGTGTTGATCTTGCCAAACCCTTAGTCAATCTTGTGATCTCTTTTGGATTTCATGGTTCGATTTTTTGGCTATCTATCAAGCATGG
>ML790238.1:407531-427576 GCA_009831015.1 Picea engelmannii
ATTGTCACATTAATAAATGATCTTCAAAAGAAAAATATGTAGAACAACTCAAAAGTTTTGGATGACATTATCAACAGTAAAAAATCTCATCATGAGACTTGGATACAATCAGACAGAAAAATGATCAAACTCCAAAACAACATAGCAAGAAACATATCCAAAAAGCTATGCAGAAACAATCAAGGGGGATAGGAAGATTACAAGGACACTCCTCCAATGAGAAGATTCAGATTTTAGAATCAACAACTAACAGATAGACCTTGGGAAGAAGAAGAATTTATAATAGTATCTTCTTTCATAAGATCTTCAACTCCCAAGTATCAAACTATCTTTTTTTGTTGATGTTATGCATGTAATAATTTTGGACATAAAGTTGTGAATTGCAGAGCTAACAACAGGAACACAAACAACTTTGAAAGTCATACACAAAGGGGTTATCCAAGAAGGCCTAGTGAAACACATAGAAGAAGTTACAACAGGTTTGAATCTTTGAGCACTGAAGTGGAATGTTGCAAATGTAACAATTTTGGACACATGACCAAAGATTGCAAAATGATAATCCCTCCTAGATAACCGCAACAAAATAACAACAGTCACAGACAGGAACCTTAGAAAAAGACATGGACAAGAAAGCAAGATCAATGTAGCAATGAACAATGCACACTCGCTCTACAAGCTAAGTAGAAGAAACGTGGTTGGTATGTTGACAGTGGTTGTTCAAAACACATGACAGGTGATAGAGACAGGTTTCTTACATTACGAAAGGAAAGAGATGGATCAGTCTCCTTCGAAAATTATGATTCAGCTAAAATCATTGGAAAAGGCACAGTCAAAATTGGTAACAAGAATACCAAGGCATAAAATGTTCTACTAGTAGAAGATATGAAACATAATCTTCTAAGTGTGAGTCAAATGTGTGACCAAAGTCATAAAGTTACTTTCGATTCACAAAAGTGTGAGATAAGAAAAGAAGGTTCAAGAAAATTGATTGCTATAGCTGCGAGAACTTCAAGCAACATATATGTATTAAGTGAAATTGAAAATAAAAAGTGTTGTCTAGGAAAGGAAGATGAAAGTTGGCTATGGCACAAAAGAATGGGTCACATACATTTTGATAACCTTGTCAAAGTCAGTAGAAGAGAAACAGTCAGATAAATGCCCCAGATCACAAAACCAACCAACACTTTATGCAAGCATTGTCAACAAGGAAAGAAAACAAAGACCAGGTTCAAATCAAAGGAATATTCAACGACAAGACCATTGGAAATTGTGCATACTGATCTAGTTGGACCAACTACAACAAAGGGTTTAAAAGGTGAGAAATGCTTTATGTTATTAGTTGATGATTATACATGAATGACTGCAGTTTGTTTTCTCAAGAATAAGTAAGAAGCTTTTGAAAACTTCAAGATCTACAAGGAAATGGTTGAAAATAAAATGGATTAAAAAATCAAATGCTTGAGAACTGATAATGGATGAGAGTTCACTTCATAGGAATTTATGGACTACTGCAGCAGTCATGGAATAAGAAGACAATTCTTCGTTGCTATGACACCTCAACAGAATGGAGTTGTTGAAAGAAAGAACATGACAATATAGGAAATGGCTCGAACAATGCCAATGGATTCCAAATTGACAAATATATTTTGAACACAGCTAGTGCATACAACAATTCACATTCAAAACAGAGTAATGCTCAGAAACAACACAAACAAAACTTCCTACGGGCTATGGAAAGGAAGACCAACAAATGTGAAGCACTTCAGAGTTTTTGGAAGCAAATGCTACATCAAAAGAGAAGATGGCAAAATGGGAAAGTTTGACTCTCGTGTGGATAAATGAGTACTTGTTGGTTACTCAAATACAAGGAAAGCATACAGGTGTTACAATATGAGATTGAACAAAGTTGTAGAAAGCATCAACGTAACAATTGATGAAACAGGCAGACCATAATCAAAGGAAGAAGAAAATGAATCAATGGAACAACTTTTCGAAGAAGATGAAAAGGAAGTAGAAGAGGAAGATGAAGAGAATCCGACAGAAGCAGAAGAGCAAGTTCAACAAGTGCCTCCAAAGACACCTAGCAGATGAGTACAGAAGAATCATCCTTCAGATCAGATTATCGGAAACAAAGATGCAGGAGTTGAGACTAGAAGAAGAATCTGTTCACCAGAACAAACACACCTAGCACTCACATCTACGATTGAACCAACCTATTTTGAAGAGGCCATCAAGGATGAATTTTGGAACAAGGCCATGGATGAAGAATTGGATCAAATAGAGAAAAATGACACTTGGGAATTGGTTCCAAGGCCAAAGGATAAGAATGTGATCGGCACAAAGTGGGTATACAGGAATAAATTGAACGAAGATGGATAGGTTACAAGGAACAAAGCTAGATTGGTATGTAAAGGATATCCACAGGTTGAAGGAATCGACTTTGAAGAGACATTTGCCCCAGTTGCCAGAATGGAAGCAATCTGATTGCTTTTAGCTTATGCATGCTCCAAAAATATTAAAGTGTATCAAATGGACGTAAAATCAGCTTTTCTGAATGGGGAACTTGAAGAAGAAGTCTACATTGAACAACCGGAAGGATTTCAGTTGTCAAAGAATGCAGAGTATGTGTGCAAATTAAAGAAGACCTTGTATGGTCTAAAACAAGCTTCTAGAGCATGGTACTCTAGACAGGATAAATATCTACAGCAGGTAGGGTTCAAAAAAGGAAGTGCAGACAACAACCTCTACATCAAGGTAAGTCAATGTAATATTTTATTACTTGAAGTTTATGTTGATGATATTATTTTTGGTAGTGATGATGACAGGTTAAGCCAAAAATTTGCAAAGGATATGCAGAATGAATTTGAAATGTCATTACTTGGAGAACTATCATTCTTTCTGGGACTTCAGATACGTTAAAGCAACCAAGGAATTTTCATTTCTCAAACCAAGTATATCGGAGAAATGCTAAACAGGTTTGGAATGGAAGATTGCAAACCAGTTATCACTCCCATGCAAATCAATTGCAAGTTAAGCAAAGATGATGATTCAAAGTCTACAGATCAGAGGCAATACATGTCAATGATTGGCAACCTACTATATGTGACAACATCTAGACCAGATGTAATGCAAGCAGTTGGACAGGTGGCACGATTTCAAGCAGCACCAAAGGAATCACATATATTAGCAGTGAAGAGAATTTTCAGATATCTCAAAGGAACATAAGAGTTTGAATTATGGTATCCAAAAGGAAATGATCTATCTCTTATTTCCTACACAGATGCAGATTGGGCAGGTTGTATTGATGACTGACGAAGCACCAGTGGAGCAGAGTTCTACTTGGGTGAGTGTTTAGTATCATGGCTAATCAAGAAACAATCATCAATATCTCTATCTACAGTCGAGGCAGAGTATATTCCATCAGCAACATGTTGTACACAAGTTCTTTGGATGAAACAAACTTTGACAGATATAAAGGTTGAGTATGATGAGCTCATTCCAATCTATTGTGATAATACAAGCGCCATCAGTATCTCAAAGAACCCGGTAATGCACTCCAAGACGAAGCATATTCCAATCAAGTATCACTTTCTACAGGAACAGATTGCAGAAAAGAACATCAGAGTTGAGTATGTGGGCACAAAATAACAAGTGGCAGACATCTTTACAAAACCACTTCCACGGGAAGCCTTTGAGTATCTTCGCCAGAGACTCTGAGTTATTTCTACTCCAAAATGAATGCTTATCTTATATGTCTTAGATGTACACGAGGAAGCACCATAAAAAGGACAGTTCAGTCAGGGGGGAGCAGCCCCGAATGGAAAGATACCTTTGCCATTGATGACAAAGGGGGACAGATTCATCAGATGCAGAGGACAAAGGAATGATTCAAGAGGGAGAAATGGTCACAGAGATGCAGAGGACAGAGGCATGGTTCCAGGGGGAGCATGAGTGATATGATTTCGATATTGCATCAGAATGTTTCCATCAATACCAAAGGGGGATATTGTTGATTAAGGTTGGTTGTCATTGACATCAACCCTTGAAGAAAGTCTGGTAGCGAATTTTGATAGCACAAAAGGTTTGGGTAATGGACCCAAGGTTTTTTCATGTATAATGGTATGAGTTTTAATATATTTGAAGGTAATAATATTCTATATGGATAATACATGTCATGTCGTTTTTGGTGGTATGTGGAACGTCACATAACTCCTCACGGTTTGAGAGTTATGGCCTTACGAAGTTGGAGGACCCTCATATGTTGGCTTGAAACCCCAAAAGATCAAAGAAGTCAAAGAGTTTGCAAATAAGAAATTATTATTTAAATGATAAAGTAAAGTGACAAAGTCAAGAAAGATTATTTAAATAATAAAGTGAAGTGACAAAATCAAAGAAGATTATTTAAATGATAAAGTGAGGTGACAAAGTCAAGAAGGAATATTTAAATGATAAAGTAATGGAGAACTTTCTAATTATGGAAAATGGTTAACCCTAAAAATGAGGAAAATAGGTTAAGTGACCTATAAATGGGTTAAGTGACCTAGAAAGGAAGATATTTGGAGAGTATAAATAAGAGGCAACGCTCTCTCATTTTATATCACACTTGAGCATATTGAATATCTATAGGTGACTGAGGTAACCAAAGGATATCTAAGCCTACTTTCATAGGGAAGGTGAAGAAAAGAAGGCCGAAATTCAAGGGAGGATAAAATCTTGTGATGATGCTTTCTAAGGTATGTTATTTACAGGTCATCTCACCATTTTCGCAATAACTTTTTTTCTAGAATCACTCAGACCTTGAAATTGATATTCCATTGAGGAAACATATCCAAGTATCTATGGTAAAAAATTCAACTTGTGGGCCATTGTATTTTTGGAGTTAAACTCCATGGAAAATAGGGTTTTTGGCCAGTCCTGAAACTAGTCTAAAACAAGTGTTTTGGTTAAAAACGTCATAACTTCTTCATAACAGATACAATTAAGTATGACAAAGTGTGTTGGTTAGAGTATAGTCTGTAGTATTTTGTGTAACATTTTCATATCCATTCAACAAATATTCCGTGCGGGGCACGCTCTACAAGGTCGCTCTCTAAAATAAGCCAGAATTTAGCAAGGTATGTCATTTTTGCTATAACTCCTTTTCTGAGAGTTTCCAAGTAGTGACACCTGGAGGAATTGCATAAAACAAACTGAAGAACATTGTGTACTACTTTCATATCTTTATTCATTACAGGTACATAGTTATGATTATTTCAAGTTAGGGTTGTTCACTAATCCCAAACTAGTCATGTGAGACTAAAGAAAAGTTTGATGGAAATGCTAATCTCTTGTTGTGAAAGTTAAGGAAGGTTTGCATGTATGTGATCATATACACCAGGTCTATTACAGAGTTACAAATCATATTTTCATGATGAAATTGATGAGGGCTTTTGGTTAAGGTACATGCTGGGTACATGGTTGAGACAAGTAGTTTATGAGTTGGCACATACATGAGGTGTATAGTTGATGATGTTGGTACATATTAATGAGTAGTTGACACATGGTTGGTACATACTTGGTACATGGTTAAATGCACTTTTTTATGGTACAAGTTGATTACAGGTTGTTTGGTACATGTTGATGCATGGTTGATGCACTTGTTTATGGTACAACTTGATTACAGGTTGAGGTACAGGTTGATGCATGGTTCAGGTTTATTGGTACAGGTTTACGACGGTATATCTCACAGTGATAGTGTGACAGTGGTTTCATCATTCTACTTATACTTCAGGGTGGTTGGACGAGGCAAGGACATGTGGTTGTAGCCACCTTCTGGTTGTAGCCGAAGAACATAGGGGGTTGTAGCCTCCTTCTAGTTGTAGCCAGAGAATAGGGGAGTTGGATCTTCCTTCAGGTTGTAGTCTGAGAAACAAGGGGGTTGGAGCCTCCTTCCAGTTGCAGCTGGAAAACAAAGGAAGTTGGTGCTTCCAATGAATGTAATTCTTCAAGACATATAAGAAAAATCATTCTGTGGTTTTCTCCCACTTTAGGTTTCCACGTAAAACACCGGTGTACTGTGTATGTGTATGATTGTTCATTTGTTCATTGCTTATTTACTCTGCAGTGATTGGATGATAATGCTACATTAATATAACACTTGGATTATATGGTTAAAAAAGATTAAATTGTTCTATTACTGATTCACCCCCCCTCTCAGTAATCCAACAATGTGTTAAAATTCAATCTCTCTGATATCTGGTCCCATAGAATTTCACATAAACTGGTAGTATTGATTGCTATTCAATCACCCATTATATTTATGAACTTGTATTAAGGGTCCCTATGGTTTCCCTTTTTTATGATGAAACTCAAGTTATTTTGGGACACTACATTCTCCTTTGGTTTGGGAATGAAAACAATAGACATAAATGCAAGGATGCATTTGAATGCAAGTTAACTAGTTCTGTCTTTTTCTCTAAGGTTTTCAATGTTGAGCGTTATATAATTTTAAATAAATGTACATTATTGATGTCTTTCCAATCACCCATTAAAATTGCAAACCCAAAAAGTAAGGTTCAGGGCTTAGAATCCATCTCGTCGTGGTCTACTAGTAAGTTGGAGGACTTGCCATGATAATGACCTAGGTTCAAAACCCAGCAGGTGTGCTCCCCATGATATTGTGGTTGGGTTGCCCTCTCTCATAACAAGTGCACTTATTGGGGTTTCTCTTTTCTTTTTGAAGTTGAGACAGTTAAGCTCAGATCTTATAGATTATCTTTGATTTTGGATTTTATAGGAGCTTCATTCTCCCACTTTGTATTGCCACTTATGTACTAAACAAACCTATTGACCTACTTCACGTAATTTTTTGGACATTGATAAACTTATCTTGTTACATTTTCCTTCTTTCATGCTCGCACAACTATATTATAAAGTCTTATAATTTGGTAGGATTGAACAAGTAGGATACTTGGGTTGGTATGCAGAATTGGTTTACATAGGAAGTTACTAAAAAAGGGGAGAAAACAAAACTAATTTGCATACAAACAATATAAACAATATATCCTTTGAAAATTATAAACTTGATCATGCATAACAATGTGCTGCTCAATTGGATAGTTACCATAATCCATATTTCTTTCCATTTATGTGAATTTAAATCTCTTGCAGTGTACTTTTGTTCCAAAAGAAAAAGGCTTGAATTTTCAAAAGCAAATTCAAAGTCAAAACATAAATGGTAGAGAATTCCTAAACCAATCCCAATTTTCAACTAAAATTCTACTCCTAATATCAACCATTCCATGCCAAGCGCTATTGTTGACAACTCTTATCTCAATCTCTATTGAACATATTTAATATTTCAAAACAGAAGGCAAGGGCAAGAAACATGACCGGTTTTCCATTTTATTGTTTTAATGCCAATACAATCTAAACCTTGCAAGCAAGCAAAGCAACCAAAGACAAATAATCACGACAGATAGCACCACCCTTTTCTAATATGTTTTACGAGTTACAACTGCAATTTTTCAACAGTGAAACCATTTGTGGTTGGTCATGCCCTTTTAGAACGGACAAGGTGGAACTCCTTACAATATCAACTTTACAACACAAATTGACCTTATGCCACAAAGCAACTAATGAGAGGTTTACATTTCCATCCAATTCACCTAGGACTTGCACTTGGCCTCATCTACAACGAACGCATTCATGCAGGGTACCACCATTAATAAGATGTCAACATTAGAACTGTAACACCCTGTTTCCCCCAATTTGTAATTAATCATAAAATAGGAATTACCATGCTAATGCATGAGGACAATGTAAATGTATTATCGTTTGAGTTGCCAATAACTGACTGTGGGGGTGAAGCCTTGAAAGTACTGGCCATGATATCACTAGAGGAAGAATTTGAAAACTATAAGAGAGGGTTCATTATGACAAATAACCCCAAATCTCCCTTGATAAGGATGACAAACCTCCTTCGAATTCCAAGGAAAGAAATCAGTTAATGAAGAAAGGACTGGTGGTTGAACAATCAACCACCCCCATGAATGGAAACATGGGTTGTAAGCCCGAAGTACTGCAATGACCTGCAGACCTGAGCTTCCTTCTGACATAAGGAACAAGATAGGTCGGCAAAACCTTCCATGGTAAGGGGGATACACAAGGGAGAAGAGACACGGGAAAGAAGAGCGTAAGCTTGTAAGGGAGATGCTTCGGCGGAATCACGAACAAAAGGCTGCGAGCTTGATGTGGAAGAGCATCTGAGAAACCTTGCCGAGGCCATAACCGAGAGAGAAAGATCTGGGTTGCAGAGAACAGGACCCGAGCAGAAGCTAGGACAGAGACGTAAATCCTAAGAACTGTGAGAACTCCCTAGTGATATCATGGCTTGGCACGGGGGTGGCCAGAGTGCTAAGAATGAATGCCTCTGAGCCTATGGTCGGGTGGAAGGACGAACACCCTCAGTCAGTTCGTTGGCGACAACCTATAATAGATAAGCGATTTCTTGCCTTGTGTAATTTAGTCGTAACTGTGTATGAATTTGGTTATTCTGTGTATGTTTCAGGAATTGTACATATTTCTTAATGGATATATTGTATCCCCCTTATTTCTGCTTGATTGTATAACTAGGCCAATAAGAAATTATATGGTTAGGAGATTATTTTATACTTGTAAATGCTTGTGTCCTATGGAGGCATAAGCCAAAGTCACGAATTGTGTGTTCGTCGACCCCGGACACAGTTCCATGTACGCGTGCCAACCCTCCTAAGTGTTTAGAGTCCTTGGAGGACAAAGTTTGTTAAGCTCAGGAGAGGTAGTGCAGATCAGCACAGGCTCTCTGCGAGGCAAACCGAACCCAGAACTCCCTAAGTCCTAGACAAGCTCAGGAAGGATCGCACCGTTGTGTGCAAGAACCCTGCATGGAGTGCAGAGGTCGAGAAACCCTTTGGAGGTTTCAGAGCGTATGAAAGCTCAGGAGTGATAGAGATCGTGATCAAAATCAGATCTGAACCGTTGGTTCAATTTGGGGAAATAGAGGTGAGGATTTCCCTAAATTCCTAAAAGGCGAATCGTCGATTCGCAGGGGCAAATATGGACCATTGGAGCCTACGTCCAGACAACCGGAGAAGAGTGCGCAGGATAATAGATTTGAACCGTCAAATCGAGTGCAGGGGACCGATAGTCGTCGGATCCAGAAAAGGCACACGAGGTTTAACCTGGTGCATGCAGGGGAGAGAGGACTCGTCAAAGTCCTAAAAGCATCGAGATCGTCCATCCCAGAGGACGCGTGTCAAAGATCCACATCCATCAGGGATTTGGCACTGGGGAAACGGGAGTGAAGACTCTCCCAAATTCCTGAAAAGGAGAAAGCCAGGATTTGATCGCGACCATTGATCATCCCGAAAAGATCACAATATTGATCGTGGCTAAAGGTCATAGTCGTCCATCGGAGGGACACGTGGCTGCTGGTCGGCGTTTCGGCACCGAGAAATCACAGGAGAAGGCTTCCGCATACTCTTGATGGGGAATCGTCGACAACGAATCGCGACCATCGGGTCGTGACAAATCTGGACCATCCGTTTGTAGAGGACACGTTGCGAGAGTTAGGAATTTCGCTGACTCACCCTGAAAGAAGTCAATGGGAGGAGTTTTTAGAACTCGTGAGTCGCGAAATCACGACTTAATCCTAGTCGTTGGTTTAAGAGAGATCACGATCATTAGATCACGGGGCTTATGGGTCGTCGATCTAACCCGGATCTGGACCGTCCATCGGAGGAGACGCATGGTGAGTGGTCAGAGTTCGGGGAAAGCTCTGAAATCCCGTGGGCCATTGGATCTCGTAGAACAACGAAGGGATTAAGATTGAGTGTCTTTCAACACCCTTAAGCTCAGGAGGGATAGTGACCGTCAGATCCAGATCAACGAGGGTCGTTGATCTCATACACGAATTCCCATATCGAAATTCGGGGATTGGAGTGACAAGAGATTTGGAGCCGCTGCATTTCGAACTCCCGGTTCACGAAACTCCAAAAAGATTTGGACCGTTGGATCCAAATCATTGAGGATCGTTGGATCTCGTACAAGAACTCGCGTATCGAAGTTCGGGGAATGGAGTGACTGGTGGTTTGGGTCGCTGCATTTCGAACTCCCGGTTACCGAAATCCCGATACGGCCAGGATCGTTGGATCAGGTGGAGATTCACAGTCGTCGATCTCATCGAAGGTAAGATTTCAGGTTTCGGGGTTTGAAGAGTCGAAAGACTTGACTCTCTTGCATCGCTTAGTCGTGAAATGCGAAAGGTGCCTCTTGGCTTGGCCTGTGGTCATAACGAACGATCACATGGAGGTGGATAAGGGAAGAGCTAGCCTGCACTAGGCCCCCATAGGAATTCGGGGATTCTATCCCTTGAGGAAGAGCGAAAAAAATATTTTTTCCATAGTGGGTATGTGACAAGAACAAAATTAACATTTGTCGCATTAACGTGACCTCATACATGGTGAATACTTAACCAACCACAATATCATGGGGAACACACCCATCGGGTTTTGAACTTGGGTCATTATCGTAGAAATTGCTCCAACTTACCACTAGACCACGACGAACCGCATTCTGATCCCTAAACCTTACTTTTCAGGTCTGTAGTTTTAATGGGTGATTGGAAAGCCATCAATATTGTACATTTATTTAAAATTATATAACACTCAACACAGAAAACATTAGATAAAAAGACAAAACCAATTGGCTTCAATTCAAATGCATGCCTATCTTTCTGTCTATTGATTTCATTCCCAAACCAAAGGAGGAGACAATATCCCAAAATAAATTGAGTTTCATCATAAAAAAGGGAAACCATAGGGACCCTTAAACAAGTCCATAAATATAATGGGTGATTGAAAAGCAATCAATACTACCAGTTTATGTGAAATTCAATGGGACTAGACATCAGAGAGATTGAATTATAACACATATCAATAAACTTTTATTCAAGTACCTTTCTACCATTATGTCCATCATTTTAATTCCCAAACCTTGAAAATGAAAGAAGCCCTACAAAACCGTTGAAACAATGCAAGGGAGAGAGATACCTCTCTAATTTTGTCTGGTAGAAACCCCGAAGTGCTAGGTGGGGGTAAATCCGAATTGAAAGCCGTGCATTTATTCAAAATGGCATCCTGCAAATTGGGGATTGGACAAAACCCCAAGGGCCCTGCCACCACCATACCCATCAAACTGAATTGCAGTAGCAGAATGTCGAGAATAACCATGTCCAATTAATTCAATGGCGGCCTTGATTATTATATCATATTTGTTCCCCTATTAAATCCACCCTTCCAATATTCACAGTCGCTCTTTCAAAGGTTGTAGAAGATAAATTGTTGACTTGGATATAGGTAAAGATACAATGAAGACAATGATGTCGTTACAAAGAAGGAGTACCAAAAGGTCTCTTATAAAAGGAAAGATGCAGAAAGTAAAGTAAAGTAGCTAGAGTAGAGAGCGAGATCTAAGTTGAGGCATGAACAACCCTCAACCCCAATCCTAAAAACCCACTTTGAAGTGGAGATGTGTAGGAGGAGAATATCGAGGAATAAGAAAAACTAAAAGTAATGAGATAGGTTGGTCATGGAATAGGCCCATATCTCCTACCATCTGAAGCATAATGAAGATCGTTGAATATAGTATGATGTCCATAGGGAGAACTGTTGGGATGCCTGGATCGTCCACTGCACTGTTGTTTGGAAGAGGTGGTTCGTTGTTGAGGCTCGGGGGATCTCATCTGTCACCTGGGGAGGGATCTGATATGCTCATGTCACTAAAATCTCATGGGATTGGGGAAGGTGCTACGGCTCCGTACTGATCTAGAGTCTGGATTTGTGATGATATCGAACTTTCTCTTAGTGCCCCTTGTGTTGTGTGGGCAGTGACGAGAATGCCATAAATGTTTGAAGGCTGGATGGTTACCTGAAAGGTTTAGTTATGAACAATTTGTTGAGCTTGAGAGCAATTGGGTTGGGTGAGTAACCTCTAATTCTGTAGTTTTTTTTTTCCTTGGTGGCCTCATGTCTTAGGTTGTGGGTGGTATCTGCAACGGATGTTTATGACCGGGTAGAAAAATGATTGTATGTAACTAGTTTCTCAAATCATCTCTGTGAAAAGATAAATGTTCAATCTTTACTATAAATCTTTATTTATAACTTTGTGATTAAGTTTAATCCTTTCTTTTGAATGAAACTGAAAATGGATCCCTTATTTTAAATGAGCTTATGCATGCTTATTTTCACTACATTATTTAATTGTATGCATTTGTGAATTCAAAATCTTTCAAGTCTAATATATTTGAATTTGTATTGATTATTTTGAACTTGGGTAGCGCCCCTTCTTCGTGGGTTTGACAATCCTTTGAAGGGGGGCGTTGTAGGACATCACTGCAAATGGTAGGTAAATGTGTCCTTTAGGGAGTTACAAATGAAGCCCCGTCCCTTCCAATGGGCTCTCAAAGGAAGCCTTGTCCCTTCCAACGAGGGCTTTTGGCATTTATGAATTTGTTAATGGTGTCAAGTCTGACTCAATGGAATTCCAATTCTAATTTCTTGAAGGAAAGAGGATAGCCGCAATAAGAGGTCTTTGTATTGTGTCTTTTTGTAAAGCTGAAAATAGGTATAGAGGGTCAAATTATTTTATGACCAATTTTTTGAAACAAGTTTGAAAGGGTGAAAATAGTCTAGATGTATATGGGCAGAGATGTGGGGGCTTGAAGCCTTAGACAATCCTCATTTTGGGATTGCAATATGTATGTTCATACCTCATGAATATAAGCTTTTTTTCTTTGGAAAAAAAAAACCCTTACCTTCTTAAGGTTTGATAGAACAAATACATCAATCATCATCATCATCATCACATTGTTAACAACAAAGTTATGTATTATGAAATTAATTGTTCAATCATCATTATTTAGAAGGAAGATCAGATGAAAACCTTTAGATTAGAGAGAGACTGTGTATTTGTAGTATATTAGAATAAGTTAATAAGTGGACACATTTAATTTTTTTTTATTATCTGGTGAGGAAATGTTCCACCCTAATCCATCATTTTTTTTTGAAATTCCAATTATTTGGGTATTCTTGAAAGCACTAAAACCCCTATAACAAAGTGCCACGATCAAAATTCTCATCAATTAGGTGGAACTATAACTTTCAACAAAATTCTTACTAGATTTGCGAAATCATTTTCATTGGAAAAGGGTTGAGTTTGTCCACTTGTTAACTTGCTTCGTAATAATTTTATAAAATAATAATAATCATCTAATTTTGAGGTCATGATCTAACTAGACACAAAGTTGATGCATGAGAACCCTTGTCTAAGGGAGAAGAGGTCCTTCCTCGCAAGAATTTGATCGCTTAGTTTATAGAGGTGAGTACCCTTTTGTTAACTTATTGGAAAGTACCTTGTTTACAATTTTTTTTTTTAAGTTGGAAAAAGCTAACAATACTGAGGCTTAGCCTTTGTTGATACAATTTCAAGACCCTCACGTGTAACTACATCATTGTGTGTAAACAAAACTTGACCACTTGAAATAACCCACGAGTGGCTCTTAAGTCCTACTTCGACTCTTGCTAGATGCCTATGGGAAGATGAAGATAGGCTCTTAGGTAATGAAAAATGATTTTAAATCAACTTCATAACTAAAAGGATGAGTTCAACCTCAATAATATTTGCAAAAAAACCAATATCTAATATTGTCATTCCTAAAGCTATAATAGTAAAATCACATATTTTAAAATAACATTTAACTAATTTCAAAAATACCCTCCCATAAATTACATTAAAATTTAGAAAATCTATTTTTATATTTAAATTAAAATTTTAAACCCTATATTAAATGTTCACATAAATGTAAAATTTGGAGGTCTATTTTTCCATTCAAATTAAAAAATCTATTTTTTTTCATTTAAATTAAAATTTGAACCTTATATTATATTAAATGTTTCCATAAATTGAAGTAAAATTTGGAGGTCTATTTTTCCATTCAAATTAAAATTTAAACATTATGTGTACTGAATGTTGGTGACGGCTTCTACAAAAATACTTTTCATCACTTTTCCTATTAAAAAAATATATATAATTATATTTTCATGTATATATAAATATATATATATATATATTCTAGAATATTTATTTGTACGGACAAAAAATAAAATACTTTTCATCACTGTCTTTTAGGCATAAATTTCATTGGGGTAAGTTCAGCAAGTTTGCAGACAGAGATAGCAACAGAAGAGCAGCATGACAGCTAGAAGGTGGCTAAGAATTTGTCTTCATGCGAGTGGTATTCATGTATTGTTCATTTTTTGTAGAAGTTGGAGGTTTCTCCTAAACGTAGCATGACTCAAGCCCGAGCTCTTAAGCTCAGAGCAATTAAATTTTGCATTAATGATAATCTTTTGTATTGGAAAGATCCTTCTGGTTTACTGTTGAGATGTTTGGACAAAGACGAGTCAGCTGAAGTCATGCATCAGTTCCATTCAAGTATTTGTGGAGGCCATCATTACTAGAAGACCACAACTCATAAGATCCTCAGGGCTAGGTACTATTGGCCTTTTCTTTTTTCAGATGTGTGCGCCTTTGTGAAATCTTGTGATAAGTGCCAAAGATTCACAGGGAAGCAACAACTCAAATCTCTGCCCCTGAGACCTATTCTAGTGAATGGTCCCTTTCAGCAGTGGGGCTTAGATTTCATAGGCGAGATTAATCCTTCATCTAGTGGTCAACATAAGTGGATCCTGGTAGCCACTGACTATTTTACCAAGTGGATAGAGGCAATCCTCACTAGAAATGCCACTCATCAAGTCGTCATGAAGTTTCTCTATGAAAACATCCTGATCAGATTTGGTTGCCCAAAAAGGCTAGTGACAGGTAATGCAGCAGCCTTTAAAGCTGATGCATTGGTTGACATGTGTAAGTCAATGGGCATTCAATTGGTACACTTTACCCCCTACTACCCTCAAGGCAATGGCCTTGCCGAGTCATCCAATAAGAGTCTGGTCAGAATCATCAGAAAGTTGTTGGAGGAGAATCAAAAGAGCTGGGATTTGAAACTAAAGTTTGCTCTTTGGGCTGACAGAGTGACCATCAAGAAATCTATAGGGACTTCTCCTTTCAAACTGGTTTATGGCACTGTTGCCATTTTCCCCATTCAGCTAGTTCTACCAGTGGCCAAGTTCTTTCAGGAAGAACAAACTGAATCAAATGATATGGTGAGAAGAATGCTTGACTTGGTAGAATTGCAGCAAGTCAGAGAACAGTTGGTGGACAAATCAGAAGCTCATCAGAAGAGGATCAAGGATACTTTTAACAGAAAAGCAAAGGTGGACAACTTTCAGGTTGGTGACTGGGTTCTGAAATGGGATGCCCTCATATAAGATAAAGGCAAGCATGGCAAGTTTGACTCTTTGTGGACCGGTCCTTTCATGATAACTCAAGTACAACATAACAACACTTTCATTCTGCAAAGTCTGGAAGGTGAAGAAATGTTTGGTGGCCCAGTAAATGGGCGTTTTCTGAAACTCTATTTTATCTAAGGCTTAAAAGCCTTGCCATTGTAAATTTTATTTTCAGTTTTTGTTTCTTTTTGCAAAATAACTCCATGCCCAATGGAAACACTAGTAGATAGGTTTGAACTTTTGTCTTACGGGAAAGGCATTGGTTATGTGGTTCTTGAAACCTCACAGGGAGGCTTTCACCCCCAATAGGAGCCAGTGTTATCTCCTCAAATAAATTAATTAAGTTGTTTTATTTTAGGTGATAGGATTGTTGAAATTACTAAGACAACTGAGAGGGGGCGGGGGGTGAATCAATTGTTATTGTGCTTAAGCAATTTTAAGTCTATTAATACATTCTTAATCTTTCTTCAAGTGATCATCAACATTATACAACATATGGACAATAAAAGTAATGAGCATCAATCACACATAAGGTATACACAGAGACAGATTTTCACAAGGAAACCCATAAAGGGAGAAAACCTCTTCTTCTTCGAAATGATAGGCAGTCTTTTAAGTTTTGTATGTCATCTATAATTGAGCACCAACTCAATGTGAGGCTGCTACCTCTGTTTTACAAGCTGCAACTTCTTTGAGAGCACCAACTCTCTGTTTTCTCTAGCACCCACTAGAAGGAAGCACCAACTCCCTTAATGTTCCAGCACCAACTGGATGGAAGCACCAACTTCCAGTTACACAGGCTCCAACCTGTATAATAGAGAACACTTGTTCTCCCTTGCACCACCCTGCCACCCTGGTTTCTCTGGCTGCAACCAGATGGAAGCTACAACTCCATGTGTTCAAGCTCCCACTTTAACCTCTGAGGACAACAGTCCTCCCTAGCATCTCCCAACTACCCTGGAATATAAATGAATAATTAAACAACCAACTACACAGATAAATCGATTCTTACCACTTCTTCTCTGTTCTGTAAATCTGGTCTTCTTCTAACTATTTTGCAATTCTTCTCTTCCTTTGTCTGTTTTGCAAATCTACTATGCTTCAACTTGTTCTGTCATTCTGCTCTGCTTCAAGTCTTTTCCTCATTTGTTACTCTTCTCTGAGTTTTATCTCACACTGCGCATCCTGTGATTTTCCCTTTCTTACAGTTTAATTCATTTTTCGTCCAAAACAACCAACCTCGCACTGTCTGTATCTTTTTTCTTTTATGCACCACACCCACAACAGTTACTCTTCGAATCTTCTAAGGCAAAAGAAAAACCGTCTAGGCAACTGAAACGCCAACCAATCAGGAATCATGAATTAGTTTTGCTAACTGATTTGTAACTGATGAATTAACTGTGAGAGAGAACAGTAGCCCTCCGATCATATTCACGTTTATCTGCACCATTGGATGAACTTTATTAATCTTGCCTTTAAATCGGGTTTCGGCATTTCAGCATTCCTGTGGCCAAGTGTCTCGACACTTCATGTCGCGATCTCCGAAACTCTGATACAGAGCTTTTCTGCGCTAGCTCCTTCCTCTATATGACCTTGGCCATGAGAAAGCGCTTATGCGTAAAGTGTTTTTCGCAAATTCGCATTTCGTGAATCTGGAGATGAGGCATCTCGACTCTCCAAGTCGCGATCCCCGAAACCCCGAAATGGAGCTTATCTGAATTGACTCCTTTCCCTTCTCGTGACCACCGGCGGTGACCATAGGCTGTGCCAAAAGGCACTTCATATTTCGCGAGTTTATAAACTTCATTGAGTCTGATCGACGGTTGAAATCTCCATAGATTCGACGGTCCAGATCTTATCGCGATCACGCATCTCGCGAGTTTCCACACCATGCTCCGTTGACTCCAAGTCAGTGACTTGTCCTATGATTCGACGGTCCAGATCTGATCTTAATTCAATGGCTCAGATCATATCGTGATTTCGCATCTCGCGAGTTTCCACACCATCCTCCGTTGACTCCAAGTCAGCAACTTGTCCTATGATTCGATGGTCCAGATCTGATCTTAATTCAATGGCTTAGATCATATCGCGATTTCGGCGTTCTTGTGGTTATGTTTCTTGCCTCTCCAAGTCGCGATTCGCGAAACTTCGAAATGGAGTCGGATCAACGGTCCAGATCCCACCTTGATCTGACGACTACGATTAAATCGCGATTTTCGCATATCGCAATTTTGGTGGTTATATTTCTTGCCTCTCCAAGTCGCGAGTAGAGAAACTTCGAAATGGAGTCGGATCAACGGTCCAGATCACACCTTGATCTGACGGCTGCGATTAAATCGCGATTTCGCATATCGCGATTTCGGTGGTTATATTTCTTGCCTCTCCAAGTCGCAAGTCGCGAAACTCCGAAATGGAGTCGGATCAATGGTCCAGATCACACCTTGATCTGATGGCTGCGATTAAATCGCGATTTCGCATATCGTGATTTCGATGGTTATGTTTCTTGCCTCTCCAAGTTGCGAGTCGCGAAACTCCGAAATGGAGTCGGATCAACCCAGATCAACACTTGATTTGACGGTCATTGGGAATTGTAAATGGAATCCAACGATCAGAAATGTTGCTTCTCCTCCCGAGCTTACTTTGTTCTACTTACTCTAATCTTGCCATCGATGATCTGCCAACAATCCTCTGCACTATCTCTTCTGAGCTTATTCGAATCTTCTCTACAACGTTTTCTCATAATGCCCATCTATTACATACTTTCTGTACTCATGCCATCTTCATTGTTGTACTTGCCATCAATGACAAGTATACAAGCATGCGATGTCTGTTAAATATTTACCAACAAGGATGTCATTTAAAAATACATTTAAAAATTTTTAAAGCTCATTTTTTAGAGCTTTATGCATGTAATAAAGTTATATAAAACATTTCGTTTCGTTTTTATTTGATTTAAGTCAAATCTCAGGTTTCAGTGACTTAGGCGCTTCTTCAAAAGTACTTTTTAGCTACCGAAAGCCTTAGCTTTCGGCAGCTTAAACAAAGAAATTCAGTGCTATTTTAGCCACCGAAATTGCAGGAGCGTGGGAGGAGTCAGCATGTCCTTTCATACACTTAAACCGTCGGGTTTGAGGTTTTATAATTGCAATTAGCCGCCGAAAAGACAGGAGAAAAAACCGTTTAGAGACTGGGAGCTGATCTCTGCATGATATATCGAATCTTTTCAAATCGTTGTTTCATCAAATCACATGGTTACGTACTTCTCATCATTACAATCATCAACCATGATTGTTTCAAATCTCAAGCCGCTCTTTCGCATCCCTTGTAATCAACGCCACGTTCTAATGCACGCCTCATACTTCTCGTCCCTATCACAGCCGAGCCAAATCTTCCTAAGTTTACGCTGTGTAATTTTCCCCCAAAACTTGATTTTTCAATTGCAGGTGTACAGGAACATTGTGACATATGAAGAAAGGAGGATCAACTTTGAGGAAGGAGCTAGACGACATTAGTTACTTGGAATCACACCCGAAGGTATGCCAACTTTTCAGGGACGTAGGTTGCTATAATTTTTGTAAAAAATTACAAAGCTCTCATCAGCAGGTGGCAGAAGCTTTTGCCCTGACTTTCGATGGAAAGAAAGCAGTCATTGGTCAAGATGAATTCCAGGTGGATGAAGCCCTCATAGCTGAGGTGACAAAGCTTCCCAGGACTGGAGAAAACTGGTTCAAAAACACTGTCACAAAGAATGTTGAATTCAGGTCCTACTTGAAACCAGAACACAAGGGTTTGGTATGGAAGAAAGACATTCCTGGGTCTTTCCTTGAAGAGAAATGGCAACAATTATTAAAAGCCATTCTTGTTTATATAACTTGTGAAGGTAGATATATTAGGGTGATGATTTACCATTTCAAACTCATGAATCATTTCACTGGTAGAAACCCACTCAATCTGCCCTATTATCTCCACATAAGTTTATCTAAGATGGCTCATCGGGTCAAAGCTAAGCCCAATAAAGTTGCAGGCAGACTATCCCACCATGGTTTGATTAAACTCTTGGTTTATGAGCTGTTGTAGAGAAGAAGCAAAGAATGAAATTACTTCTTGTTCTGGAATGATTTTCAGACTGATGTACAACCAGAGGGTAAAAAGAGTCCTCATTCCAAGAAGTCTTCTACTCCCAGAAGTGGAAAGAGGAGGAGGAGAGTTATCTCTCCAGTTCCAGTTAATCAACCCTCTCCTTCTTCTAAGCTTAATAAAACTAAGAAGAAGCTAAACTTCAGCAGTGAAACAGAGAAGGCCAAAGAACCCCCAGTGAACAAGAGCATTCTTAATCTTCCCTACACAGACTCGAAGGATGAAGAGCACTGGATTGAAATAGGGCATGAAGATTCAGTTACCACAGGGCATGAAAATTCAGTATATGTAAATGTATTCACAGCAAGGTATGAAGATCTTCCATCACCTACACCCCAATAAGAACAAGAACTACAAGTTGCAGATGCCTCATCTAGCAAAAAAGTGAAGCAGAGTAAATCAAAGGAAATCAAGAAGCTTAAAAAGAAGTTAGCTCAACAAGAAGTGCTAGAAAGGGTAATTAAAACTAGATATGAAACCCTG
>ML790239.1:0-10020 GCA_009831015.1 Picea engelmannii
TTGGAGAACCCTAGGGATGAGTGACACTTGGACGACGGAGATTGTTCAGAGGTTTTGTCATTTAAAAATTAATTAATTAATAATCAGGAGGTAGGTGGGTCTCATTTGGCTATAAAAGAAAGGGAAAGGAAGGGAAAAAAGGGGGGAACGGTTAGCGTAACGTTACGCTGCCGAATTGTGGTTTGACGGATTTTCTTGTGAGGAGTTGGGTGTAAGCTCAGCTTGTTGGAGTGGTAGCTCAACCGTTGAGGCGAGCTGAGACGCTAGCGTTATATTCTGGTTCTTGTGTGGCCCCTTTGCGGCTCGGGGGGCGACGGGGGAAGCAGAGTACCCCTCGCGTTTGGATGGGAGGTACCGGTGAGCATTCTGCGGTCGGCAAGCGGGAGCGCGGGACAAGCAGGAGCGCGGGACAAGGCACAGAGCGCGAGACGTCCAAAGCGGCGAGTGGCTAAGGTATGATTTAATTCTGACAAAATGGTTAAATAGGGTTAGTGAAAATGATTCTGATATTTGCTGAAAACTTGCTCTTGGAAAATTGTGGTATAATGGTTAGTGTTAATGTGTTCTGGCGATTGTTTAAAAAGTTGTGGCACCTCCGAAAATGATAAACGTTTGCTGACATGAATTAGGACTGTGTGCTGAATTACTGAAATCGAAACTCTGTCTGCAAATTTCGTTCCAGCCGTGTCATGGCGAGATTGTCTGAAATTTTGTCCTGATATAGCTGTACCCCAAAAAAAAAAAGAAAAAAAAAGGGGACTAGATCTGGTAAATTCTTTTCTATGAACGATAATGGTTTTTCCTCTCTCTCTACGCTGGGGTTAAAAACATCTCTGCGATTGGGGATTAAATTAACAATAAAATAAAATTTATACTGTGCTTGAGAATTTACACAGCGAATTTACAATTTACAGTTGGGCGTTTCGTAATTTACACTGCGTTTTACAAATTACCATTTACAATTTACAATTTACAATTTTCTGTTGGGCGTTTTACAATTTACCACTTACAATTTACAATTTACAATTTACTGTTGGGCGTTTTACAATTTATAGTTGGGCGTTGTAATTTACACTGCGTTTTACAATTTACAGTTGGGCGTTTTTCCATTTATAGTTGGGCGATTTGATAATTGGAACAACATTCTTTAATTTTCCTTTTCGCAACTGTTATTTTTGTTTGGCAACTGTTGATTCGTTTTTTTACTGCCATCCTTGGGAGTTTTTAGCCACTGTGTACAAGCGATGGCCCTGTTACTCTGCCTTCTGTGCGTTTTCTCCCTTCCATGCATTCTCCATGTAAGAGCCATGTCTTCCCTGGCCACCCTTCGGGCAGTGCGTTTCTGGTCTGCGCCTTCACTGGGGTGGTTGTCAGCACGATCTTCGAAAGGATTGGTTTATGTGCATACCGTCCCTTCTCCGTTGGGAGGCAATTAATATTCGTCGGGGTTAACTCAGCTGCCCTCTTGATGAGTGCGTGTAATTAATTGGTGATGACAGTCCCTATTTGCTTGTTTTATTTGACAAGTTGTTTTATTTTTATATGTTGGCAATGATTATAAATAAATAAATAAAAAAATTTAATCGTTGTTTAATGATGGGAGGTCTGAACTAAAATGCTAAATTTGCCTTTAAAGATTGATTGGATTAACGTTTTTAATTTCGAATCTGTATTGTGTTGTTATGATACGACTTGGAATCTCGTTATCTTAACCTGAAAATTATCGCCATACGTATAGTTGACTTTTAATTAAAGGATAGTAAAATTTATAATTTCGTTTTCCAGATTGGATTATGATTTCTTATATAATGACAAGGATTGTATTACAACTCAAAACTGTCGTAAGTTTCTATTTGGCTATAAAAACAATACTTCCCAGTTACCGTGTGGTGTAAAGGAAATCTTACCAGCTGTCTTATATGAATGCAACGATTTTCTCTTTCGCTGGAAAAGAAGGAGTTTTAGGTATAACACAATCCATAGTACACCAGTCCGTGTACCCGTGTCAACCTTAGATGGCAGACTGTAAGGCAACGATTTTATACTTTTACATTTCCAAAAGCAAATTGAGAAATATATATATATATAATATAATACTTCTAACAATTAACATATGAAGAATAAAAGAAGTATTCATTGAAATGTTTAGAAGGGATTTATCTATATATAACCCTTTAATTAACGTTAATTACAAGTGTGGTCGTTTTTAATCTTGTCAAGTTATCATTCGGATCTTGTCCCTTGTCATTTTAAGAGATGGACCTTATAAGAATTGCCACCTCTAAGCATGATGTAAATGAAATTTTCACTATGATGTCACTTACATTTTAGGATGTACTCTATATTAACCTTAGATTAATGGTGACCCATACTTGTTATCTTGTAATGTGGATAGCTGCCTTTTTCAGAAGTTGCCCCTTGAATTTCGCCCTCAATATTTTATCATGCATAGAATGCCATTTTCTACTTACTATGTGTATGGAAATCTTCAAATTAATGCCCCTCCCTCATGATGATGTTGTGTCTAAATTTGGCTCCTTAAATTAATGGTTTCCTAATGAGGGGAAACATTAATATTAATGGTTGGGCATTCCCCATTATTGCCCTTCTATTTATTATAATTTTAAATTTTAACATAATCTAGATTGCCATCTTGATTAGGATGCGCCCTGATATTCTCAATTTGATGTTTCTATATGTGTGATGTTAGTTATATGTATCAACATTGTAATTAATGGATATCTTGAATTAATGTCTTTATTAATAATGAGAGTTGTCCCTTCCAATTATAGCCCTTAAGTAGTGTCATGTTAATTTTAGTAATTCATGATTGCCTTTTAAATTTATGAATATGCGAAATGTTAGTATTTAGGATTGCCACTCAAAAATTATGATGTCTAGTGTTACTTCCAGTTATGACGACACTTATGAAGGTGATGGTATTGCATTATCATTAAGGTTTGCTTTTTATGACATTGCACAGAAGGTTCCTCAGGATGACATTAAAAAAAAAAATTATCTTGTCAAGATCATTATGATGTGGGTAGTCGTAGCCTACATCAGGTATGGTAATTGTAGAACCACGGTCCAATAGGTCATATAGATGGAAGGCGTTAATATTTCATGAGAGGGTTTTTGCAAGGTTTTATTGTTGGTTCTTTTAAAGGATGTTGAAGTTGGGTTTTGTGTCGAAGTCCTCCTGTCATGCGCCTTCCGTAAGGGGTGCATTGTTCTTCTTAATTATGATGTACTTGATTGGGGTCAGTTGGTTGCTTGGTCTGTTGCGTCGGGTGGGATGTAGACACCTCCATGTTCCTCAGAACAGTCGCCATCCCTGAGACCTTAAATGGTTAAAGACAATGGGAAACCGGGCTTGAGCGTTGATTATGTGTCTTGGAGGTCCTAACCTTGCAGGGTAGGACAGGCGGGAGGTCAGTCGTAATTAGTGGTCAGTTTTACTTTTGCTGTGGTTGCGTCTTGTTGGTCATCGAGTGGCGACGTAGAGTTAAGTATGGGGTTACTTCCACACGTGCGCACACACCTTAAAAATAAAAAATAAAATTGCACCTATCACTCGAACGGTTGTCGTAACGAGGTGGTTCGTTACACTCTAGCATGGAAAAGGGAGTCCTAAGCTAGTATAAGGTATGATAATTTGTAGAATATCTCAGTCCAAGGTGCCCAACTGCTGCAACTAGCCTACAATCTCTCATTACCAACATGTTTGTCCAACCCCAAGAAGTTTTCCCCTTCTCTGCTCAATAGTCCCTCAACCGCCCCACTTCTCTTTCAGGGCTTCAACAACAGGCCAGACAGGAATTCTTAGAGCCTTGTGGCTATTTCCCAGTGTACCAGAGCACAATTCCGAGTAGTTTCTCACCTAGAGAAAACTACTCACGATCTTGACAACCCACTTCTTCGACATATGAGCTTGACAACCTATCTCTTCAACATACAAGCCTGACAACCTCCCTCTTCAACCTACAACAACACTAGGTCATAGTACCAATGGTAGCATGGACCAGTGAATGGTAAGAGTGATGAATGAATGATAGCAAAAGATGGGGAATTACACTATATCTCCTAATATATATGCATGTGTCCTTTAAGACACATGGCACCCAAGGGACTCCCTTGTCCCTACTTTAGAAACTTAGGATATATTCATATCCATAACTTTATCTTCAAGGAATATTAATATAATATTCCATTGGGATTAAACCCCCTTAGCTTAACCCCTTTCCTAGACTCTTAGCCCCCTTTCCCTTTCTAGTGGATTTTATCCCCCCATACTCATTTTTGGGTCAGTTTGCAGCAGTGATGTACTTTATTAACGATATGAGTGTCTATATATTAAAATAATAGGCTCATTGGCCTTTAGCTTCTAGGCTCTCCGGCCTAATAATCACATAATCCTTCTGGCCTATAATAACCTGGCTCACCAACCTATAAAACATATTTTATATACAATTGATGATCGACCTAGGGTATTACACACAATTTTTCATATTTTTCATCATCCTTAAATTAAGCAATATTTTTTGGATTCTTAGCTTCGAATGAAATAGTTAAACGATGTTTGAATAAATGAGTTATGTATACAAAATTTAATTAATTAATAAGCTGATAGAACCATGCATTTACAGTAAATATTTTTCAGTTATGTCTTTTCAATCCAAAATAGTTTTTCATGCATACGAAAAGAAGGTTTATGAAAGAAGAAATCGGGTAGGTATTTTAAGCACAAACAATTTGTTGTGCATAGAAAAGAACGATCAACAGATATGTAAAAGAGGAAAATGTTGAAGTAGAAAAAGAAACCCTACAAAGAGTTGTAAATAATCAATGAATGTCCTTTTTTAATATAATAGATAATAATTCCCACTCCAAATCAATCTTCAAATAGGCTACACTTAGTGAGATTGTAGTTTGAAAATAATTAGAATTGAAAAAATAGTTTATAATATTTTTCACCTAAAGTCAATTTTAATATAAAAACTATTAATCGGAGAGGATAGGATTGATCATTTATCAATCTATATTAAGTATAAAAGTAATACATACTCTCTAAAAACTATTAATTAATATTTAAAAACATAGTAATCACTAATACAAAGATTGAGATATTCAATTTTGAATCTAAAAGGGTTTAAATTCAAATTTACTAGATGCATAATTTTTCAACATTAATATATTGGGAGTAATTCTATAGTTTAGTATGTAGGATATGTTGTCACGTACATAACATTACATTAAAAAATTAAAATAAAAAATAAGTCTACTCATTATTACGACAACAGAGGAGATTGTATTATCATATATCTGAGATCGTGATTGATAATATCGAAATCATTTGTGTCATATGTGGTTGTTATGTCATAGTTCTTTTCATTTTCATTGTCCTGTGTTGTGAAGATATGCTAGCTTTTATGCATTATACTTTATTCTAGTGTTTGTTGCTGTCACTGAAAATGCATAGACAACACATGATAAATGCAAAGAATGGGAAAAATTTCCATGGGTGTTAATAGTTCCTTTAAATATGGATGGTTGGTGTTCTATGATTATTGATATGGGGCTGTAGTAAATGAAAACTTAGCCAAGAAATTTGGAAATAAAATGGATATATGTGAGCACCTTATCGATGAATTAATAAAAGTGATATCGATGTAATAGGTAAGAGTGAGCATTATCTACTTTTCAGAAATTCCATGAATGGGGTAGGTCAGATAAATGGTTAGACTTTGAAGAATTGGGATGGTTAGTATAGAGTATCTGGAATCATTTTGTACAAACTATTTTATGGCTCTACCTATATTCGAGAATTATCTACTTTTCATAAGTTTCAAACTATTTTATGGTTCTACCTATATTTGAGCATTATCTACTTTTCATAAGTTTCATGAATGGAACTCACTTTGAAGAATTGGGATGGTTAGTATAGACTATCTGGAATCATTCTATTCAAACTATTTTAGGTTTCTACCTCTATTTATCATGGTCACACTGAAGAATTGGGATGGTTAGTATAGACTATCTGGAATCATTCTATACAAACTATTTTAGGGTTATACCTCTATTTATCACGGTCAAACTTTGAAGAATTGGGATGGTTAGCATAGACTATCTGGAATCATTCTATACAAACTATTTTAGGGTTCTACCTCTATTCATCATGACCTATCATAACTTATTTTTGAATGGATGATTATAATACTCAAATTAAGTTAGAGCCAATAGTAAACAACCCACATATATATCATGATTGAACAATAGGACTTTTGAAGAAAGATAACAAGTAAAAGGTGGATCAAAAATTTACGGAGAATCAAGAAACATCAAAGTAAAAGTAAAATCATGAAAATTTTATAGGTAATCTATTTAGTCTAATTGTTTTTAATTAAAGAGGATAGGATTGATGAGTTATCAATCTATATTCAGTAGCAAAGTAATACATACTTTATAATAACTAGTAATTAATATTTAATAACATAGTAATAACTAATATAAAGATTGAGATATTCAGTTCTGAATTTAAAATGATTTAAATTCAAATTTACTAGATGTGCAATGTTTCATCATTTTATTATCTAAAAGACATTATCAATAATGTATACAGTTAGAAAACAAGTAATTAGTGAATTATGGAATATCGAATATGATGATATTATCCTATGTCCATATTAATCTCGGATTTATCAAGCGCGAAGAGGGATTAAATCTCTGGAAGTGCAAACCTTTCCTCAATTTTTTCACTCTAAAAGAGGTTTTCACCTCAATATATTTGATCTCTCTCAATGCTTGATAGATTTGGGGTTAAGATGGATCTAGGTTGTTATCTAACATAACTTAATCCCAACCTAGATCCATCTTAACCTTCACAAATTAAAAGAACAACATAAGTCTATCTGCCTACAATGCATTGACTTTAATTTGAGTTATGTCAAGATGCTCCCAACCTTTGTTATGTTTTTAGTAAATTCATACCCATTGTGTAAGTATTCAAATTATTATTTATTTCAACATTATTTTTCTACAATATCTTTGTTGTTACACAAGGAAATATGATTTTCAAGTTTAAAACACTTCACATGTAAACTAGTCTATTTCAAGTACAAAACTATCCAAACTTTGTTTTTAAGTTGTTGCCAAAAGTGATCTGAGTTTATGAAAATGAGGAACAAAACCAAAAAAATTGCAAAACAGCATTGTCGCCAAATAGCATCATTGATTGATCTGTTCTTAAATTTTCTACGAAGTACCCAATAAATTCATCACAAAATCTATATTGCATTTTGATATTGATGCTTTTGGATGCAATATAAGAGGCATTCAAATATTTTTTCATTTTGGCCACAACCGAGCAATTGAGACATTGCCTTAGGTTGAAAATGATTTTGAAACTCCCTACATCTTTCTTTACTCAAAATCATCAACTGATTATATTAGTTGAATCTATAATTATTTATTTAGTGATCACTTGCACTCTAAATTTAAACTCCATCCACTGATTTTTCAACGTCAATTGATTTGGACCTCCACTAAATTAAAACCAAGCTTAATTCTATAGATAGATTCCATAGGTTCACATCCATAAGGAGTGCAATTACCTAGCCCCAAAGTTTAGCTCAGGTGGTCATGAGCCAGATGTGATATTTTGTATTTCCTTCAAGGTGCAATGTTATCGTTGGCAACGCGTTTGTGCTTGTGCTAGAAGGAAAGCTAGCAGACACTATCTTTCCTTCACGGTGCAATGTATTTGTTGGCAATGCACTTGTGCTTGTCCTAGAAGGAAAACTATCATGTGGTATATTTACTTCATAGTGCAATATTGTTGTTGGAAATGTGCTTGTGCTTATGCTAGAAGGAAATCTAGCATGCACTAGCCTTCCTTCACAAAGAAATGTATTTCTTAGCAATGCACTTGTGCTTCTGCTAGAAGAAAAGTTAGCATGCGCTAGCTTTCCTTCATAGTGTAATGTTGTTGTTGAAAACATGCTTTTGCTTGTGCTAAACGGAAAGCTAGTGTATGCTAGATTTCCTTCATGGTGGAATGTTGTTGTTGGAGATGTGTTTTTTCTTGAGGTAGAAGTAAAGATAGCAAGCGCTAGCTTTCCTTCATGGTGCAATGCATTTGTTGGAAATGAACTTGCTCTTGCGCTTGTGCATGTGCTAGAAGAAACTCTAGTCAGTGCAATGTTCTTGTTGACAATATGCTTGTGTTTGTGCTAGAAGAAAATATAGCACGGGCTAGATTTTCTTTATAGTTTCGAAATTTGATTGTGCTTATGCTGGAAGGAAAGATAGCATGCACTAGAATTCCTTCACGAGGTAAAATCATGAATGTGGGTGTCTACTTTCCTTGTTTTTTGAGAAAATAAAATATATTTTCAGAAGCTTTTCAACTTCCGGTAAATAAAAGTATTTTTTTATTTAGAATTTCACTTTACAGTGAAAACAAAACTTGTCATTGTTGTACTATGCTGTCATTGATGTATATGGATTAATGTCAAGTATGTTGGATTACTGAGAGGGGGGGTGAATCAGTAATAGCATAATTATAATATTTTTTCTTCAAATGTTATATCAATGTAGAATTATTATCCAATAATGAGCAGTAAGAAATAAAAAATCACACACATACATAGTACACCAATGTTTTACGTGGAAACCCAAATCGAGAAAAAACCACATAATGTTTTTTCTTATATGTCTTGAAGAATTACATTCACTGGAAGCACCAACTTCCTTTTTTTTCTAGATGCAACTAGAAGGAGGCTCCAACCCCCTAGTTTCTCAGGCTACAACGTGAGGGAAGCTCCAACTCCCCAATTCTCTGGCTACAACCAGAAGAAGGCTACAACCCCCAATGTTCTCTGGCTACAACCGGAAGGTGGTTACAACCACCTATCCTTGCCCCGTCCTGCCACCCACAAGTAGAAGTAGAATGATGGAACCACTGTCACACTATCATTGTGAGATATACCGTTGTAAACCTGTACCAATAAATCTGAACCATCCATCAACCATGCATCAACCTGTACCTCAAACTGTAATCAACCTGTACCATAAACAAGTGCATCAACCATGCACCAACATGTAATCAACCTGTACCATAAACAAGTGCATCCAACCATGTACCAAGTATGTACCAATCATGTGTCAACTACTCATAAACTATGACTCATCAATATGTAGCAACATCATCAACTATACACCTCATGTATGTGCGCCAACTCATCAACTACTTGTCTCAACCATGTACTCAACATGTACCACAACCAAAATCCCTCATCAATTTCATCATCCAAATATGATTTGTAGCTCCGTAATAGACCTGGTGTATATGATCACATTCCTGCAAACCTTCCTTAACTTTAAAAACAAGAGACTAGCATTTTCATCAAACTTTTCTTTAGTCTCACATGCCTAGTTTTGGATTAGTCAACAACCGTAACTTGAAGTAATCATAACTTTGAACCTATAATGTATAAATATCTAAAACAGATACAAAATGTTCTTCAGTGTTTTTAATTCAATTCCTCCAACTGTCACTACTTGGAATCTCTCAGAAAAGGAGTTATAGAAAAAATGAAATACCTTGCTGAATTCTAGCTTATTCTAGAGAGCGACCTTGTAGAGCGTGCCCCGCACAAAATATTTGACACAATGATCTAAAAATGTTACATGACATACTAAATACTGTACCCTAACCAACACATATAGTCTCACTTAATTTGGATATGTTATGAAGAAGTTATGATGTTTTTCCCCGAAACACCTGATTTTGACTAGTTTCAGGACTGGCCAGAAACCCTATTTTCCACAGAGTGTAACTCCCAAAATACAACGACCCAAAAGATGAATTATTTTTTAAATATACTTGGATATGTTTTCTCACTTTCATAGCAATTTCACGGTCTGAATCATTATAGAAAAAAAGTTATAGAGAAAATGGTGAGATGACCTGTAAATAACATACCTTAGAAAGCACCATCAAAAGAATTTATCCTTCCTTGC
>ML790239.1:34353-44801 GCA_009831015.1 Picea engelmannii
GGCTTGACGGATTGGTAGACTCTAAAACCCCTGGAGTCAACACTCCGCCAGGTGAATCTTGTGGGAGACTAAGGGCTCTAAGGAATAAGGCCCCCGCCTTATTGCGTGCCCCTTAGAATCATCGTGAGCGACTATCGCAGTCTTCCCTCACGACATCGTGGATCCCCTCGAACTAGGTAATCGTTAACCTACAGTTCGAGCCACGGCGGGAGTGCTAGTAGGCTGTGGTAGGGATGCTGTCCACACCTCTCCCTCAATCCCTCTGGAACTCGTGTGTGGCCCCTTTACTCCATATGTGAGTCTGGTCGGAAAGCTATCGTCAGCCTGCATCATCAACCATCATGTCAGATCAAGTCAACAACGCGTCATAAATCAATAGCATATAATCAAATCAAAACAATGTCACTGTAAATGAAACTTCTCAAATACCCCACTCCCTGACTCAATCCGGAGTCCAAGGGAGTTCTACCTATGCCTCTGCATCCTCAAGGTCCGAAACCCTGCACACTCAAAGAAACTGAGTCAGCAGCACCTCTCTACATCAAGGTAGTAAAAACATCATGTCATATAACTTAACGCATCATAATGAGAGAAAAAGTTTTATCATCATAAAAATCCGGATCACTTGCGAGCAAGTGTCCTCAAATAATAAGTTTTGTAAGTGCGCCAGAGCGGGATGTTACATAGAGTTTAGCCTCAGCTCAGGGGTGACCCACTACTGAGATTATGAGCAGTGTGGTCTATGGTTGGGAGGAACGTGGAAGGTTTTCATGCGATTGGTGTTCATTTTATCAAATATAAGTGTCAATTGTTTGTTAATTTATGTGTTGTGTTAATATTTATGCATTTATTTTCATGGGTTTTTCCTATGTAAGATGAAAGTATATTTCTGTTATTATTTAGTACGAATTTGTGCATTTGCAGAGTATTTTTATGAATTAAATTAGTATCATAGTTCAAATTTTAAGTGGCATAGCCCAGTTGGTGTTGGGGATGCTACAAAGTGGTATCAAAGCCCATTTTTCAACACTGAGCTTGCATGGACCCAATTAATAGAGCACATAGTGAAAACAATTGTCGAAATGTAGTTGCAGAGGATGTATGCAATTCGTTTATTGAAATTACAGTAGTGAAATTGAGAGGAATTTCACAAGCAAGTTGGGGAAATTTAACCAAAGAATGGAAATTTCCAAATTTTGTTGGCAGAATGAACAAATTTGGGTCTGTAGATTGTCAAATTTTGAGTTACAATGTTTTTGTGATGAAATCGGGAGAAACTGGGTGAAATTGGGAAAAGCCCTAATTTTTGTTGTTAAATTCACGAGGAATTTAAGGAATTTGGACAGAGATTAAAATTCCCCAATTTGAATCTTAATTTGAGCAATTTTAGAACAATAATTGGTCGAATTGGGTGTTTTTGGGCAAAATCCCCAAATTCTATAATGGTTAAAATTCATGAGGAATTTGATGTGCAAAAGATGAAGTTTGGATGTTGGAGTCGAATTGATGGTTACAAGGACAAAACTAACCAAAAAAATATTTATTATAGAGTTTCTATGGAAGCCCCAAAAACAATTTCAAAATTGAGCAATTCTGGGCATTTCAGAAAATAGGAAATTTTAGAAAAATTGGAAAAAATCGAGTATTTTCCTTACGTTGACATCAACATGACGTGGGGGCCACATGTCAGCTAACGTGGAAAACATGTGACATGTACTGCCACAATGTCAAGTACATGGAAGCAGGTGTGGTAGAGGTGGTAGGTGTGGCAGAGGTACATGGTGGCATGGTAGCAGAAGTGACATGTGAGTTGGGGCCATGGAGGCAGTGCCTTCCTACCTGACGGAAACCCAAAACCCAAACACATAGAAAACAAACGTTAATTATGGGAGGGGGTTCAGAGTGGTTACGTTAACCACAGGCTAGGTGGCTGGAATGTTCCAAGCCATGACATGTCACCACATTCTTAATCGTGATTAGGTTTTGTGGCCCCTCCCCCCTGGGTTAACAGTCTGTAGGCGGGGCAATGCGACAAGGGTCGTTGATCACTGTCGACACCCTCCACACCATGACTGTTGGATCCAAATGGTATGAAAATTTGTGTGCAAATGAAGAATGGGTGCGGTATGGGGCCTGCCCATCCTTGTGACCCAAAACATGTTGGGTATGTGTTATATTCTTTGCATGTGTGTGTGTGGGCACATCAGATTCGACAACTACATCTGATGATCGCAAATTCCTTTGCACTTTGTCTCATGTGCATTGGGCACTTTCCTGGGGGGTCCTAGGGGGGGCTAGGATTGGCCCCCTTGGATACACACAACGTTCAGGGAAGCGCCCAAAAATTTTCTTTTTGGGAAGTTTTTGCTATTTTAGTGGATTTTGCTATTTTTAGCGGTTTTCTAAATTAATCCTAGATTAATGGATTAGGGTTTTTCTAGCTACAAGGGTCGTTGATGACTGCCAACATCCTCCTCACCATGACTGTTGGATCCAAACGATATGCAAATTTGTGTGCACATGGATAATGGGTGTGGGATGGGGCCCGCCCATCCCCGTGACCCAAAACGTGTGGGGTATGTGTTATATTCTTTGCATGTGTGTGTGGACGCGTCAGATTCGACAACTACGTCTGATGATCGCAAATTCCTTTGCACTTTGTGTCATGTGAGTTGGGGGCTTTCGTGGGGGGCATCCCAGGGGGGGCCAGGATTGCCCCCCCCCCTAGTTATGTGCAACGTTCATGGAAGCGCCCGAAAATTTTGTTTTTGGGATTTTTTTGCTATTTTAGCGGATTTTGATATTTTTAGTGGCTTTCTAAATTAATCCTGGATTAAGGGATTAGGGTTTCGGTAGCTACAAGGGTCGTTGATGACTACCGACACCCTCCTCCCATGACTATTGGATCCAAACGGTATGCAACTTTGCGTGCACATGGAGAATGGGTGTGGGATGGGGCCCGCCCATCCCTGTGACCCAAAACGTGTTGGGTATGTGATATATTCTTTGTATGTGTGTGTGTGTGGGCACGTCAGATTCAAAAAATGCGTCTGATGATCACAAATTCCTTTGCACTTTGTGTCATGTGCACTGGGTGCTTTCTTGGGGAGGTCCCAGGGGGGGCCAGGATTGGCCCCCACTGGTTAGTGTTTGGGGAAGCGCCCAAAAATTTTGTTTTTGGGCAGTTTTTGCTATTTTAGTGGATTTTGCTATTTTTATCATTTTTCTAAATTAATCCTGGATTAAGGGATTAGGATTTTGGTAGCTACAGAATACCTAAAATATTGTATATATTGTATTGTGAATGGTGAAATTAATACAATGAAGAGTTGAAAGATGCAGCACCAAGGGAGGTTGGTATTCTCCTTGTTAAGGGTTTCCACCATAAATCTATGTGTATCGTGTGTATGGGACATTAATAATTTATGTTTTTCTTAAGAATATGTATGCATTTCTTTACTTCACATGTTTAAAACTTACATGTGGTATCAAATCCATTTTTTGCTTCAGGGGGACGCCTTTGTTGTTGAGGGTTTGGCTCAGTCTTGATAGATCAAGTTTATCTTGGGTCTATGATAAACCTGGGTTCAGTGGGAGATTTTGCAGTGGTGATTCGAGTGTATAAAGAGGAATGGCGAGCTCTTCTATATTCAAGATAGAGAAGTTCAACGGTAAAAATTTTGAGCTATGGAAGCTCAATATGGAGGACCTTCTTGTAGACAAAGAACAATGGATCACTATGGATCCTGGTACACAACCTACTAGTATGTAGTCTACTGGCACACAGTCTACTGGTACAAAAACTACTTGTACAAAACCTATTGGTATGTCAAAGGAATATTGCGAGAAGTTGGATAGAAGATCAAGGAGTACTATTCGACTCTACTTGGCAGATTCGATGTTGTTGAATGTCTCGAGAGAATCTATAGAGAAGGAACTATGGGATAAGTTAGGGAATTTATATCAATCAAAGCCCCTGGTAAACAAGTTTCTTTGAAGCAAGTTGTATCATCTTATGATGGAAGATGGATATTCTGTGACAGAACATCTAAATGAATGCAATGCTCTGGTAAGTCAACTTGTCTATGTTAATATTACGATTGTAGAAGAAGATAAGTGTATTACTTTGTTATTTTATTTTCCAGACTCTTGGTATAATCTGGTTGTAGAAATTGGTAGTACCACTCAATATTGAAGTATGAGGATGTAGTTGCATCCATGTTATCTCAAGAGATGAGGAGGAAAAGCATGGATGGTCAGAGCACAGATTCTTTATTTGTAAGAGGTTGTACCCAACATAGGAATCCAGGTAAGTCTTCGGGGGGGAGATATAAATATAAAGGTAGATCTAAGTCTCCAGGAAAATAATTGAGGAAATGCTGGAAGTGTGGTAAAGTAGGGGATTATGAGAAAGATTGCAAGTCTAAGAAGGTTGATAAACCAAATGGATCTGATAATGCCTCTTCCACATAGGAAAAAACCTCCACTAAATAAGGAGGTGATGTTTACCTGGAATCTATAGGTACACATGCAGACCGTGGTGTATGGTTGATTGAATTAGGTGTTCCATATCATATGACTCCTCACAGGGAGTGGTTCTGTGAATATGAAAAATTCGATGGTGGTGATGTATTCCTAGGAGATGACTCGACAACCAAAATCATGGGACGTGGAACAGTTAAGTTGTTGCTAAAACATGGAAGGATTAGAACTCTCCCTAGGGTTCTGCACATTCCAAAACTAGCCAGGAGCCTAATATTTGTAAGAAAGTTGGATGATGTAGGTGTGGATACTGTATTGGGAAAGGGCACTTGCAAAATGGTACAAGGAGCAATGGTGTTGATGAGGGGAGTTCGGTGTGGAACTCTGTACAAGTTTTTGGGAAGAGATTATACTAATGGGTGTAATAGTTATGTTGTCCCTGAGCAGAGAAATAAAGAAGAAAGGACCAATATTGTCCCTGGAAAGAAGACCATGTTGTGGCATCAAAGACTGGGGCATATTGGAGAAAAGGGCCTTCGAACACTATACAGTAAAAGTATGGTTGAAGGTATGTCTAATTGCACTCTGGATTTTGATTTCTATGAATATTGCATATATGGTAAACATAATCAAGTAAGATTCCCATCTGGTGCTACAAGAGGAAAGGGGATATTAGAGTTTATACACAGTGATGTGTTTGGACCTGTGATTGTTCCATCACTAGGTAAATTTGTGTATTATGTTTCATTCATAGATGATTTCTCAAGAAACACATGGATTTATTTTCTTAGAAAGAAATCTGAGGTATTCGATAAATTTAAAGAGTTTAAGGCTCTGGTAGAAAATCAGATAGAGAAGAAAATAAAGGTATTGAGGATAGATAATGGTGGAGAATTCTGCAGAAATGAATTCAAATAATTCTGTAAGAAATGTGGTATAGCAAGGAAAAATACTACTCCATACACACCTCAGAAGAATGGAGTTGCAGAAAGGATGAACATGACACTGATGGAAAAAGCAAGGAGCATGCTTAGTGGTGCCGAGTTAGGAAAATAATTCTGGGAAGAGGTAGTGGGTACAACATGTTACCTAGTCAATCGATCACCCTCATCCATGTTGTTAGCGCTCTGTAAATTTCCTAGAGGTTGAAATAGAGGAAATCTACAAAGGTAACCTTATCCAACCGCTTTTAAAGCTGGGATCTATCCCTTCCATCTTCAGAGAGGGATCTCTCTATATGATTTAGCTTTGTTTTAATTTCAAGTATTAGGCTAGGTAAAGAAACTATTGGTTTTGTTGTCAAAGAGTTTTTTAAATTGGTTGAGACAGTCTACACATCCATTGGGCTATGGGGTCGGTGTTTAATTAGATACGAGAAACAACCAGAAACGCCAAAGAAGATCTTCACAGGGAGAGATAATACACTCACTGGATCTTTAGTAATTAAAATGATGGACAGAAGAAAAGATAAGGAAAATAACTTCAACTAACAAGCAGTTAAGAATTTCTTAATTGAAGATATTAGAAGATAAACATTTAAATCTTGAGAATCGGAAACAGGGTATCAAAGATAAATCCTGTAACATTACGCTATTCATGAAGATTAGTTATAGAAAACAAAATGATTACAGAGAAAGAAAAACATTCAACTTAGAAGATCAACATCACCAGTGAACATACGCAAGAATCCTGTAAAAGTGCCTCTTCTTTATTAATGGCAGATCTCTTCAAAAATAGTACAGTTTGATAGCAATAGGGTGTGCGAATCAACAACCCCAAATACTTCGAGAGTTGAAGTGTTTATAATTCAAAATACAAACGTTCCTGTCATAACTGATCAGGACGTGCTCATTCTATTTTTAGTCTAACTACTTTAACTAATAAAAAACGGTTTGATGACTCAGTACAACTGCATGCGGAAATTTCTGGGGTAGGCCATTGGCGAGGTGCCTTCGCAACCTCTTCTGACTGGACAGGTGACTGGAAAGTGACAGCTCATCTACTAATCGAGTAGATCAAAAAGTTCTTCCCATCTGAGATGATTTGGCACTTTGACTTTAAGTAATCTCCGATACACTTCATCCATGTCTGTATACTTAGCAAATGTAGGCTTGATGATGAATATGTGTTTAATCTCGTGTTGGATAATAATATCCAACTGCAGGGCATCCATGAATGCTTTGCCTGTGATGCTCCCTTGTATCCCTGCAAACTTAGAACTGTCCTTAGATACTTCAATCAACCTCTTCTTGTAGTCAGGGAGTGTCATTAGTTTGTCATTAATGACCTTCAGACCAGGAAGGCCTTTATTTTGGAGAACATCTATCTTATTGAAAAACTTCTGTACTCCTTGATTCATGACTTGAAATTTTTCCTCAAGCTGAAGCATTAGACCTCTCTTGGTTAAAACCCTTTTAACCTCCAGTATAGTTGTTGTTCTGTCCTCAATCTTTAGTTCTTCTAGTTCCTCTCTGGTCTTGGAATTCAGGAACCTGATGGTCTCATTTGCTTGTGCTGGCATGTCTCCCAGCTCCACTATGATTTTCGCAACCGCTTGTTTAATTCTTTGGAGCAACTCATTCTGTTCAAACATGATTTGAATCATTGGCCAGATTTCATTGATGGATTTGGAAATATCTGTCCATACAAACTCTTTGACCTCAGCCAAAGTCTTCCCTGCCATTGTCTGCTTTTGGAGCTGCTGTAACTCCTTCCTGATTTTCTCATTCACCTGCTTTTCTTTAGATAGGCTTGTCTGGAAAGAAGTTTTGAGCTTTTGGAGGTTCTCCACTTCTTTCTTAAGACTGCTGATTTCTGACTCTTGCAGGTTCATCCTCTCCATGGACTTGGCAAGGTCTGTTGTCCCTTCTGGTAGTGGCACGGTTGTTGCAAATGGAATGGCTATCACTGCTGCTATGCTCAAACCTGCAATTGGGATAGCACTCAATGGAATGCCTTCCATTGGCTTCGTTTTCTCTTTCTCCTTTAGCAATCTCTCCATCTCAGCCTCCATCTCTTTTAGCTGAGCATTCTGCTCCATGAGTAACTTTAACATCTCATCCTTTTCACCTTTCTTTTCTGCTATCTCCTTGGCCCGTGAGTCCTCGGTGGGTGGGAGTTTCAACTATTTTCTTAAGGACGTGATGTCAACATTTTTCTTTTTTATCATCTCTTCAGCAGCCTTGACATTCGCCGGGTCATAACCAATTTTGAGGACCAACTCCTCCAGCGTCTTGATCCTATTGTCTTTCGCGAAAGATGATATTTTCTCCAGCTTGAGTTGGGTCTGAGCATTGCTCAAAGACACTTGAAACTTTGCTGCAGAAGCTGAAGCGTGAGCCAATGTGTGAAAAACCATCTCCCCTGTTTGTTTATGTAGATCCATCTGATCTGCCGGATGCACGTCTTTCGCCTGGAACTCGAAAGTGGCCCTTTTGTAATCTGAGATCACCTTGGGATCCGGTACCTATGCTTGTAGATAAGCCATATGCATCCTACCCTTTTCTGTGTCGAATGCCAAAAGAAGCCTATGCTGAGCTGTGGAAGACTACTTCCGAAACTGGGCATAAGTGCTGCTAGTGAGGGTCTGGTTCTTCTTCTTGATCAATTCATATTTCTCGAAAATGCCCAACTTGGGCCCAATTTTGCTTGGTGGAGTATCCATGGGAGAATCTATGGATTTCTTCGGTATTGCTGTTGTGATTGCTTTAAGTTGGCTCGAACTGAAAGGTAGAGTGCCTGGTTTGACCCCTGTGGTAGTTACTGTGGTAGTCGGGACTTCTTGTTCTATTGTCACGCCAGGCATTGAAACTGTCTTTGGCCTCTTGGTGTGCATCTTGAACTCCTCTTATGACACCTCTGTTACAGGAGGAGACGACTCCTATCGGGGCCTCTTCTCCTTCGGGACCTGGGGTGTGGTAGTGGGTGGCACACTCGTCAAGGGCACCTGCTGTTCCACGTCCATCAAAGTATCAGGCATCCAAACTGTTTGATTTGGAAATTTCTCGATCTCTGGCTTGGACTCATGAGTATATGGATCATAGTGCCAGGTGAAACTTGTAAAGAATTTCATTTCCTTTAACATTCTATCCACTTCCTCTCCTGCGCCTCGACTATTGCAGATGAAAGAACCAATCTGCCCCTTGATTCTCAATTGCTGCTTTTTCTTCAGGGAAAAAAAATGAATGTCATCTGAATTCATTATCTGCCTAATATATTCTAATGCAAAAATCCTTACCGGCACATATTGAGGTAGTTTGTAAGGCGCCAATTCACACCCAAAAACTCTGATTTTGGTATGGTTTTGATATAAGTACCAGTCTCCTGTTTTTGAGTTGTCCGAGAGATGCAGAATTCTCTGGACTTCATCGTTTATCCATGGCTCAGGTCTTCCACTCAACATGCTTACCACTGGGTGGTAAAACTGATCTATGAAATCTTTGAAGTCGTATTCAACAGAGTTACGCTTCAGAAGAGAAGTCCACGCTGTGACAGGTTGAGGCCTTCCGTCTGCATCCATCTTCTGCATGGAGAAACTGAATTTGTCGACTTGAAAGTACACGAACATGTACGCCAGTATGGAAGAATATCTAAACATACCCTCTGTGCCAAAATTCACGAATTGTTCGTGACTATTATCGGCCAAGAAGGTGTTGTAGGAAAACTGCGTTGTGGGCTTTTCATCGTTTGAGAAAATGGACAGAAAACCCAGGATGGGCTCATCTACCCATTGGTCAGAATAGTAACCAAGCAGGGCACAGAGGGAAGAAATGATTTGGTTTCCTTTGGTGGAGAAAAGGGAAGAAGGGTAAGGGGGATTGGTGGAAGGGAGTTGAGCAGAAGTGGGGAGAAAAAGCTCAAAAATTTGAGCTCTCTGAGGAAAGGTCATTTTCTGATATAACTCAGTGAGGATTTCTAAATTGAATGGGGATGCAGATTCGGCACGGGGTATTTGCATCATTCGGTCAATATCTTCGGGGGTGATGAAAAAGAGGACGTCTCCAGATGAAGAAATGATGGCTTTCTGGTCAGGGACGTAATGGGCTTGGCATTTGAGGGTGAATTCTGGGAAATGATGAATCTGGGGAAAGAGATACAGGGGCAAATTGGACTCCCAGAGTCCAATTTCGTCGCTCTGGTCTAGGAACACCTCCTGGAGCCATGAATGAAGATCTGAAAAGTCAAAATCACAAATGGTATCTGCGATCAATCGATCTTTATCGACCAAGGGAATTTTGTCTAAGTCGACAGGAGGAGGAAGAAAAGGATTCTCTTCTCCTTCTACTTGTCTTGGCTTTGACACCATTTCAGCAACTGTACCTGCAATAAAACGAGGTTAGTGGGGAATACTGACTATAGGTGAAGGTGGCGGAAAAGCAATGGAGGCGTAAGAGAAAAATTTTCTGGTGCGATGGAAGAATAGTGCATGAAGAGGGAAAATGGTTGTTTTATTTAAAACTGGGTCGGTTGGACGCGGGAAAATGGTCAGCATGACAACGGGCATATTATCCAGTTATTAATGGACAACGGGCCACTTGGGATGAGTTGGTAGATGACGGTGGCCAAAGTATACGGACGGGTGACATGGAGGCTGGTGATTGGAGGTAAAATTCACCAAAAGGGGCTGTTCATGAGTGAGGGACTTAGGTACTGACAACCGGGACTGACAGCAGTTATGGGATGTGACACGACCCCGGGAGCAAGTGGAACAAGTGGGATCAGTGGAGGATGACTTCCATGAGTGACGGGTTGTTAGATAGCATGTGGGGGATAGGACTTCTGGACCAATAGAACAATGCCACATGGCCCGCCGAAAGGAATATTCATTCCGGACCCCCCCCCCCTTTGGTTAAAGGCAGGACACTAGGGGGGGTCCGAAATCCATTGTGAGCCATAGATCTGCGCACTTGTTTCCTAGCCGCAGATCTTAGCGTGCTCCTTAATACTCATTCCAGACCCCCCCCCCC
>ML790239.1:82245-92566 GCA_009831015.1 Picea engelmannii
TGAAAATAACTAAATAAGGAACCATGAATAAGAACAATGATTTTATGCTTGGTATAGAATCCAAAATAAATTAAATATGAGGAGAACCCATATCAATTGGAAAAAGAGACATTGGGTAGCATTGCAACATGCTAGATAATTGACTATGTAGGTCATGTTTGAGGCCAGTTAGCTAAGAAAAGAGAAGATAATGGTGCAAGAAACTACAAGGATTGATATGTTCAATCAAATAAAGGCTAAACCAGTTTGGTCTGGAAGAGTAACTATAAGTTGAAGATATAAATTCAATATGAGAGCATGAATGGAAATGTAAATTAGTCATGCATTTGTTTGGTCAGATAGATCCAGGAAATAATTAAGGTTGAAGTTAATATAAACATATTATATGGCTGAAAATATTAAACTAATCAAGAGTGGTTTAGATGGAAAAGTGCTCAGTAAGAGAACAAGGGGATACCTGAATCCGGGAAGAATTGAGGTATTCTAGGAACAGCAAAGAAAAGTGGTATAGGAAGAAGGAGGTTGTTGCAATTACTGTAGCAACAATTATGTTATGGATTGTTGGAAAACCATACATAGTACATGAAAATGGAATGCATATGCATTCATGAACATTCTAGTGATGCAATATTAGTGCATATACATATGTTTTAATAAATGTAGATTTGTTAATATATATATATATATAACATGATGATGATTAGGAATAGTCTATTGTTATATATATGATTATGAAGTTGCGAATGATGGTTGTTGTGCCAGGAAAGACATAATTATTGCATGACTACAAGTGCTACTAATAATGTTGTTGCATATAGAAGGAAGCAACAAAAAGTTGAAGTGTGGATTATAAGGATTATAATATATGCATGGGAGCTTCTATTGTTATCAGCTAGCCAGGTAGCATTAGATTTATTTAATGCCCCCTATGCAGGTATGAGTTTTATGTAGTTTTGTTGCAAAATTGCTCCAATAAATTTTGGTAAGAATTTCCTCAGACAAATTTTATTTTATCACATTATTGTATTATTTGAATGCATTAATGGGAATAAGATACCACTAGGTGTGGTAAAGGCTAGAGGCCTATGGTAATTATACATGATGTTATCTTTTGAATGCATGCAAATGACTTATTATAATGTCAGGATATATTGGTTATTAGCTAATAACCAAAGCAATAAAAGGGTATGACCCTGTCATGGGAATAAATTCCAACAAACTAGTCATGTATGCGACCGTGGCATGGTTGTTTATGGAAAGGCTATGTGCCACACAAATATCCACTGAACTTATTACTACTAAATAATGTTTGGACTGCAACCTTTTTGCTAACACAAATGAACACCACATAATTATATTCTTGGTGTAGTGTTCGGGTTGAAAAGGAAGACATTCAAATAGTTGAGCAAGCAATAGAAGTGTATGGAGAATGTTTTGAGGCATTGGCTAGACTTTCCCATTACCAATGGTGATATACATGACTTATATAGAGAGCATTCTGAAGCCAATACAAGAGTGCATTGAACAATAGGCATGAATAATCATGAAAGTGTGTAAGTGGTAGAGTTACAGTTATGCATGATAAAATTGCATGCTTGGATTCATTTGTGGAATGCATTTTTGTGAATACATGTATATATGATATTAATGGGAAATGATTATGATAACAAATGAAATGATGTAATTATTACTAACTCATGAGGTTGAGAACATTTCAGGTGCTGTTAGATAATGCAACAAGGGAGTTGCAAGTTAAAGTAGTCACAAGAAAGCTCTGTCAAAGGAATAGAGTAAAACCTTGGATGCTGATAATATATACACAGATACTGATAATTTCATTCTACTTAGTAAATATATTGTTAGTTGTGATTGAATTGTTAAACATAAACAATTCTAAGATTGTTAAGCCCTAATATTGGCTCATTACCCCTTAATTGGGGCATATTATATTAATAATGTTAATTTATTTATGTCGTCTTTAGGTCATTAGTTCTAATTATACCTCCTAATCTCCTATATATACCAAGGAGACATTTTAATTTTGAATCATCTTGTACTTGAACATTTAAGTGGGGTAAAAGGAGGTTGCCCCCTCGAACAGGCTTATTATCTAAAATTATCTCTTTTTCAAGGCGTTGAGTACCTTTTCTGAGGTTTTTCTATGCTATATTGATATTTGGGTCTTAACATATGGTATCAAAGCTCAAGATCTTGGGCTTTTGCTGCTACATCTGAGACACCTTGGAATTTTTGCTATAATGTTTTTTCTACAATGTTTCAGAAGGAACGGCTTGGAGGATATTTAGTAGACATATCAAGGTATGTTGGGTTCAAAATTCATCTCCTGAGGCCTTATAATTTCATAGATCCAGCCTGTACAAGATAGGGTTCTAGAATCATCCTAAAATTAGTCATTGCAGAATTTTCACTATAAAAACATTTTTGTAATGTTTCAGACCCTGAAATCTGAAGGATATTTACAAAAATTAGTAAGGTATCTGTGGTAAAAATTTCAGCTTCTGGGTCATCTTAAATTTGTAGATACACCTTGTGTAAGATAGGGTATCTGACTAGTCTTATTGACTAGTCTCAAGAAGGTGTTCTAGGTAAAACAATCATAACTTTCTTTCCTAGAGTATCCAAATTGAGTGGGACTGGTTTCATTGGATCGTGGAAAGTCTATAGTATGTCTGGTGCGAGTTTCATAATTTTATATCAATTATTTTGAGTGGGACATGCTATACAAGTGAGATCTCCTGGAAAGGGCAAAATCGACAAGTTGTGGGGAAGTTACCGTAAATTCCACTTGGCACATCCAATTTTGATCAGACCTATGGAATTGAAAACAAGAAATATCAGAGAACTACAAAAAAGAAAGTTTCATACCCATAAGGGCCGAAACTTGGGAGATACAACAAAAGAAATATTGTCTAACAAAACCACCTCAAAATCAAGGTTCAAAAGTGATACTTGGCCAACATGCCACCCAAAAAGGGAACTTCTACACCAAATAAGCCTCCGTAAAATCCTACTTGGACTCTTGATGAAGGTGAAGAAATGCGTAGGGACATAAATGATTTACAAAAGAAGATAGTAACTGTTGGTCACTATAATTTCTTAATTGACTCAAACAACCAAGTGATACATAAATTATCAACCCAGGGAAGTCTTTTGTTTCAAAGATAACCACGCACTATATATGCTCAATTCCAAAAGCAACTTACAATTGTAGTAAAAGAAACTACACTAATCACACTTGTCTTGCATGAACGGAAGTTCTGATTTAAATCATAGGAAAGAAACCTACCTATTGCAGATCTTAAAGATTAATTTAAAGAATCCCGGATTACATTTAAAATAACAATTGCAACAGGAAAGAATAGCTATTCTGTAACCAGAGAAGATGACCCTTATTCTCAAACAGAGACTTCAGTACTTTGTTTCTGATTAACACCCTTTCATGAAAACAGTAATGCAGAGAAAGCTTAACTCTATCTAGCAGAGAACAAGGCTATCTAATTCCTTCCTTTCTAAGAAGGAACCTTAAGCCCTATTTCTGATTAGCACACTTGTGAAAGATAATCGAGATATACAGAGAACAAGATAGTCTGATTCCTTCCTTTCTAAGCAGGAACCCTTAACCCAGTTTCTGGCTAGCACACTTGCAGAAGTAATGTAAGTCTACAGAGAACGGGATGTTCTGATTCCTTCCTTTCTGAGAAGGAATCCTTGACCCAATCTCTGGCTAGCACACTTGCAGAGGTAATGGAAATCTACAGAGAACAGGATGTTCCAATTCCTTCCTTTCTGAGCAGGAACCCTTAACCTAGTTTCTGGCTAACACACTTGCAGAAGTGAATGAAATCTACAGAGAACAGGATGTTCCAATTCCTTCCTTTCTGAGCAGGAACCCTTAACCCAGTTTCTGGCTAACACACTGGCAGAAGTGAATGAAATCTACAGAGAATAGGATGTTCTGATTCCTTCCTTTCTGAGTAGGAACCCTTGACCCAATCTCTGGCTAGCACCATAAAATCATCACACAAGATTTCTAATAAAAAGAAGTATGAATTTCATTCAATAAACTAAGACAGAGTTCAGTAGTGTTCCAGCAAAGCGGAATTCATTAACAGTAGTGTTTCAGCAAACAAAAGTTAATCAATTCATAAACAGAGATCGAACTAACACACTTCTAAAACTAACGGGTGAATCTTGTGATGAAGGTGGTCCCTCCCTTCTCACAAGATTCCCCTGAAACGAAAAATCTAGAGAGGGATACTCAAAGCAATATTCTATTCCTCTGTCAAAATATCATGTTACAATCTGGAAAAATGAAGTACGTCCCTCTCTCTGAAGCTATTCAATACATAAAAACTTGGATCTTTCGAATGATGATTTCCTCTCTATTAAAGAGGGAACCCCTTCAATACAATTGATCAAAAGTTACAAAGTGTATCTGAGTCCTATCTTTAGTTGGATCTACTTTCTAAACCAGAATAGGATGTCCTAGTCTCGCGCAACCGAATGCTATTACAGGAGCTGAATGAGGTATTGTTGTTACGACTGGTGTAATAGCTTCTTCTCGTTGCTGCTGATGCTATTTCAGCATCGCAATTCGCGGGCTGTTTCAGCCACGTGAATTGCGCTCTTGACTGTGTTGGCATTCTTATGTGGGAGTGATAGTTGGTGCTTTGTTGACCGTTGAATGTAATGGCTTCCTTTGTGTTTCAGCATCGTCGGTCCTGGCGGTCCTCTGTGTTTCAGCATCTGCAGCTCTGGACTGTGTAACAGCTCTGTGTTTCAGCATCTGTGACTCTGGACTGTGTAACAGCTCTGTGTTTCGGCATCTACAACTTTGAACTGTACAATAGCTCCGTGTTTCAGCATCTGTGACCTCGGACTGTACAACAGCTCTGTGTTTCAGCATCAGTTCTGTGTTTTAGCAATAGTGACCTTGGACTGTGTGACAGTTCTATGTTTCAGCAACAAGCCTTACATGCTAATCTGCAGTTTTGAACACTTATGCATTTCTAATCAATGGTTAAGTACGAGAGTGATGCAAAATATTATGCAAAACAGATTAAACGTATAGTAATGAGAAAGAACGTTGTATACCTTTGGAATGATCAGATAAAGTGATAGTATGAGTTTAAATATGGGTGATCAAGAGTATAATAGTGGCAAAAAGTATAGGCAAAAAGGTGCATTGTGTGGTCTTAACATCCCCCCCAACTCAAGGTGTTGCATGTCCTCAGGCAACTCACTCTGAATCAGAGTCTTGATACTGACTCTGATCATGTAAGTTACTCAAGCTGTAACTCTGGGAGGTACTATCCATTGGCATTCTGAACCCTTGGACCTGCTGCAGTCTTTGCCATGCTGTTGTTTCTGCCTTCTTAGGCAGCTTATAACTAACTTGATACCTTTCTATTGGCAACCAGAGAATGGGAAAATAAAACTGGTACCCTATCCAATTTTCAGCACAATGTCTAACACACTGGATGTAGTTGGGTATCCTGGAAATTGCTACTTCTAAGTTGGTAGGACCAAAAGGATTGTGCTGTTGTCTCTTCTCCGAGGATTGCTGCCAAAACAGGTTATTGGCCTGGAGGGCAGGAATCTCTATGGATCTGATGATGTGTTCACAATCCTGGAGCACTTCTGATTGTAGCTATTGAACATGTTCAGTCACCCCTGGTTGTTTTAAGAACTCATAATATTGTGAGATAAAGGTAGTTGTCCTCTGTGGTTCTGGTCTAATCCAGAGGAGGCAATTATCTTCATTGTGGTTGGCAGCCAAAAAGTCATCTTGCCAAATGATTTGATTGAGGAGAAAGGAGGTGAATGCTCAAATTTGAATGTCCCCAACAAGGGGATTTATGTTTAGCAACCTGTTTTCTGGAATAGCCTCATTATGAAAGTATGCCTCACAGAGGAGGTGCTGATCCTTGGTAGAGGTAGCTACAAAAGTTTTGATAAAATCTGTTGATTGTATGACTGCATGGGGTTTTCCTTCTAGAATGGATTTGATCTGAAACCATATGAGTCTCTCCATCAGGAATAAGGAGTAGTTGCAAGATGGCTTCCTTGTGGCCAGTAGCTTCTGCACCAAATCAAAGACCAGGACCAATCTGCCTTTCAATTCTTTGTTCTTCTTCTTAAGCTCACGAGCTTCCTCACGTATCTGTTTTAATACTTCCCAATTTGAGAAAGTGTGATTTATCCAGATTTGTTTGTGCACTTGCAGGTTTTTGGCTTGAGTTTCAGCATATTCTTTCTACCATTTTTGTATTTCTGTGTGTTCATCCCATAAATGAGTCTGTGTTTCTGTGTTGGAAGTAGTGGGATGAGGTGAGTTTTGGGTAGATTGTTCTCTGAAAGTGGAGAGATTGATCTGGTTGGGAGGTGTAAATTCCTCCATAGGCACTGTCTGTACAACCTTGTTGGCAAAGGTAGGGTCTTCTTTTGTTGCAATGCAGGGCTCAATTTTAAGCTTGGGAGGGCCTGCTGGTTCTTGTGTTGCAGCAGGTTCAGTCTTGAGCTTAGGAGGGCCTGCTGGTTCTTGTGTTGCAGCAGGTTCTTCCTTGGCTACAAAAGGTGAAGGAATAGGGGCTGCTCCTGGCACTGGGACCTGAATTACCTTATAGCCTGCTTGGTAGTAAATATCTCCACATTGGCAACACATATATTGTTTACACAAGCTCTTTGTAGTCTCCTCTGACAAGGTTGTTGTTCGAGCTAAGGTGTACAGATTTAATTCTTTTTCATATGCTTCCCTTGCCCTGGATAATTCTTGCTGATATGCTTCCAACTAAGACTTTAAAAGCTCGTTTTCTTCCAAGACATCGGTCATTGTTGGTTTGGATTAAGAGGTGTCTGGTGCTTGTGTAGCAGTCATAGCCTCATGAGCTGGTTCTTGTGGAGAAGCTACAGGAATGGAAACTGATGCTTGTGTTTCAGCCTCTTGGTGGAAGGAGAGTAGTGTTTCAACACCTTCGACCTCTGATTCTTGCATCTCAATGTCAATGTCAGCGGCTGGTTCTTGTGTTTCAGCCGTAGCACCCGAGGTCTCTAATTCTTGTATATCAATTTCTGTGTCAGTGGCTGGTTCTTGTGTTTAAGACGCGTAATGGGTAGCTGGTTTTTCAACTACTTGGCTTGAGGAGGGTGGTGTTGCAACATTCTGGGCCTCTGATTCCTGTAATTCAATTTCGAAGTCAGTGGCTGGTTCTTGTGTTTCAACCACTTCAGTTGAAACAAATGATGTCTGGGCATCTGGTTCCTGTAACTCCATATCAGCGGCTGGTTCTTGTGTTTCAGCCACTGAGTGGGTAGTTGTTTCTTGTGTTTCAGCTACTTTATTTGAGACAGATGGTGTTACAGTATCCTGGGCATCTGGTTCTTGTGTTTCAGTGCCCGTGGCTGGAATAGGCAAAGATCCCGGGATAGGGGAGGTTGGAGGTGTACGGGGTATCAGTCGAATTGGTGGGGGATCTAGGGTAGTGGTACTAAAGGGTGGCCTTGTTGAGGCTCTTGTTCTCTTTTTCTGTAAGAAGGGTGGAAAGGGGGGAGCTTGTTTTCGTTTTCGTGAAGGCCTTTGTTCAACGATGGGGCGGGAGGGGTTATCTGGTTCAGAGTCATCACTGAGAATATGAAGGGCGGAAGTGGATGACTTTGGTATGGTATGTGGCGGATTTGGTATGGTAGGGGGACTGGTTGGTTCTGTGGGCAGGCTATTGGGTACTTCGGGGGAGTCTGGGGGGTTTTGCGGTTGCTGCTCCTGAGGAATTTTGGCAGCTGGTTGGGGGTTTATGGGTGGGTTATTTAGTGGACGGTTTTGTTGGACAAAACCCCTGTGGATGAGTAATTGAACAAGACGGTGGTGGGTAAGTGACAGGGTTGGATCTTTGGCCTTTCTACAGTAATGTGCCATATTTTTCAAACAACCCAACAAATAATAGGGGATATTGACCCGTCTGTTATGCCTTAAATGAGAAATTAGGAGAAAGTCGTGCTGGTAGACTACCTGATATCGACCCTTGCAGGTCAGGTAGTGCTTGATGAATCTGGCGACCTCCAGCCATGGGGGTGGCAGAGAGCTGAGCTGAACACCCCTGCCCTTCAATTCAATTCTTTCCCCAGGCAGGAAGAAGCTCTGCTGAACATTGTTGATGATATGCTTTCAGCTGAACATACGATTGCCGTCGCTAGGGAGGCCCGAGACCGCTGCTATGTCTTCTTCTGTTACAGATATTCATACGCCTGCGACGACAGAATTGTTCTCCTGAAGATTTCGGGCGAACTATAGGACTTGTTGTTCATTATATCCTTGAAGTCTGCGGAATTAATTAAGCCACCCTGCCTGCTGGAAGATTTGATACGCTGCTGGATAATGTTCGAGCAGCGCTGTGGTGGCAGACTCATTTCTTATGACAGCTCCTCCCATGGCTACTAGCTTAGTAAGATACAACATCGAGAGTTTGTGTATCAGCTCTGGTACAAAGTGAGTTTTCCGAGGGACTATATGCAGGAATAGTGGTTAAATGCGCGAAAGGGTGGTGAAATAGGGATGACGACGGTGAAATCGGATGAAATGATGGTATCACGGATTTGACGTGTACTTCCCCTCCCGTCAAGTACGGTTAGTAATTATTGCACTTGAGTGGTCATAATGATATAGGATCTTTCCCATTAACTATAGTCTAACCTAATTACATAAAATTTACATACCTCGCCTTACCTTTTGATTCGTTCTGCAAACAAAATATTATGCATGTCCTTGGTAGTCCGGTCGTGGCGGAGACTTTTGATCTAATAGATGAATTATGTCATGGGTTTGCTGACTAGAAGGACGAACAATAATCTGAGGGCGTAAAATCTTGTTGACAGATGATATTGAAAAACTGGTGTTTCAGCGACAGAGAAGAACGAAACAATTGCGAGATGAAGCACTGCTGGGCAATGGTGTTTCAGCATCAGAAGAAAGTGAAAAGTGTTGAACGGTGGTGTTTCAGCATCGGAAAAAATGATGAAAGTGCTGAACGGTGGTGTTTCAGCATTGGAAGAAATGATGAAAGTGCTGAACAGTGGTGTTTCAGCATCGGGGAAAATGATGAAGGGTTGCTGACAATGGTGTTTCAGCAACGGAAAAGAAAAGGCGAAACAATTGTTGGACGGTGTTGTTTCGTTGATGAAGGATGGTGAGGAGATGGTGGACTATAATGTTTCGGGAGTGGGAATAATGAAAAGTGTTGAACAGTGGTGTTTCAACATCGGGGAAAAATCAACAGTGCTGAACAGTGGTGTTTCAGCATTGGGGAAAATGATGAAGGGTTTCTGATAATGGTGTTTCAGCAACGGAGAAGAAAAGGTGAAACAATAGCTGGACAATGTTGTTTCGTTGATGAAAGATGGTGAGGAGATGGTGGACTGTAGTGTTTCGGAAGTGGGAAGAATGAAAAGTGTTGAACAATGGTGTTTCAGCATCGGGGAAAAATCAACAGTGCTGCACAGTGGTGTTTCAGCATCATGAAAGTCAACAGTACTGAACAGTGGTGTTTCAGCATCGTGAAAGCTTGTCTCTTTGAAGTAGGATCGTCCTCTCCTAGTGGCTGTGCTTCGATTGGGGATCTGCAAAAATCGACTGTAGCATGGTATTTCTTGACAGGGATTATTAGTAAACAAAATCTAATCTAATATAATACTAAAGAAAAATTAATTTAAAAGAATTAATTGTTATTAGGGGTAGAAACCCCCTCAACGAAGAGAAAATGAGCATCTGCCATGCATGTGGCCTTAAAATATTCTTTAGAAATAGGTTGCTGGTACAGACGGAGCCGATGACCATTTACAAGTAACAGAGTTCTGGAGTCATCGATTGTGATGAGCCTTACTGTTCCATTGGGGAAAACTGTGTCTATTTCGTAAGGTCCAAGACATCTTGTACGTAGTTTTACTTGAAATTCTTTGAACCGGGAATCATACAATAGAGCCCAATTACCTTTTTGGAACTGCTTGTTCTTGATATTTTTATCATGCCATTATGATCTTTGTTGTTGAATTATGGTTGTTTGTTGAATGGAATCTAGTCTTTTCTCCTCTAGTTCATTAAGCTGCTGCAACCTGGCTGTCTGTGCATCAGTTAGATCAAGGTTGACAGCTAACGCAATCATTAAGGCTTTTATCTCAAATTCCACAGGAAAAACAACACTTTTTCCATAGACTAATTCATAGGGAGAGAATCCTGTAGTATTTCTCCAGGTAGTTCTGTAGGCCCATAGTGCTTCAAGGAGCCTGCAGGACCAATCCTTTCTACTTTCCT
>ML790239.1:104951-130860 GCA_009831015.1 Picea engelmannii
AATTTCATATTTTGGGAAAAGTTGAATTCCTTATGAAATAAATTTGAATTTCTAAATGAAGTTTTTATAATATTCTCTCATAATAATTGTATGGGTGTGATACATATGAGACAATATTGATTAAAGTTGGAATGTTTGGGAAGAAAAACTATCGTTGAAGACATTGGAGCCCTATAAATATAGAACCTTGGTGGGGTTCTAGTAATGAGTTGGCGCTCTCCTTGTATGTGAAAGCCTTGGCAAGATGGATCACTGAAGGACTGTGTAGCAGTGAAGGGATACCTAATCTTGGAAGGGCGAGTGAAACAAGGAAGAGCCAACTCAGGGATGCTTATGGCATGATAGCTATAATCATGAGGGTGTGTCAAATGGAACAATGAGCTGATTTGTTTCCTAAAGAAGCTCTATGAATAGAACAAATGACTTCTATCTACAGTACATTTACATGAATTGGTGCTTGGAAATTAGAGCACCAAGAAGACAACAAGATTCCAATAGCAAAGACTTGGATCTTTTTGAAAATTTTTGAATTGTACATGGTATGTAATGCACCGAGTACAATGCATAAATAAGGGAGAGGGGAATGTAATAACCCAGGTCGATCCCTAGTTGTAAATGTAAATATGTTTTATAGGCTGGTGAGTCAGGGTATTATAGGCCATCAAGTTTATGTGATTATTAGGCTGGAGAGCCTAGATGATAAAGGTCAGTGAGCCTATTATTGTAATATGTAAATACTCATATCATTAATAAAGTACATCACTGCTGCAAACTGACCCACAAATGAGTATGAGGGGCTAAACTACACTAGAAATGGAAAGAGGGCTAAGAGTTTAGGAAAGGGGCTAATCTAAGGGGGCTTAATCCAAATGGAATATTATATTAATATTCCTTAAAGATAAAGTTATGGATATGAATATACCCTAAGTTTCTAAAGTAGGGACAAGAGAGTCCCTTGGGTGCCATGTGTCTTAAAGGACACATGCATATATATTTGGAGATATAGTGTAATTCCCCATCTTTTGCTATCATTCATTCATCACTCTTACCATCCATTGGTCCATGCTACCATTGTTACTAGTACTTGGTATTGCAGTAGGTTGAAGAGGCGAGTTGTTAGGCCTATATGTTGAAGAGGTGGATTGTCAGGAACGTATGTCAAAGAAGTGCGTTATCATGCCCTTCAATAGTTTTCTATGGGTGATAAACTACTCAAAATTGTGCCATGGTGCGTTGGGAAATAGCTACAAGGCTCTGAGACTTCCTTTCTAGCTTGTTGTTGAAGCCCTGGAAGGGAAGTGGGGAAGCCAAGGGACTGTTGATAAGAGAAGGGCACACTTACTGGGGTGGGAGAGGCATGTGGGGAATGATATAATGTAGGCTAGTTGCAATAGTTGGGCACCTTGGACTAAGACATTCTACAAATTATCATACCCTAGACTGGCTTAGGACTCATTTTTCCCTGGTAGAGTTTAGCCCCAGCTTGGGGGTGATCCACTGCTGATATTATGAGGAGTGTGGTCTATGGTTGGCAGGAACATGGAAGGTATGCATGTAGTTGGTGTTTATTTTATCAAAGATAAGTGTCAATTATGTGTTGTGTTAATATTTATGCATTTATTTTCATGGGTTTTTCCTGTGTAAGTTGCATGTATATTTCTGTTATTATTTGGTATGAACCTATGCATTTATAGAGTACTTTTATGAATTAAATTAGTATTAGAGTTTGAATTTGGATTTGGCATTTCCCAGCAGGGAGTTGGGGATGTTACACTGTAAAATGACATGAGAAACCCTAATGTGGGATGAATATTTTCTAAACCATGAATATGCAAACATATTTTACTAAACAATAGACAAACAATGGAAAAAGAAAAGTATACAGTTTCTGCCAGTATTGATCTTTATAGTCATAAGATATCAAATGAATTGAACACAGAAATCGAAATGTCTTTTGAATAGAGTGATCATCAAACTTATTTTACCTCCATACATATATCCAATGGCTTCCTAAATGAAATATAATTAGCTCATTGTTATACTTCAGTACCAACAATTTGGTTTCTAACTAACTATTGTAAAAGTCTTTGGATTTATTGACTTGTTATCCATTTATGGATGTGGTGTTAGACATATGTTCACTGAGAAATATTTGTGTCTAGGGGTTTATGACATTAATATGCAAAGGATGATGATAAAATAGTAACAAAATTTGTGGGGAAATAGTTTATGAAGCAATGATAGGCATATCTTTCAAACATTTGTAAAATCAGAGTTTGCATCAGAAAAGATTACTTAAAAGCTATGTTGAAAGCTTTGTTGGTGTATATTCCCATTTGCCCAATAGTTTTGTTTAACTTTTTCTAATTGCATATTGTATTAGTTTCAAAAACATTTCCCTTGGACTTACACTATTGGGATGGGATCATAGTAAATTTTTTGTTTTTTGATGCATTAAGTCTAGCAATTGTGTATCATGCATCCTATGATCATATTATGTTATGAATGTAGGTAGGGTATGTAGGGGAAGATGTGGAGTCTATTTTATATAAGCTTCTCATGGTATTATTCTAGTTCCTATTGTTGTTTGTTTACTCGTTTGTATGAAGTTTTTCTATCAGTGTATGACATTTTCTTACTTATTCGTGAAACATTAAGAGAAAACCTTTGTATTTTGGGCACAAAAAGGAAGCCTTAGTTTTCCATTCTATCACTTCCTTGAGACATTTCAAAATTTATATTTAGATAATGTATGAGGCTACAATTTTTTTGGCCTTTTATGGAAAATTAAAACTGATGTTTTTGATTCTCAAATTTAACAAGTCCAAAGATTATAATAGTATCTTAAATGCACGATTTATACATTAGAAGAAATAGGAAGGACGTTTAAGGAAGTGAGAGTTTTAATGATTAAGCAAGATAAGACTGATAAAATGTATCCTACAAGAAATATAGGAAATATTTGACTCAAATAAACTATTTCTATGTCAAATATTGTTATAAATGTCAATTGGGGAAGGAAACCCAGATCAAATTTATCATAAGAAAAATTTGATTCTTTTTACATGGATAGTTTTCTAGGGTTTTTTTTTATCTTATCTTAGGGATTGCAAATTCAAGAAAAAACATAGTGGCAAAGTACAACTTGCATTCTTCTGGAAATCTTAACCTTCTAAGAAAGATCTCATGCAAGATGGTAGTGTGTTTTTTAAATTGGTTTTGATATTTGTTTCTTGTACTCTTGCTACTTTGATATTCTTATCTTGTTAAACTATTTGATGAAACATTTATGTCCTGTTAGTATTTAGTGCCTAGTTGGTATACTAGTTTCATCATTTTATTTATATGAATATATTGATATAAATCACAATAACAATTAATAAATTGATATAAATGATAAAATGTTGCAGTATGCTAATTTCACTAAAGTTTTTCCTATTCAAAACATCCCCCCATTAATATGAACAAGTGATCTTGGAGAGAAGGCACTACTTCATAACTTCCCCCCTTAATGTTGAAATTTGACCATATTAGTGAATATATACCCCTTGAAGACCATATCTCTTGCACCAACATGATTCCACAACGTAGTGAGGGTGGATTCTGAAAGGGATATAGAAAAAGGATCCATTGAAGCATGCTTGTTAGCTAAAGGTACATAGTGTTACATGCGTTATCCATGAAAATGAAGCTATAAAAAATAGGACATCCAAAAAATACCAACATCATACTATGGAAATAAGAGATCCATTGAAATATGTTGAGAAACATCCATGGAATCATCTATAAAAAAAATAGTGGAATAGATACTACAAGTCCATGAGTATAAATTCCATCAAAGAAGGTGAGGAAGCACTTAGCTTCCCCTTAAAACATGTGGTCATAAGCCCAAAAATGTCACTCTGAACCAACTCCAAAGGTTGAGAATCATGCCTTACATCATAATACACTAAAGAATCCATTGTAAAACAACCAACTCTTGAAACATAAAGAACATATCCAAATGTGGCGAGGTCAATAGGGAATTTATAAAAAATAATACTTGTGTTGTCAATCATCGCAAGAATACAACAATAATATAAACAATATTTTGTGACATGGGCCCATGTACTTAATCCAAACATGTTGAGATGAAACATTGATGAAGTAATACCTTGAACATATGAGGAATGGTTTTCACTAGAACATCCAAAAACCTTTACTATAAAGAAAGGCATTTACGTTCTTTGCCCAAATATCATAATCATCTCCATTTAACTAGGAAAATATGCAGTATGAGTCCATAATTTCAATAATGAAAAGAGGTCTTCACAGAGTCTTTCCATATTCACATTTATATACTCTAGTGAAAGAGAGGTACGAGATTATTTCAATAAATCTACAAAATGCTACCTACTATAGAGAAAATGAAGAAAGAGAGCTGGATTTAGGATTTTACCCTAGGAAAAAACTAGGCAACCCTAGAAAACGAGTGTTGGCCTTGAAGGAGGGTTTATAACCTAGGAATACCCTAGAAAGAAGGTGTTGGCCTAAAAATTTAGATCAGAAGTAAGAAATATGAAACCATGGTGTTGTAGTCTACAATGATGACACCAACCAAAATCCTCATATCAACCACTAAAAAATGACTAAAATAAATAAGTGAGTAAACCCACAAGTTGGGTACTCTAACCCTATGCACAATATCCAAAAACAACACATAAAACATGCTCAAATATCCTCAAACAAAGTACCTTTCTCCAGGGTACACCATAAAAATATCCCAAAGACTCCTTTGGTTAACCAATATTTTTCTATATAACTAATCACCAACATAAACAACAAATGAAAATACCCCAACGAACAGAAAATGAGGAAGGAGGTTCACACCTTCTATAATACCATGTTGCAATTCATGAGAGAGTGAAGGGATTAAATGGAACCAACTTGCAAACCCTCAAGTTGGGAACTCTAACCCTATGCACAAGATCTTCAAAAAATGCATAAAACATGCTAAAACAAGGTGCCTTTCTCCATTGAATAAAATCACCATAAAAAACACACCAAAGACTCCTTTAGGTTAGTCAATCTTGTAATACCACATTTTTCACCCCTATAATAATGAATTGGATAAAATTATGTATAAATTGTAAATGCATGGTTATAATAATAGGATTCAAACCATATGAGATTAAATAAGTGGTTGTGTGTTTAAATGATGTAAATATGTCGTAGTATGGATTCCTAGAAAAAATTATAGGGCTAAGGATGGACTAGTGAATGGCGAAACATGTATATAATGAAATCAAAATATGTAAATATTAATGCTAGACTAGAATATATAATGGTCCAATATGGTTTTTGAGAGCACAAGAGGTAATTTGATTACACTAAATTCGAAGAATAAATGGGGCTTATGGGAAAAGTAAATCCTCTATTGCCAAGATTTAGCCTATAATCTCATCTCTTATCCATTATGTGCTTTAAATGAACCCATCCACCTATAATATCTTATAAAGAGCCAAACATTCAATGCATGTAAAGGTTGGTGGGGAACTCTACTCATGCAATTATTGGAACATGCATTGAGGAATCATTATGTAGAAGAATAAGAGCACTTCATTCTCTTGTCAAAAGGGAAGTCAATCATCGTTTTCTCAATGCTCTCAGTTCCATTCATTATAACATTCTCATGTTCTTGATTTACACTTCTCATACTGTGTTCTCCCTTACTAACCATTAACAAATTTGGAAATTGACCAAATAAATGTTGTGAAAGAGGAATTACAAACATTGGATGAGAGAATGATGGCTATAGGTGAGCATAGAGGCTAGGAAAGTAAGGGTTCTTGAAATCCATGTTTATTTTCAACTCATTGGATGCTTGAAATCCATGTGTTATTTTTCAAGGTATTCCCGCAAGGCATTCAACGGATTGGAGTCTTTCTACATACACCGAAGAGCACAAAAATGAAAGAATGTACCTAAGGAATTATTGAGCAAAGAAAGGTAATGTAATGCCCCTCCTTACATAAATATGTTTTGAGAAGGATTAAGAAGTTAATCTAAGGATGGACTAGAGAAGTTTAGTAACAATATTTTCAATTATGTTGTATGCATGTGACTTGGGGATTGTACTTAATTGATATGATGCATTTGTAAGTCTTTATTGTGAAGTAGAACAATTTATACATTATGATATATATATGTTTAATCATGGAATGTATACTTATGTTGTGAAAAAGTGTGAGTTGGGCTAGGTGGACAGGACCCGCATGACTTCTGGGTGGAGTTTATTAAGGATGAAGGCTAAGGAAGACAAATTAAATGTTGTGAAAACTTGATGTATCCAATTGACTTGTGTTTATTTTCCTTATATTTCATATCTACACACAGATATTGAGACATGACTTTATCGATCTTAGTGTAGTGGGGCATTGGTCACCTAAGGGGGACGTAGGTGGATATGGTTGTTTGGGAGAACTATAGGTTGGGTCTCAATCAATAAATATCCTTGTAGGGTAATTGGTAATATTGTACAATTAAGTATTATGTTTCTTATATGATATTGACCTACATGATACATATGTGGTTGTTGCATGTGAAGGATACAGGGCAAGCCTTGCCAACTTGCCAACAGATGGGTGTGGACCATAACCAATAAATTCTTAATGGAGATGTGGAGTCTCAAATAAGGCATGGAGACTCAATAGTAAACTGAGGCGTGGAGTCTCAATAGAGAGCTAAGGCGTGGAGTCTCAATAGAGAACTGAAGCATGGAGTCTCAAATGAGGTGTGGAGTCTCAATAGAGAACCGAGGTATGTAAAATAAAATGAGGCGAGGAGTCTCAATAAAGGCACAAAATCTCTATTTGTGAAATATATGGTTTAGTATGATTGGGGCCGTATAGTAAGGTGGGTCAACCTTACTCCCCAATAGCTAATTCTTCCATATGCCACTTAAGCTAAGGTAAAAATGAAGGCCTCATAAGTGAATTAATTCATAAAATAATTACCCATTTTTAAGAGGCTCCTGAACATACTAATTTTTTATTCAAAATATTGAATTAATAATTAAAGGAAAATAAAATAATTAAAAAAGGAGAGGCATTAACACCTAAAAAGAAGGTGATGAACAATCAACAAATTATTAAATTAAATAAATAAATAAATGGCTAATTTTGCATGGAGGTGGTGAGGTGGATAACCTTGGGCCTGGGAATCTGTGGTTTTGGGGGTAACGGGGAAGAGTAGAGAAATGATGTAAAAATTATACTATCAAGACTCATCTAAATAATAATGGGAATTCACAAGAAAACTAGTGTAGGTATAAGCATTCAACAATGTAATATATAGACAATTATATTCAAATACAAATTTTAAAGGTTGTGTACAAGAGTCCATAGCCATGCACAAATCCAAAATTTTAACTTAAATAATTTTATCAATTCCTATTTCAACAAACTATAAATACAATGGCGTATTGGGCATAATGAAAATTAGTTGGCATTGTAAATTTTCGTTGGATTTTCTTTTATCAATGTGTAGTCCAACAAATAAAGAAATCACGACACACTTGTTAATTACATAAGGATACGTTTCATTTTTACTCAAGCCATTAACCAAATTCATTAAAAATTTATTCAAATCTCAAAGTTATGCATATTCATAATTCAAACCATTGCAATATATAAAATATATTAGAGTTCTAAATTATGAATAAAAAAAATTAACATACTATGTACCTCCTTGTTTATCCCTTCGCTAATAATTCTGATTTTGACTTTTTTTTTTCTCCTTGTATAAAGTTTTTTTCAATGATTTCTCCTCCTTTCATCAACTTGTTGATTATAAATTTATCCAATGGCTGAAAATCTTACCATTGAATGTGCTATCTTCTTTTCCAAGGACGATTGAAATATAATGGAGTTGTATAGAAGGTACCAACTTGGCAATAAGAGAATAGTAAAGTTGCTAAGCTAGAAAATAAAATTTCTACTTCACAACACTCTTTAATAGATGAATTCTTCAACCCTGTTTTCTATTGGGTTTTGGCCTTAAGCCTTAGGTGCGAGGGCCTCAAGCCCAAGTCCACTTGTAGTTTCTTCCTCGATTTTTTTCCTAGCTCTGTTTCCCATCCTTTTCTCCGACCCCCATTCTCTGAGGCATTCCTGCAGTTCCTCCCTTCTTCCCCTTTCACACGTGGATTATCGGATGTGGGAGTCTGGGTTCTAGGCCTGAGGATCTCCTTGTACACATCCACGTAGCTATGCACGTCAGCAAGCCCGCAGCTATAGACTATGGGGACAACCCTTACCCATGCCGAGCTTTTCGGGTTCAAAGCGAATTCTAGGTGGTAGACCGTCCACTTGATTCTAAAGAATCGGTATTGCTTGTCAATATTTCATGAATTAAATCTGATTCAGATAGTGGAGCGAAGGTTGGTCAAATGGGTATTTTTATTCCTTTATCTCCTTGAAAATTAAGGAAGATCTTGATGATAAATCCCCTCGCTCCCTGAAGTTGAACTTGTCGTCTAATATTGGTGTTGTTTTTAGCAAGTATATGATCCATTCCTCTAGTTCGCGTGGACATTCAAAGTGTTTGAAAGAGATAAAAGGTAAGTTCCAGATGATATTTGGAAAGCATATTCATGTTCTGGAAATGTTTAAGTACATGGGGCGCACTCTCATGGGATGATTCAATGGTAAGGTTGTCATCGTTGTAGCTCTACATAGGTGGATGGATTTAAACTAGAAAAACCAATTGGATTATGTTCCGGAGGCTCATTCTCTAACCCAAGGCTAGTTATTGTTTATTTTGAAGTTAGAAGAAGATTGTTGCTCCATTCTTCTATCGAACTGGAGTTGGAGTCCTTCCAGCCTGGTTATAAAGATGTGGTTGGTGGATTTCGACCCTAAAAGGGAATCGGTGGCAATTAAGCGGATATGGGAAATCCTACCAGAACTCCCCTTCATCTTCTGGTCTAAGGATGAGTCTGAAGCTATAGGGAAAACGTTGGGATCCTTCATGGGCTTAGAAGCCAATTGGGAGAGAAAACATGACTGCAGGTGGGCATGGATCAAAATTGAGGTGGAAGTGAGGGATGGGCTCATTGGTTTACTGAAACTGGTGCATGAAGATCTCATATGGGTTCAAAAAGTTGACTACTGGAAAATACCTTTTTGGTGCTTCAACTGTCATGAAATGGGACATGTTCAAGCCCATTGCAGGAAATGTGTTCCTCTCTTTTAGAAGAATCAGAAGATCTAGGTTAAATTTAGAAGTGAAGCTCGGGAGCATATTCAGAATCAGAATGAAAGGTTAGACCTAATCTGTGTGGAAGAAAATATCGTCATTGAGATCTTGGAGGATGGTGCAAGATTGGTTTCTCCCTCGATGGAGCTCCCTCTTCCAGTGTCTTTGTTAGGTATTTCAAAGATCCCCTCTTCTCCCCATTCGTCTGCTCTAGTGACCCCTGAGGTGTTAATTTCTCCTTCCTCTTCCCTCGTTCTTATGTAATGTCCATTTCCAAATAGGAGCTCCAGAGAGGAGGCTTAATGGTCTAAACAACCTTGTTAGACTATTGCCAGGGCCAGAAGGGGTAAACATGGTTACTAGACGTCATCCCAGTCAAAGGTGTTATAATTGGAAAGTGACATTGAGCTAAAAGTGGCTAAAAGCACTTTTAAGCCAACTTGATATAAAAATAGAACAAATGAGCTAAAATTAGAAGTCAACAACAAATTAGGGTTTCGAGAAGCTATAAGAGAAGGTACATCAACCTAATTTAGTATTATGTTGATTTTGACTTGTCATTGATGAGAGAGGCGCATCTCAGGAGAGGTGGCTCAGTGGATTCCAGGAGGAATACACGAGTGGTTGATTTGAGTGTTTAGAGACACACCCTAGTCACCAGGGAGATCACACAGGTCTTCCATCAGTATTCAACAACAGTTCTACAGGATTAAGCAATAGGGATGCACTAGTTCAAAGAGAGGGTGCAACTTTTGAGGAGGTTCAGTGGATCGACCTATCCCATCCAAGGAGAGTTAAGAGATTCCCCTCGGACCCATTTGAGAGGGAGGCCATACACATCTTTTTCCTGGTTACTTGTCAGATTCTGACGGGGGAATCATTAGGGACTCATTTTTCGGACATTGGGAGTGTGACACTTGGGGAGGACACATTCAGGGTTCTCGAACGATCATCAGATCAGATCCATGGAAACCCTTCTGGCCCATTTCACACTAGGCCAAGACGATCAGTTTGAGACACATCTTAGCCAATTCCAACGGTGGAATCACTAGGGCGCAATTTTCTAGTAATAGAGGGGCTCATTCCCCCAGGGGGATCCATTCGAGTCTAGACACACCAGCAGAGGGGTTGGTCAGTCACCAGGACTGAGAGGGACAGCAGGGCGCATTGTTTGGGACAATTTCCAAACCGATCCGAGAGATCTAGCCACCATGGAAAACTTTATGGACTTGCATCAGTTACTGTGTGAGCTGCCATAGCTTGAAGATCATCCATTGATCCCGGAATGTCATTTATCATCGGGTATTATCATTTTTGTTTGCTTATTGTATTTCGTCTAAGATCCCTTTTGTCTTTGATCTAACCGAGTGATTTATTTTATTGTCATTTGCATTCGACATTGTACTCCAAATATATTATAGTATATGGTTTATAGTCTTTTGTCTCATTTACCAGTTGTATACTCAATATATATGTTGTAAACAATTAATCATACACACACATTAGAATAGTTTCCTAGACTATCCAAGTTAGGAACATTACAGTGGTATCAGAGATTTAGTCCTGCCAACCTGTGACTAAAGATGATGAGTGCAAGAGATGACCCAGGGGGCCATGAGCACATAGGTGATGAATATGCCACCTTTGCAATAGACGCAAGGAGGGAAGACCTAGCCTTGACTTTCCCCCTTTTCCTCCCAGCTCAAATGAAGAGGAAGAGGCACATAGGGAAGCAGAGAGAAGGGTAGAGTGTGAGGTTGAGCATGAGGCATAGAGGATGTTAGGAGATAAATATGAGAGACTAGAGGGTAGTGGTAAGGCCCCCATGGACCCAGAGGCAGCCTTCATGTAGGTACTCAACAATCTGGTAGTCATTCAGGAGGCCATGGCTCATTCCTTGGCACAGATGACTAATAGATTGGATATAGTTGGCACCCCGGGCACACAAGCCCCACATGCAACACAGGGGAACTCAGGGGCATGATGTAGACCCCAGTCTCCTACTCGCAGATACACCTCTTCAAGTAGAATTCCTAGGAAATTGTTCCCCAATTTCCAGAGGGCACCCCCAGCAGCAACACAACAGTTGATGGCATAGAGGCCACCCACTCAGGTGGAGGACATTGCAGAGTACAGGAGGGAGTATGAAACATTGGGTCATGAATTCCATCAAGACATGACCCTGATCAATTATTGTGGACTCAGACTCAGGAACCACCCCAAAGAGCCACAAAGAGGAGGACAAAAGCAGCAGTAGGGGAATAACATTGATTTGATCCGGAAATTTGGTAAACTCACCATACCTTCTTTTGACGGATCGTCCAAATGCACCACCAGAGCTTGGGTACAAAAGATAGACACATACTACAAGCTCAACCAAATGACTGAGACAGAGGCCATCAATTTTGCTACCCTACACTTAGAGGGTGAGGCACACAAGTGGTCACATCATGGATTGGTGACGTTGGGACACAATCATATTACCTCCTACAAGGAGTTCACTGAGAGACTCATGGACAAGTTTGACAGGAGGGATCCCGAGATCAACTTGAGAGACAAACTGACACATCAGAGGCATTCATCACAGAGTTTCAGTGGGTAGCAGTGGCACTGACAGATATATCAAAGCCCAGACTAATCATGTTATTCACAGAGGGACTCATAGAGCCCTTGAGAGGATGGGTGAAGGAATACATGCCTCACACCTTGCAAGATGCCATCTTACACACTCGATATTTGGAAGACTCAGTGCCAAAGACTAAACCCTTTTCCAAACCTTTCGTACCACAAAAGGACTGAGATAGGAAACCATTCCAAGGAGAATGAAAGGGCAAGGAGAAGTTGGATGATGAGATGAGGCGAGAGATTATGAGGAAGAAGCTCTGCTTCAACTGCAGAGACCCTTAGGTCCCAGGCCACAAGTGCATGCGCAAGGGAGAGATTCATTATATTGAGGTGGCAGTAGACAATGTGGACAGTGAGGAGGAGGAGCATGACAGTGGATCCACTAGTTCAGAGGAGAAGTCAACACAGGCAGAGGAGAAGCCTCCTCATAGACCACCGACATTGGTAGGGACCCACCCACCGGTAGTTCCAGAATCTCATGAGTAGGCTAACAAAAAGAAACCAGCAAAGGGAGGAGTCATAGCGACCCTTTTTGGTGTTCCCAAGTAATATACCCTTTGGATCAGAGGGACTATTTAGGGACAACATGAAATATCCCTAATAGATGGTGGGGCCACCCACAATTTCATTGATGCTTCATTGGTATCAAGACGGGCACTTCAGCCAGAGGAGTTTGATGGGTTTGATGTTGCAGTAGCAGATGGCCATACAGTGGAGTGTCTGCTAGACAGAGTTCCAGACTTGGAGATTAAGTTAGGCAACTACACAGTGAGAGACACATTTTATGTGGTTGACCTATCTGACACAGATGTGGTATTGGGAGTCTAATGGATGATCAGCTTGGGAAAAATCACCACCAATTACCAAACCTTGGATATGGGGCTTAGACACAGTGACGGGAAGAGGTTTTGTTGGCCCTTGGTTATGGAAGCAAGCAAAGATTAAGGAAGAAAAGGAAAAATGCGAACTTCGTGGAAGACACAGTGACTATTACTAGGTCGAAGTGAGCAGAAGAGAAGAAGAAGCGGAGCAAAGAAAGGCAACACAAGTCGTTGAATGAGGAGATCAAGAATGACAGATCAGCAAGAAGGAAGGATCGTGGACAACTCAGCAAGCGGAAAAAACTATCATTGGATGCTTTGGATCACCGTGCGAGAAGGAAGGAAAGACATGCTGGCAAAGCCCATAAAATGTGGGTCAAGTTGACCTAGGGCTTTAGACACCTAGGGTTTTGGCATTTAGGGTTTTGGACACCTAGGTTACGGCCTAAGGTTGTCGGTGAGCTATTGTAATGTATAAATAAAGGTCAAGAGGACCTGGGTCGGGTTGGTACGATATTATTGTCGATCTAGTTGTATTGATGTTATGAGTGAGTATTGTATTGTGAGAGATAAGTGCTAAGAGAGAGAGCCTTCTGTTATTGTAAGATCTTCAGTTGGGTGAAAAGGTCGAGTCCTGCAACTAGGTGCGCAGGAAGGTGAGAGGAAGAGAGAAGAAGAAATAATATCTTCTAGCTGAGAGCACAGACAAGAACTGTATGCTTTACCTTAATATATCATAAGCACAGTTCTGTGGACGTAGCCCTAGACAGGGGGTGAACCACGTACATTTTGTGTCGTATGTGTGATTGATGCTTTGATCTTTGTCATTGTTATACTGTTAATTGAATTGTTGTGTTAGATCAGATCTATAACTGTGCGGAGTAGATCTAGGAAGGTACTTCATATATGTTGGTTCTGTTTCTATTGTAATAGATCCACTTGATATTCCCCTTGGTTGTAGACATCTCTGTCTTGCAACCCCCTCATAGTTGCTTTGGGTGAGACTGCATCTGCTTTGAAAGTGTTGCCAAAAGGGCCAGTAGATAGGGATTTTTAGTGCACTCTTGGAGCCGAACCCTGGGTCTGCCCCTGTGCCAACAAATGGTTCAGTTGCCAGGACACTTTAAAATGTTTACTGATCACTCCGCGCTGAAATACCTAGTCAACAAGCCAGTGTTGTGGGGGAGAATATGCAGATGGCTGTTGTTATTTCAGGAATATGATTTTGAAGTTGTGGTTGATCTAGGAAGAATGAATAAAGGTCTTGACCACTTGTCAAGGTTGGAACATGGAGAAGAGCCAACCAGCTTGGAGGATACACTGTCGGATGCACAGTTGCTCGTCATTAGAAAGATTGATGACCACTTCACAAACATAGTCCAGTTCTTGTCAACAGGAATAACACCTAGCGAGTATACAATTCCCGAGAAGAAACAAGTAGTGGTGCGCGCTGCAGACTTTTCACTTATAGTTTGGAAAAATATACAAGATGGGACCTGAAGAGGTATTAAGGAGGTGTGTTATGGAGGCAGAGCGACCATTTATCCTCGCAGAAGCTCATGAAGGCATCACAGGAGGACATTATGCAGGGAAAGCAACCGCGTAGAAGGTTCTGCATGCTAGATTTTGGTGGCCTACCTTACACAAAGATGCTAAAGACTATTCCATAGCCTGCGATGTATGCCAAAGAGTCGGGAAACCGTCCAGAAGAGATGAAATTCCACTAGCACCGCAGCTGACCCTACAAGCATTCAAAAAGTGGTCCATTGACTTCGTGGAACCTATAAACCCACCAGGAAAGCGCACAGGGGTAAGGTACATCATCACTGCGACAAAATACTTGACCAGATGGGCCAAAGAACAGTTAAGGATTGTAGTGCGACTACAGTTGCGCGCTTCATATTTGATGACATCATAACCAGGTTTGGATGCCCCAATATCCTTATGAGTGATCAAGGCACACATTTCATCAATAAGACAGTTGAAGCCCTGACTGAGGAATTTGCAGTCCACCATCAGAAGAGCACACCTTACCATCCACAAGAAAATGGAACAGTGGAAGCATTCAACAAGATCTTGGAGACAGCGCTGATGAAGATTTGCAATGTGAACAGGGATGACTTGGACTTAAGAGTATCCGCAGTACTATGGGCCTACAGAACGACTTGTAAGAAGATAACGAAGCAGGCCCCTTTTAAGTTGGTTTATGGTCTCGAAGTTGTTGTCCCAATGGAATACTTGGTACCAAGATTAAGAATTGTTGCCTTCACAAACATGGATGATACTGGCGCTGTTCGCGAGAGGCTTGCATAGTTGGTTGAACTGGAAGAAGACAGATTTATTGCAGGGTTCCATCAATAGGTTCAGAAGGAACGAGAAAAGGTCTATCATGACAGGCACATCAAGAAGAAGGCATTCAAGCAAGGTGATTTGGTGCTAGTATATGGCAGTAAGTTCCTGAAGCACCCTGGAAAGTTCAGAACGCATTGGCTCGGGCCATATGAGATCGCCTATGTTACCAAACGAGGAGATCAAGAATGACAGATCAGCAAGAAGGAAGGATCGTGGACAACTCAGCAAGCGAAAAAAGCCACCATTGGATGCTTTGGAGCATCGTGCGGGAAGGAAGGAAAGACAGGCTAGCGAAGCTTGAAAACCGCAGGTCAAGTTGACCTAGGGATTTAGACACCTAGGGTTTTGGCATTTAGGGTTTTGGACACCTAGGTTATGACCTAAGGTTTTTGGTGAGCTATTGTAATGTATAAATAAAGGTCAAGAGGACCTAGGTCAGGTTGGTACGATATTATTGTCGATCTAGTTGTATTGATGTTATGAGTGAGTATTCTATTGTGAGAGAGAAGTGCTAAGAGAGAGAGCCTTCTGGTATTGTAAGATCTTCAGCTAGGTGTGAAGGTCAAGTCCCGCAGCTGGGTGCGCAAGAAGGGGAGAGGAAGAGAGAAGAAGAAAGAATATCTGCTAGCTGAGAGTGCAAACAAGAACTGTATGCTTTACCTTAATATATCATAAGCACATTTTTGTGGATGTAGCTCTAGAGAGAGGGTGAACCACGTCATATGTGTGATTTATGCTTTGATATTTTTCATTGTTATACTGTTAATTGCATTGTTGTGTTAGATCAGATCTATAATTGTGTGGAGTAGATCTAGGAAGGTACTTGATATATGTTGGTTATGTTTCTGTTGTAGTAGATCCACTTGATATTCCCCTTGGTTGTAGACATATCTATCCTGCAACCCCCTCATAGCTGCTTCAAGTGAGACTGCATCTGCTTCGCAGGTGTTGCCGAAAGGGATAATAGTTAGGGCTTGTTGGTGTGCTCTTGGAGCCGAACCCTAGTTCTGCCCCTGTGCCAACAGGGTTGTTCTGAGAGGCATGTCAACGGGAACACCCAGGACAGTTTCAACCAAGAGGATGGAGACAATATTCATACATGGGGAGGTAGCATATGTCGCAGAGTGCTTGATCACTACGCAAAAGGATTCAGAGTGTCAACAACAATTTCATACAAAGATCAGGGACTTGTTGGGATGATGACATCAACAGGTTTTTGGGTCGATTCCACCAGGGAGACCACTTGACAAGAGGTTTGAGCACACCATTGAGTTGGAGGAGGGGGCCAAACCTATGATCACACCCCCCTATCATCATCCTAGGAGGTTCAAGGATGAGATAGAGAAATAAATTAAGGAATTTGTAGCGATGGGACACATCAGACCTAGCAGCAGTCCATTCACTTCTTTAGTTGTCTTAGTTCTAAAGAAGGATGGTACCATGAGGATGTGCATTGATTACCGGGCCTTGAACAAGAAAACCATCAAGAACCGATATCCTATCCCTCGCATTAACGAGTTGATGGATGAATTGCATGGGGCAGTTTTCTTCTTGAAGATTGATTTACACTTTGGGTATCATCAGATCAGCATTTGAGAGCAGGACATAGAGAAGACGACATTTCGGTGTCACTTTGGACATTTTGAGTTTTTGGTTATGCCATTTGGGATAACCAACACACCAGCTACATTTCAGTCTTGCATGAAGTACATATTCATGGATCATTTGAGGAAATCAGTCTTGGTTTTCTTTGACGACATCTTTGTGTACAACAAGACATGGCAGGAGCATATGAGGCACTTGGATGAGGTATTGAGCATCATGGAGGTGCAGTCACTATATGCCAAGGAGTCCAAGCGTGATTTCGGTATGACATAGCTACTTTACTTGGGTCACATCATCAGTGCACATGAAGTACAGGTACACCAAGAGAAGATCAAGGCCATTCTGGATTGGCCAATGCCTAGGGATGTGACAGAGTTGAGGAGCTTCTTTGGGTTATGTAGCTATTACAGGTGGTTTGTCAGGGGTTTTTCTTAGTTGGGAGCACCACTGAAGGATCTCACCAAGCATGGGGATTTCATTTGGACCGAGGAGTCACCAAAATCCTTTGATCACATGAAGGAAGTCATGGGAAGATGCCCAGTGTTATCATCACCAGACTTCACTCTGCCATTTGTATTAGAGTGTGATGCATCCGGCGAGGGAATCGGGGCAGTTTTGATGCAGGGAGGACACCCAATTTTGTTTGAGAGCAGGAGGCTCAGTCATCCTGAGAGGTTGTACTCCATGTATGACAAGGAGATGCTGGAAATCATGCATGCCTTGACCAAATTCAAGCAATATTTGGTGGGCAGCAAATTCGTGGTCAAAACAAATCACAATAGCTTGAAGTATTTCCTTGAGCAGAAGGACCTCAGTGAGCACCAACAGAAATGGATGACGAAGGTACAGGGATTTGACTTCAACATATAGTACGTCAAGGGGAAGAAGAACATTGTGGTTGATGCTCTATCTAGGAGGCCTACGACATGTTCATTGATGGAGATTTCAGCGGATTGGAAATCCCACTTGTTAGTGGAATATTCCAAGAACCAGTTCGCTTGCAAGATTATGGATGGACAAATTGAAGATGATAGGTACAGGGTCATTGACGATGTCATATTATACAAGGAAAGAGTCTACTTGGTACCATATTCAGGGATTAAGAAGAAGATCCTCACAACAAATCATGATTTACCACTAGAAGGCCATCAAGGGTTTTTAAAAACCTACAGGCAGATCAGAGAGAGGTTCTCATGGAAGGGCCTCAAATAGGGAATTATGCGATACATCAGTGAGTGTGTGACTTGCCAACAAAACAATTCAAAGCATACACTTCCAGCAGGGATACTTCAACCACTTCCCATTCCATAGCAGAAATGGGAGAGAATCTCAATGGACTTCATCACAAGCCTACCCAAGGTCTAGGGTAAGGATTGCATCTATGTAGTGGTCGATAGATTGAACAAGTTTTCTCACTTCTATTCCATACTGACATAGTACAACATAGTTCAGGTAGCCGAGTTATTCTTCAGAGAGGTATTCAAACTTCATGGGTTGTCAAGGAACACCATCAACGATAAGGATAGTTGGTTTATTGGGACATTCTGGAGGGAGTTGTTTAGATTGGTGGGGATCGAGTTGACACCCAACACCAGCTATCACCCTTAGATAGACGGGCAAACAAATATCGTCAACAAGTGGGTTTAATGGTATTTACGGAACTATGTGGGTGGAGAACATAGAACATGGGTCAGGTGGCTGCATTTAGGAGAGAATTGTTACAACACCACTTTCCACATGTCCATTGGTATGACACCCTTCTGAGCATTATACAAGTATGATTTTGCCACTTTGATAGAATTGGTTTTCAGGGACAACAGATCTCCCAAGGCCAAGGATTGGATCATAGAGAGTCAGGAGATTCTCAAATTGCTAAAAGAGAACCTGTAGATAGGCACATGATAGAGCATAGCTTTGAGGTTGGGGATTTGATTTTCTTGAGACTCCAACCTTATAGACAATCATCTCTAAATAAGAGTGGGGTCGAGAATCTCAAGCCCATATTTTATGGACCTTAAAGGATCATATGTTGGGTAGGCGAGGTTTCCTATGAGCTATATATTCCAGAGGGGAGCAAGATTCATAACGTGTTACACGTATCTTTCCTCAAGAAGGCAATGGGACAGTTCATCAACATATCAGAGGAGCTTCCCCCATTTGACAAGGAGGGACAGTTGGAGTTGGTTCTAGAGGAGGTACTGTAGTTCCAAGAGGGGAAACTGAGGAGCAAGGTCATTAGAGAGTGTTTGATCAGATGGAAAGGGCGTCACGTAGAGGATGCTACTTGGGAGAGCGAGCAGGTGTTGCAACACCCTGGATTGGTATTGCTTGAGGACAATCGATTTCGGGAAGAGAGGACTGTAATGTCCCTTTCCAAATAGAATCTCTAGAGAGGAGGATTAATGGTCTAAACAACCTCGTTAGACTATAGCTAGGGCTAAAAAGGGGTAAACAGGGTTACTAGAGGTCATCCCAGTCAAAGGTGTTATAATCAGAAAGTGACATTGAGCTAAAAGTGGCTAAAATCCCTTTTAAGCCAACTTGAGCTAAAAATAGAACAGATGAGATAAAATTAGAAGTCAACAATGAATTAGGGTTTCAAGTAGCTATAAGAGAAGGTGCAATGACCTAATTCAGTATTATGCAGATTTTGACTTGTCATTGAGGAGAGGTAGCTCACTAGATTCCTAGAGGAATACACGAGTTGTTGATTTTGGTGTTGAGAGACACACCCTAGTCACTGGGGAGATCACAAAGTTCTTCCATCAGTATTCAATAGTAGTTCTACAAGATTTAGTAGCAGGGGCACACTTTTTCAGGGAGAGGGCGCAACTTCTGAGGAGGTTTAGTGGATCGACTTGTCCCATCCACGAAGAGTTCATAGATTCCCCTCCACCCCATTTGAGAGGTTGTCCATACGCATCGTTTTCCTAGTTTCTCATTCGATTACGATGGGGGAATCATCAGGGATGCATTTTCCAGACATTGGGAGGGTGACACTTGGGATGGACACATTCGGGGTTCTTGAGCGGTCATCAAATCATATCCAGGGAAACCCTTCCGACCCATTTCACAGTAGGCCAGGATGATCAGTTTGAGACACATCTCAACCGATTCTGATGATGGAATCACTAGGGAGCAATTTTCAAATAGTAGAGGGGCACATTCCATCAAGGGGATCCATCCAAGTCCAGACACACCATCAGAGGGGCCGATCAGTTACCAGGACTGAGAGGGACAACAGAGTGCATTTTTTGGGACATTTTCCAAACCCATCCAAGAGATCTATCCACCAGGGAAAACTTTCTGGACTTGCAGCAGTTACCGTGTGAGCTGCGATAGCTTGCAGATCATCCATTGATCCCGCAATGCCATCTATCATCGGGTATTATCATTTTTGTTTGCTTATTGTATTCCCTCTAAGATACCTTTTTTGTTTGATCTAGACGAGTGATTTATTTTATTGTCACCCACATTCGGCATTGTCCTCTGGATATATCATAATATACGATTTATAGTCCTTTGTCTCATTTACCAGCTATATACTCAATATATATACTGTAAACAATTAATCATACACACAAATTAGCATATTTTCCCAGACTAGCCAAGTTAGGAACATTACATCTTCCCTCAAGCATTGTTTCTCTGGAACTCGCCATCCCCCCTCCTCACACTTCTCATAGCATCGGTGATTTCCCTGAGGATAAGGGAAAGCGTATTGATTTGGCTTGTGTCTCTGAATCATCGAATTCCCCAAAAGTCGGGGGGACCCTAAGTAAGGGATATGACCTTTGGTCTAGGGGAAGGATGCCTCCCCCATTCATCCCAAGGAGGTTTATCCCTTGAACATCCTCAGCCCAATCTCGTAGGGAGTAAATATCATCTCCTTAAAGCTCAAGAGAAGGAATCTATTGAACTTAAGAAAGGAAGACATGAATATATCACAGGGGACCTTAGAGTAGGGAGTGCCCTAAATCCCCCTGCCCAATGATTTTCCTCTCTTTTAATGCAAGATGGGTTGGGGGCCCCTGAAAATTGCTATCCCTTAAAAGGCTCATCTGGAGACTAAATCTAGATATTATTTTGATACAAGAAACGAAGTTCTCATGAGCCAAAGCTAGAAGTTTGTTGGAACCCTAGATAAAGAATTGGAATTTATACTCTCTGGATGCTAACGATATGTATGGAGGCCTGGTAACAAGATGGATCCCTGCCTACAAAGATTTATCCTTAATTAAATATTTTGGTTTCTCCTTCTCAGTTCTAAATATTTATGGTCCTTACATTGACATGATCCATTTTGGGGAGGAATTGTCTAATGTAGGTGTGTTCAATGATCCTTTATTGATATTTGAGGGAGACCCAAATTTCATGCTCTCCCATAGAGAAGTTTGGGGAAATTTTCGTAGGGTTGATCCACAAAGGAACGTTTTCTTATATTTTTTGGTTGATCCTAAACTGGTGGATGTTGAACCAATCAAACCGGTACCAACCTAATGCAATCTAAGGAATGGTAGGGAAGCCATTTCAAAAAGGCTGGATAGATTTATGGATTCATAAGCTTTTCTTGAGAATGGTTTTCTGTTACGATCTTTGGTGGGTAAATGTGGATTATCAAACCATCGTACAATCCTTTTAAATATTAAGATTGTTAGAATAATGTCAAAACTTCTAGAGTAATTGTGAATTTAGAATGTTGTTATATATTAGAGATTTTTTCATGGGTTGTTTTATGAGAGTTTATGTAACACACCCACGATGGGGGTAAAAAAAATAAAAAATCGCCCTCCTTACAAGAACAAATCCTCTCTCTCTACGAGTTCTAATTTGGAAAGTTCGGGACTCATCCCGACCCTCCAGTCAATATTCTTCGATTCTCTAAATCAAACAAGACTTTGAGACCAAGATAGTCTCACCTCTTAATCAGACACAGGCCCTTTCGGCCTCTGGTGCAGGTCTTATGATACCCGCAACCTTCTCCTCGCGCTTCAGCAAAGTCTTGGAGTTGGAATTATCCCCTTTTCTCTTGGCCCCTCCTCAGATGTGACCTTGGGCGATGATGTCATGCAAATAAACAATTGCGGGCATGACCAAAGGCAGTTTGAAATCAAACTACTTTTCGGCGCGCAATTCTCCTCGAGCCTCCACGTGTCCTTTCTAAAAACCGTGGTTTGGATTGCGGCCCGCCCTCAAATTTTTATAGTTCGCGCACCTGTGATCCCTGCAATGCTACAGGACCGTCAATCTCACAATCTTGACAGTGCCTCTGAACTGACAGCTTAGATCTATCCCTTTAGAAGTTGCGAATCAAATATGACCTCTTTCAAATCAATGGCTGTGATTTGTTCTGGAATTTAGGACTTTGGAATTCTCAATTCTCAAACTTTCCTTTCTTCCGTACGTTTATCTTTCGGAGTTGAATATTTATGAACACCTGTTCTTCTCAATCAATGGCTCTGCCTCTACTTCAGGGTGTTTACCTTTCAACTAGATCAGCGGTCTTATGGCCCTCTTCTCGATCAACGATCGAGATTTTCTTCGAGTCTCCAGAATTTTGAGATATCAAATATCAAACTTCACTTCCCCTCGAAGTATGTGGATTCTTGCCACATGTCCACTTGAATTGGACGGTTAAGTCTCACTTCGGGTCTTTACCCGAAATCTATAGATTTATGCCACCTGTCCTTTGAGTTGATGGTTATGAATTACTTTGGGACTTTACCCAAGATCCACAGATCTACGCCAAGTCTCTTCTAGATCAGACGGTCCAAATTCACTTCGGGTCTTCGGAGTTCAAGAATATAAACTCTTGACTAAAACCCCAATGCAATTTACCCAGAGCTCACAATATGTTTCCAAGTGTCCCCTCACAGATCGATGACTCTCGGTTCTTCATCTCTTCGGCTCTTCAACACTTCGGCACTTCGGCGCTTCGACTCTCCAAGCTTCGGGAGTTTCAAATCTCAATTTGAAACTCTTGAAGTAATTTCTCTGGAGTTACTGATATGCTGACACGTGTCTCTTGGCGATCAATGGCTAGGATCAACTTCGGGACTTCGGGACCTTGTCCAGTCCACCCTCCCGCACACACAAACATTAAAGCTTGTGCACCTTACCTTAGATCAGACGAACATCATCCCTTTGTGCTCAGATCTGACTATTAGGATCTGTTCCTTCTCAACGTTTCTCCTCGGCGTCCCTAGACGCTTATCTAATGGTCTAGGCTTCTCCCTACAGTCGTTATGATGGTTGTTGTCGCTCCTCCTCCTGATATTTTGATGTCTTCCGAATTGGGAGAGTTTGGTAGATGTTCAAATACCTCAGCCTTCATTCCTCCTGCAAGTCCGGATATCTTGGGTCTTGCCTTTGATCTTGAAAACGTTATCTCTTCTAAGCTTTTTTATTCTCCTAGACCGACGGTACCGAGTTACTCCATTACTTCGTGGATTTCCAAAGGGGCTCATGACCGCCCATCTCGCAACTATTCAAGGACTGGTGGTCATGATCCAATCGATACTGAGGTGCCCACCGATCGACGATTCACAGCAATTGTGGGGTCCCAACGTACGTTCTCTTTATCAGTGATCTCAACCTCTACAACATGGAAGTACTCGCCTAGCTTGGTCAAATCAAAGTCATTGATCTTCCAACTGATGAGATCAATGAAAATGGTGAATTGTGGGTCGCGAACTAGCGCGTCCTCTACTTTCACCTTCTCACTCCGCAATGATTCCCCACCCTTGATCTCCATTCATATATCGATGACCGTAACAATTTGAAATCTCAGAGCTTCAAGCTCCAAGGTTCCTAGACCCAGGTCACACTGGTCTTCCGATAATTCCTTGGCTATGATACCTGCTCTTAGTCAGGTCTTTGGTTAAGGACTTAGGTGTAGGTTCAAAGTCTCCTAGACTACTGGTCTGAAGGAAACACCTTCCCAACTTGCAGGGCTTTAAGATCTAAGTCAAGGCAAGGTAACTTGTGAGGTTACCAAAATGGCAGCTCTGCCAAGAGGATTTCTCTTACTCTGGAATGGTAATGTAGCTCCCTAGAAAGTGCCTTCGAGTGACTAAACAAGGGTGTATGGAAAATCAAGAAGAAATATAGGTTCTCAAGGGGATGAATGCATACTCATAACTTAATCATTTAATACAGAGAAAGAACCCTTTATAGACATATAAATACTCGCATACATCCATTATTTACAATTCAAATCATAAGGCAAGAAAACACTTATCAGAACCATAGAGCATGATGCAACTGCTGAAAGGGGTGCTCTTTTCCACCCAACCATAGGCCTAGTCACTCCCAATGGATTTATCACTAGCCACCCCCAAGATTAAGCCATGATGCTTTGAGATTCAATCCCTTACTTACATCTCAATGGAAGTTAGGGACGAAGGTTACTCTCCTTCTCCCAATACATAAATAGATAAGGACGAAGGTTACTCTCCTTCTCCTGGCTCAATCTCTATTTTTTGTGACCATAACTCATTGTTCCTCTTTAAGTCCTTCCTCGGACCTAAGAGCTTCCTCTCTCATCTCTTCATTTTTCGCAAGTCTCCCCCTACCCACCACACTTCCTTTCTTTCCTTCCTCAACAAGATTGCGTGTGGCACAAATTTCTAGTCTGTGGTTAGGTCTAGAATCCTTATGGGTGGGAGGTTTTCCCCATCCCCTCATTAACTCTTGAGGAGGCCTTCCCACCTACCAGCCTGACTGTAATTCATTCCTGGGGCAGAGGGTTGTACATATCTGAGCAATTAATTCCATCATGGTACTGGTTCAGTGGAGGTTAACGCAACCATCCCGGGTCCCCTCCAACATCTTTCATAGCATTCATGGTTTTCTCTTAGCACAAACCCTCTTTCAATAGTCATGCAAAACATAACCATTTTATATTAAAATAACATAATTTACGTTCATCAACCTTTTTTACAAAGGTCCATAAAATCAAACATTCACACTTTTAGGTTTGCCATAGTTCCTTGGCCAATATAGTTATATTTACAGACTTGGGAAAATAGGGTGTTACAATTCCCTCCCCCTTAAAGGAACATCGTCCTCGATGTTATATCTGTCAACATGACATGTATGTAGAGGAATAAACAAAATCGGATATGCTTGTCTCATGGAATCCTCCATTTCCCACGTAGCGTCATCTGGGCCAAAGTGTTTCCACTGCACCTTGACCTGTGCAATGGTTCGGTTCTTGAGTGAGGTTTCCTTCCTATCTAATATGCATTTAGGTTCTAGCATGGATTCTCCCTCTAAATCCACATAGATCACAGACTAATCAATTATGTGATTAGCATCATGTACATATTTCTTCAGTAATGAAACATGAAAAACATTGTGTGCCTTTATTGTGGGAGGAAGTGCTATCCTATAGGCTACAGGTCCCACTCTATCTAAGACTTCAAAGGGTCCACAATACCAAGGTGCCAACTTGGCACAGGCTCCCATTCTCAGGGAACTCTTCCTAGGTATAACTCTGAGATAGACATGGTCTCTGGTATTGAAATCTCTAGGAGTTCTCTTTCTGACGATGTAAATTTTTTGTCTATCCTGTGCAATCTTCAAATTTTGTCTTATTTGAACCACTTATTGTTCCATTTCTTTCATCATGTCGGGTCCGATTGTAATTTTGTCCACTGGGTTACTCCAACTAATTGGAATCTTGCACTGCCTCCCATAAAGGGCTTCAAAAGGGCTCATCTTCAAGGATTCTTGATAACCATTGATGTTTATGGATTAGTCCGTAAGTGCAGACACGAACCGACCTCCCTAGATCCACCTGGATCTAGAACAAAACAGAACAGAATACTACTCTTTCCCTAGATCTAGCCTATTGAGTGAAATAAGAGATAAGGATTACGAGCATACCTTGTAAATTCTTTCCTAAGTCTCTGTCATTCCAAGCTTTGCTCCAATGCTCTCGCTCCATCCAGATTACAACAGAACAAACCAATCAAAGCAAAGACAGATTAATACATTCAATAACTAGTCTATACATGTGATCAAGGAATCATGTAATAAAGTGACATCATCTTTATGGGAAAGGGACATATTATTGTATTGAATTAACTGAAAGAGAAACTTACAACCTGAGCCTTGATGTCATAGGTCTCCTTTCGATGGCTCCTAGTTCTGGCACACACACTTGCTCATGCATGAAGAAAATCCACCACTTGTGATGACCTTGTTGTAGCCTCTTGCTACTGTAGCATCAATCCTTCATACACGCATTCAACAATTCTCCAATC
>ML790239.1:131788-209921 GCA_009831015.1 Picea engelmannii
CATCGCCCAAAGTACGAATCTAACCATGTGATTACATGTGTCGAAGTCGAACATGGCAGAAACCACTTGATTACCGGTCATTGATGTAACCGTTAACAAGTGCGAGGGAAATAACCATTAATGTCAATGACTCCCAAGGTACTAAAGTACAATATATCGACTGTGAATAAATGAGCTGATGTCGAACAACCGATAGAATCTTTCGATCAGAGGTCAATGATGTAAACCCACTGTCGAAAGCGAGGAAGCTTGCCATTGAGACATGCAAGCTCCAAGGTACTGAATGTTTTCTAAGTCTTAATCCCGGATAATGTGCTGGTGTCGATGGAACAAGACTCGTCACAGGAGGGCCTTGATGTATCCCCCATCAGTGACACAAAATGAGTAACTGAGTTTGAAAGTGAAACAGAGTATGTGGCAATTGGACTTTGGACACAGGGAAGGCCAACACGGAAGGAATGGACAACTGCAGATGGCCGACTCAATGTAGGTTTCAGGCGAACTTCTCTTGAACATATGAACGACACGACCAATGATTTGGCAGCATTGACTCAAAGACGACACATGAGATGATCTTGTTATCAAATCGAATGAGAGACAAATGGATTTCCCAAACCGGCTTTAGATGATGAATAAGGAGTGTCATGTTCAAGAGCGACTCTTACTGCCAATTAACTCAAAGATGAAACATATCCCTTTCCCAAATTTTTCCCCCACCATTTCTGGCAAGTACCTCTTTATTTTTACGCAAGCTTGAAGAGGATCACATATGCTTGTTGATATAATCTCATCCTTCGGACGAGTCCCTCAGAGTATTTTTAACGAACCCTAGGAAGGAGTGGTTCGGTCCCATTACGGGTCTGCCAATGTTTATTTAACGAGTCCAGAGATAGTAAACTCGGGGGTTTTTCATGTTTCGAGAGTCTGAAAAATGCTTAAAGAAAACTCATGTCCCATATGGGTCTTTCAATGTATGTTTTATGAGCCCAAAGAAAGAAAACTCAAAGGTTTTTCAAGATTATAGAGTTTGGAAAAACACTCAAAAGAGAACTCTCTTAGTGTCTTTTTCGTACAATAGTCCAACGAGACTGAAAAAGGGTTAAACTATCGCTCGAAGGACGCGTAACTTCAAATACTTTAACGAGTGTGAAAAGAGCAAGATCACTCGGCAATCTTTTCAAATTTAGGGAGTCGTGAAAAGAGCTTAAAGTCAACTCCAGGGGGGTTCCTTTTTCGTGTAACCTCGGTGAGCCCGGAAAAGGGATAAAACAACGCTCGATCACATTCTCAAGTCTAATGCAAGTGCTAGAACGGATAAAAAGGCACTTAAAAAACCATAGGAAACAAACAAAACACACCATATTGCAAAAGTTATTCGTCCATAATCATCTGCATTGGGTACCTGCAAGTCATTTACTCACTATCATATTAGAAATTAGGGTAAAAGAGCGTATAAAAATGAAAAAACCACTTTTAATATGGTAAAAAAGTAAATAAAACAAATTTACATTTCATTTTCAACATATGTTTTACCCATTTACCAATCTAGTGTAAAAACTTTCCATTTTACCTCTGATCTTTGTCGTCGATTTGCGGGAGCTTCGGGGCATCATTCTGCGAGCCGTCTAGATCAGATTGGTAAGCACTCCATTCTCTTGTTCTGCATGGTTTAATTTTGTGATTTGAATGGTTAAAAATTAAGTTTTAGGTTGAAATTTGAAACCCTATGCGCGCAAGAGGATTCTCGCAGGCCACCCATACAGGGCCTGCGATAAGTCCTAATTCCCGCAGGCGTGCTTAAGGTAGGGTGCGGGAGATTCGCACTGTGTGTTATACCTAGCCTGCGAACGACGCAGAATCAAAATTTTGTTTAATATTTTAACCAATGAAACCAATTTTCTCATATTTTAAGATTATTAATTATCTTATATGGTTGCCATGCGGGTTAAAAGATATCGCTATGGTGCTTGAATGGAGGGAACGAGAGCACGAAGAAGATAATGCCGCCACCGAAAACCATCCTCAAACTATTGCCACTTTAAGAGAATGCGGTCTCCTAAAGTACTTCCGCATACCGGGCATGAGAGCCCAGGTTCGATTGTTGGAACATTTAGTCTGGATGTGGGATCCGGATCAGCAGTGTTTTAATGTCGGTGCCCACACTTTGACGATCAACATGGAGGATATTTAATTCCTGACCGGGTTGTCGAGACGAGGTTCTTATGTCAACTTGACTGGTAATCGAAGAGGGGGTTTGAAAATGAGCGAGTATTGCAGGCAGTACTGTGTGCCTGAGGCTGAACGCCGGGATGGGAAGGTGGCCATTTGGGGAGTGACTGATATCACTCTCTGTACCATACTCTAGACCATAGCTCATATGGCGGGAAGTGCTTCCCCGCATATGGCTCTCCAGAGCTATTTTCAGTATTCTCTAGAGTGTCTCGAGCCCCGGGTCTTCAACTGGGCTGACGCAGTGTTACGCAGCCTCAAGCAATAACTGACCAAATGCAGGCGTGGCAGTCTAAAGCAGTTTGGTTATGGATCGTTGTTAGTGTCTTTCTTCTGCGAGAGGGTTCCAGTGTACAGGCTTCAGGCTGACTGACACTTCCCGGGTCCCAGGGACCCAAGGATGTTATGATGGTGCCAGCTCATGACTAGACATGTGACAGGACCGATCGTCAGGTATGACGATCGCTTTTTCGACTGGCTCCAAGGACAAGTTTTGATGATAGAGGATTATGCGTATGCTGGCCTGGACTTTCGAGGTGATCCTGACCTTGCCCTTCCTGAAGATGCACAGTGGGGAGATATTGGTAAGAAGTACACCAACTTTTTAACTTTTTAGATGTTTTTGTATTTTCATTATATTAAATGTTTTTGGTTTTATGTTGTATCTGAAGACTAACACCAAAATCTTGTTGATACCACAGATGTTGGAGCCTATAGACCTGCTGGTAGTTCTCCTGTTCAGAGACGAGGAGAGGCAGCAGTTCCAGTCCCCCAGTATGCCGAGGACTACCTGACAATGGAGCAGAACTTAGAGGGCTTGATGGTTGATGTTCCAGAGATGCCTCTGGAGGAGATCCCACAACGCGATCAGTGTCACACTGTGGGAGTCTCTGCCTCTATGGGTCGTTTGCTCCATAGAGTTGCTAGGACCTTAGCATGCTATCGTGAACATCATTAGTGATGTCACTTTTGTAGAAGCCATGAGCTTCCATTTTTGATATTTTGGTCTTCGGACACATTTTGTAAAACAAAATTTGATCGTTATATATATATACATGGTTTCTACCGGCTTACTTTACATTGTGTCCATTTTAATGTGTTTGATTTTATAAATTGTTCAAATGCCTGTCCAATACATAATTAGCTAAAGCATCTGTCAATGTATTAAGACTTCTCGGAATGTGTTGATATTCAATATGGTCAAAATATTGTTCCAAGAGACGAATTCGCAAATATACTCTTAATAAAGTAGGACTTCGAATCGAATATACATTACTGAGTTGTATCACTACCAACTGCGAGTCCAGTCGGACAACCAAATGACGAATCCCAAGAGAAATAGCATCAACCAATAGTTCAACAACGGCGCTATACTCTGCTATGTTGTTGGTTGCTCGGCCAAGACATATACCTCGTAGAGATATGAGTTCGTTTGTTGGGGCGTAGATTGCCCATGCAGCAGAAGCTAGGTTCTGAGTACTACGGCTAGCACCATCGGTGAAGCCAATATAAGGTAGCGAATACTCCGACATCTGGCAATCAAACACAACGTCACGTAAGGGCGGAGACCAGATAACATAAAAAAGCAAAACTAAAGTAATCACACACACGCAGTATGATACATAAAATACAAGCACTCATGCACAAATAACTTATGCATAGTACTTCTTTAAGTACAACCCATTCCTGGGTTCACTCAAAGGTACCCCATCATAATCCACTAGTTCATAAGCTCCCTTATCCAAAACTTTACTGACAATATAGGGACCACGCCACATAGGTTCAAATTTCCCAGCTCCAAGGACATCTTTATCTTGTTCATACAGAAGAACAAGATCTCCTTTAGAGAACACGCGAGGCTTGACATGCTTGTCATATTGTGCCTTAACGCGTTTATTTTGGGCCTCTATCACCAATGTGGCATCATGGCGAGTCTCGTCTAATCGCATCAGATACAACAAACGTTCCTCTTCTGCAGAAGTATTAGGCAAGAGTTCTACAGCTAGATTCAAAGATGGAATTTCGCATTCGATCGGTAGAATGGATTCCATGCCATAAACTAAACAAAAGGGTGTAAATCCCGTGGCGGATTTAACAGATGTCTAATACGCCCACAATGTTGAAAACAACATCATGTGCCAGCTAGTCTTATGTATGCCTATCATCCGTCGAATCATCGTTATAAGAACCTTGTTGATAGCTTCGACCTGGCCATTATCCTGTGGATAATAATGTGTTGAGCTATCATGACGAAGGCCCAACTTCTCGGTAAGTTCTGACATCATATAATTCCTAAAATGACTACCGTGATCGGTAACGATAGCCTGCGGGACACCAAAACGAGTGATGACATGGTTGAACAAAAATAGTGCTGCAGTCTTCCCAGTATTATCGAATGTCGGCATTGCCTCGGCCCACTTTGTGAAATAATCCACAGCTACAATAATATAGCCATGCCCCCCGGCCGAGTGAGGGTGACATGTCATAAAATCAATGCCCCATTTAGCAAAAGGACCTACTGAGACTACAGGATGCAGGGGAGCAGGATGCGACCGAATCTTCTGTTGATAGGTCTGGCAGGCATGACACTTTTGGACAGCAGTAATGCAGTCATGGAACAAAGAAGGCCAAAAGTATCCTGCGCATAAGATCTTCTGGGCAGTAGCATACCTAGACATATGACCACCACATGCTCCTGAATGGCAGTCATTCAAAGCTTTCTCAGCTTCATCAAAGGTTAAACAACGTCGAAAGACAGAGTCAATTCCTCGACGGTAAAGAGTATCGCTGAGGATAATATAATGACGTGCTTGATAAAGAACACGACATCGTTCATTACTGGACAAAGTAGGCCGAAAAGTTTGAGTTTGGAGATATATAATGATATCTCCGTACCAAATGTCATCGGTACTAATAAGGAAAAGTGATTCGTCAGGTAACGAACCAACTGCTACGTTTTCCGTAGAAGAGTGGGGGAAATCACAAATTAACTCAGCAAAAACTAGCGATTTCTTCGACGTGGCACGATCAAATTCCAAGTCGAACTCCTGGAGAATGACTATCCATTTGGAGTATTTTCCCCCCAGCAATTGACGTGTCAATATGTGTTGCATGGGGTTACAATGCGAAATCACAGTATTTTTTCTGGACATAATATAATGACGAAATCGTTGGACTGCTTGGACAGCAGCCAAAGCCAGTTTCTCCACATGTTGATACTTGACTTCTGTTGTTGATAGACTTCTACTCAAGTAATATATAACATGTTCATCGTGGTTATCATCCTCTTGAACAAGGACCATACCGATGGTATACTCGGACGCTGCTACATAAAGAAAGTAATCCCTACTATAATCCGGAGGAAAAAGAAGAGGAGCTTTTGTAAGGGACAACTTTAAAGCCTCGAAAGCGTTGTTGGCAATTTTATCCCAAACAAACTCGGTACCTTTCTTTAAAAGACATGTGAAACCACGAGTAATCTCGGCATAATTCGGGACGAACCGACGAAGAAAGTTTTCTTTCCCCTGCAAACTTTGTAACTGGCGCAGTGAAGAAGGAGGAGGAAGATTGAGAATTGCCTCAACCTTAATCGGATCCACCCGGATCCCCTGGCGTGAAACAATGAAACCGAGAAGACGGCCAGACTCTACGCAAAAGACACACTTATGTGGATTTAGACGAATGCGATAGAACCGACATCGAACGAAAATTGCTCGGAGATGAGTAGGGTGATCAACTCGGCGTAGAGAATGTGCCGGCAAATCGTCCAAATATGGTTGGACGATATGCTTTATATCGTGGAAGGCATAAGACATTTCACGTTGAAACGTGGCACCTGCGTTCTTCAAACCGAACGAAAGTTTTCTGTAGGCAAAAGTACCCCAAGGACAAATAAACGCAGTTTTATGTTGGTCCTCGGGAGCGATGTTAATTTGGTTGTAACCGGAAAATCCATCCATGAGGGAAAAGATTTCGCTACCGGCACAGTCATCGACGATCTGGTCGACGAACGGGGTCGGAAAGTTGTCCTTAGGACAGGATTTATTAATATCCCGGTAATCGACACACACACGTATACTTCCACCTTTCTTATCGATCAGTACGGGGTTGGAAACCCACTCTGTCAAAGCCACGGGGTAAATAAAACCGGCTTTCAGAAGTTTTTCAACTTCAAGTTTAATGGCTTCCGCTTTGCGTGGATGGACAGGACGTAGGTGTTGCCGTACTGGTTTAGCTCCAGGGTACATTTTGATCTCATGCACAATGATAGACGGGTCGATACCCGACATCTCTTCGTAACTCCAGGCAAAAGCATCACGAAATTCCTTGAATAACTTAGTATAAGTTACAATTTCCTCTGGAGAACACGAAGCTCCAATATGAACATTCTCAACTATTCCAGGTTTCACTGAAATATCAATGGGAATCGTAGGAGAAATATTACTTAGGTTCCCTTCTGCAAACACATCTCGTGTAGAGCCGGGAACGGTCATCGTGACAACAACGGTCGACGGAGTTGAAATCCGCTGGTAGTTTTACAGAGTATGTTGTTCCAGAAACAAAATGGAACGATGATGCCCATCGTCCCAAGGCGTATTGGCCATGACAGACATGATCATCTCGTCAGTGGGAAAAACGACACGGAAAGGATCAGGAGACAACTCCTCCAGAGAGGATGTAGAAGAGGTTGTCGATTGAATCGCTTGATAAACAGACTCAGTCGGACTTAACGGCATAACGTCGCCGAAATGAGCATGATCTCCAGGGTCAGGGACAATCCAAGGGTCAAAAGACACCGGGAGTTCATAAGGAACGGGGGAGATCATATTGATCGAAGCCACTGACGGGCGAAGAATATCGGGTGGTGGTGGTATGGGAAAAGTACCCATTAACGCAGAGTCTTTTAAGAGACCAACTCCAACATTCTCGTAACCCGGTGGGGTTTTAGATATGAATGGTACGTTCCCCGTGCGAGTATCCGAATTAAAGAAGGCAAGTTGATCAACTGTAATGATTTTTCCTTGGTGAGGAAATCGTAAGACGCGGAAAAGCGTTGATACAATAGCATGCATGGAATCTACCCAGCTACGACCAAGAAGAAGGTTATAATCTAAGTTAGAATCGAAAACCTCTACTTCTACTTGGACAGTCTTACCTTCAAGAGTGACAGGCAACGTGGAAAGAACACCGTAAGGCTTAAAACCAGAGCCATTAAAGGCTTTCAGAGTATTCTGTGATTCTGTTAACGGAGGAGAGCCAATGGATTTCCAACACGTAAGAGACATTACACACGTAGAGGCCCCCTCATCGACAACTGTCTGACAAATGCTCTTGGCGGAAACAATAACTTGTATCTGAAAAGCTAGCTGAGCAGGCAACCTTGGAACATGTTCGTCCAAGTCAAAGACTATCAAGTTCGAATCTGTAGGATCGATTCCACCTATGTCTTTCAACAGGGCCCTTCGTTGTGCAGGACAAGACTGAAGGACCTCAAGGGCAGACATCGTTGAAGGTGCTTGGGCCAGGTCTTTCACTATACTATAGTTCTGAGCCGCACGAGCGTGAGGATTGAATGCCGACTTGCGAACAACACCTTTTGGGGGTCGTAGGACTGTATCGAGACTCGGTCTTTCGAGATGAAGAGGACCGTTCGTAGGTGGATTCGGTGGAAAAGCTTGCACCAGATCAGGAGGTAAATCGTCAACCTTCTCCTTAGAAGGAGTCTAGTCTTTAGCTCTAGTTGCAATTTCAATGTCGTTCTTCTTAGAATCACTGGAGCACATTAAAACATATGATGTGGAGGAAGTAGAAGGTTGGTCGTGGATGACCAACGAGGCCTGTTGCTAAGACGGGAAAGGTTGAGACAAGACAGCCGGTGTGGGTGGTTTTGGTGTTCCTTGAAGGAACTTAGAGACTTCGGCACGTCTGGGACAATCCTTTGTATAGTGATCGTCACCACATATAAGACAAGGGTAGCGCGGTTTACGCTTATCCCGCTCTTCGACAGGAGCATTTGTAGTAGGTTCGGTGGGATTATTATTTTTACCCCCCTTATTCTTGCCTCTCCCTTTCTTGGATTTATTCTTTCCGGTCGGGGTAGATTGAACAGCATTCACTTCTGAGGTTTTACCGGTGGAAGGAGTAGGAGATGGGGCATTCTGAACATTAGAAGAGGTGGGTTTAGGGGTTGTGGTTGACGTAGAATGTGACTGGGTATGAGCAGTCCCAATCACACCATCAACTGCATGCGAGGCAGCTGGAGCAGTTGAAGCGCTGGAAGTACCAGGACAGGGTAGGTCAGGTAACAAATCGTACAATGTTCCCGTTTGCGAATAAACGAGATCAAGATATTGAGCACGACTTATATCCTGCTCCTCCTTAACAACGCCACCCATGGCGATTTCTTTGCCAATCTCATTCACAAAAGATTTTGTGAACCACTCAGCCAGTAACTGATCAGGGAGCTCAAGCTTGATGAGACGTCGTCGCCGTCTCCACTCGTGAATATGATCTGAGATATGAGTGCCTTTAGATTGTTTAAAAGAAGTTAAAATCTCAGTCCCAATATCATATCGAATCGGTAACTGGTAGTGTGTAAGAAAATCCATAGCCAATGTGTTAAAATCGGAGAAGAAACCTCATGGTAATTCAATGTACCACTTCGCAGCGGGACCAATAAGAGTTCCCTGAAAAAGACGGAGACGAATGGAGTCATCCATCAGAGATTTGGATGAACACCATAAGTGAAAAGTCATCACATGATTATTGGGGTCCTCTCTCGGCTTGCCATCGAATTTTGGAATATCCGACGGAAGTTTGGCAGGGATGGCAGGCCATTGAGGAGAGTGACGGATAGGATCATTCAGGATCCTAGACAAATCGGGCAAATCCAAGGTAGCAAGAAATGGCAAATGTCGTTTAACTTGTGGGTACTGGTGGCTTTGGGGTGGAAGCCCCGTCGGTAAACCAGTAGGAGCATAAGTAGACTATCCATAAAGGGAAGCTTCTAGATGATTCGGTGGTGGGTGGATAGGATAGTAACCCCAAGGATTATAACCTTGCATCTGAGCAAACGCAGGGACCTGGGGTTGAGTAGTCTGGTTCGAACCCCAAATAGGATTAGTTACCCCCGGGTAAGGTTGGCCAACTGTAGGGACAGGTTGCTTCCCCCCAACATTCTGAGGAAAGTTTTGCAAAAGGTGATTCCAATACTGGGCCAATGCAGGAGGTATATTTTGTCCAAAGGGCGAAGTTGGACCCCCTGCTATAGGTACCGTTCCCCCCGGAGGCAGTGTACCAACCGGAGGTTGTGTAGTAACAACATTGTGTCCGGGAAAAGGGAAAGGAACCGTTCCACCTTGTCCACCAATAGGAATCTGTACATTTGGGGCAACAGTCGGGATAGTTGGAGCAATCGGGACAGTGCCAGCAGGATTAGGATTGCCAAAAAATTAAGGAGGAAGTGTCGTGATGAAACCGGGAATAGGATGCCCAGGAAACTAAGGACCACCTGGTGAACCAGCTGGAGTTTGTGGAGGCGTTGGATGAGGAACATTCAACGCAGGATTTAACGCGTGGTAACCAGGAGGTAAATTCGGATTAACCTCAGGAGGTCGCTGGGTGTTAATAGGGGCAAGAGTAGTTGCCGGAATCTCGGTTTGGACACTTGTAGTATTGGCGAGATGGGCCATCTCGGGAGGAAGAAAAAAACGATAAGTTGTAGTCTCTGGTGCAGTCTCTGGTTCAGTCTCTGGTTCAGAAGACGTAGGAGGGTTGACGAGTTCGTAAACAGGGGATTCAGTACCAAACAAGACTCGTCGGAAATTACCTGACCCAAAAGGATCTTGACCTACTACACCGTGAGAAGGCCCAGCGATTGACTCAGAATATACGGCAAGAGTTTCTCCAGAAAGATGAAATCGTCCTGAAGGACGTTCACCACGACGAATGCGATAATCCTCTATAGTATTGGTAATTCGAAAGTCAGCAAGAGGATCGGTTAATGCTACTTGTGGAGGTGGTGTAACAACTTCCGGGACGTCACTTATGTCCACGTGTGGTAGAGGAACAAGGGGAATTTCACCCGGACGAGGAGAGTCCTCAGGTGTTCCCTCAGGTGTAGTTGTGTGCAATGGTTGTGAAGCTTTCGTATGTTCCGGGGACAAACCTTGCATCCTACGCGAACGTCGTGGGGGATCTATTGTGAACAAGTAATAAATTCCCCAACGAAAATCCTATGGTCAACTTCGAGAAATAATCAGCACACACTAGTAAACAAAAACTAAGAAGCAATCACCAAGCAAACAATACCTTCTATTTTCGGAGCCACTAGTTGGTGATGAAATCCAACGTCGCAACAACGAGACGAGAAGGGGCGGGGCTAAGGTGGAAAAGTTACGTTGACGACCTGCTTAACAGAATTACGCCCTGGTGCAAGCTCCCACACATAATCGTGGGTATAGCCTCCAAGGAGCCCGAGTGAGTTTGATCAACGTCGATTCCAGGTACTGTAGAGACTTTCCCCTCCACAGTCACCTTGGGTAAGAATCTAGAGAGATAGGCCACTAAGGTCACCACAAACAATAGTACAGCCTGGGGGAACAGTCGTCAGTCCGATCCACATGCAAGGGCAGGGTATCAAGCCCGAAACCAACTCAAAGGCTTCCACTCATAATTGTGGGTATACCTCGGAGTGATCCCCGTAATACGTGCAATCTCTACACCGATGTCAACAAAGCAGGGTTAGTAACTCTGCCAACACCAATGCGACCTAGTGCTTAACCCTTGTGTTAGAAGGGTGTCCCAAGACAATATGCTGCCAATGGATTTTACACTCCCTAACTCAAGATACTATTGTTTTTTTTTGAGCTTATGGAGAGGTTGTCTCTCTTCCTACTCCAAAGCACTAGCCTAGCTAATATGTTGGTGTAAAGAGCCCTAGAAAAAGTTACTAGATTGATTTTAAGATTACACAATATTCTTAGAGGCTGTTACTTACTCAAAGGGAACGAGAGTGAAACTCATGATATGTGACTCTAACCCAAGTAATGCAAGGACAATGATGAAATATAATCTTTTCATTCCATGAATCCTAGTTATGGGAGAGAGAGAGTTTTTCCGAATCAATCTTAATACTACAATGCAAATGCAATGCTCAATTTCTTTTCAGATGTCAATGCAAGTAATCATGTACCAAATAACAACCTCTAAATGTCTTTTTCAATACTTCAATAAGCTCTAAAACTTGATTTTCAATGTTTTCAAAATGACAAAAACAAAAACTTGAAAGAAAACATATCGTTCACTTTCCAAGAAGAACTCTAAATGATGAGAAAAGAAAATCGAATCATGAAAAATCAAAAACAACCCAGCCACTTCTTTCAACGAAAGTAAAAACAAAACCAAACCAATGAGTCTGCCCAAAGCAAATGAAAAGTGTTCTTTCGAACTACCAAGCCAAAGAGAAAACCACAAGCACTTAACCTTCTACCAATCACTGGTTCTCAGCCACACAGACACATCCAACTCCAGAAATCAGAGAGACAGAAAATGCCAAACAGAGCCAACAAAAGAAAGTCAAGTTACCAAAAGCAAAGAAGACCTAGAAACCCTAAATCTCTTCAAGCAAGCAAACTAAGCAAAAGATAAGTAAGCCAATGATCCAATAAGCCAAAAAGGTGCAAATCAACTGTTTTGAGAAATTGACAGAGACAAAACTTGATTACAAAAATTTTCAAGATCTTGCTCGCAGGCAAGCCTTGGGCACAGTGCGAGAATATAGTATTCTCGCAGGCCACTTCAATGCAGATTGCGAACTGTTCGCACTGGAATATACACGCAAGGTGCGAACCTTCAAGGTTCTCGCAGGCTGTCAATAGGTACAGTGCAGGAATCCCTGAAACTACTGAAAATTTTGAAAAAGCAAGAACAATTCAAACTGACTTATAGACCCAGAAGGTCCCTCAGGGTATCCTGAGGACTCAAATACTGAAAAAACAGGAGAATAATCGAAATAGAGAAAATGGCCACAGAAAGTTCAAAAAACCAAAAAGACAAAGGGATAAGATCCCCAGTGGAGTCGCCAATTTTGTTTATGGATTAGTCCGTAAGTGCGGACACGAACCGACCTCCCTGGATCCACCTGGATCTAGAACAAAACAGAACAGAATACTACTCTTTCCCTAGATCTAGCCTATTGAGTGAAATAAGAGATAAGGATTACGAGCATACCTTGTAAATGCTTTCCTAAGTCTCTGTCATTCCAAGATTTGCTCCAATGCTCTCGCTCCATCCAGATTACAACAAAACAAACCAATCAAAGCAAAGATAGATTAATACATTCAATAACTAGTCTATACATGTGATCAAGGAATCATGTAATAAAGTGACATCATCTTTATGGGAAAGGGACATATTACTGTATTGAATTAACTGAAAGAGAAACTTACAACCTGAGCCTTGATGTCGTAGGTCTCCTTTCGATGGCTCCTAGTTCTGGCACACACACTTGCTCATGCATGAAGAAAATCCACCACTTGTGATGACCTTGTTGTAGCCTCTTGCTACTGTAGCATCAATCCTTCATACACGCATTCAACAATTCTCCAATCAATCTCTTGCTAGCTTGCTGCTAATTCTAATTAACCATTTCCATGAGTTATCTCCTCAATATATAGGAGAAGATAATTTGGTTACTTGGATAGGAATTGATCCCAAGATATCTGGAAAGCCAGTACTTGAACAACCATTCGTTAGCCAACTCATTCTTCTCGAAGATTCTCTTCTAGAAGGCTCGAGAACTTCATCTTTTTCCTCTTTAAAAACACGTTCGCACCCTGGCCATGAACACAGTGCGAACTATCCGCACCCTAGCTTGATGCAGCCTGCGAGAATTTAGGATTCTCGCAGGCAGCTATATAGGAAGCCTACGAACTTCTTGTAAAACATAGTTTCTGGAAGAAGACAAGTGCAACTTTTCTCAGGAAAGTATTCTTATGGAAGAGCTTGATTCTTCATCATTGTGACATCATCATAACATTATCACAATGACCAAAATTGCGGATAACAATTGTTGTAGGAAAACTCTACCAATGGTAGGTAGTCTTACCACTTCTTAGGCTGATGCATTACATGCATCCTTAACATGTCTTCTACTATTTGGTTCAATCTTTCTATCTGTCCATCAGTTTGAGGGTGATAAGCTATGTTGAACAACAATTCTATCTCAAAACCATCCATTAGGGATTTCCAAAAGTTTGAAGTAAACTTGGTATCTCGGTCAGATACAATTTCCTTGGGCATGCCATGCAGTCTAAATATCTCCTTCATGAAGATGTTGGAAATATCTATGGCCTTGCAATTTGATTTGACAGGAATGAAATGAGAATACTTACTCAGTTTGTACACCACGACCATGATGGAATAATTTTTCTTGGTTGACTTTGGTAATCCGGTGATGAAATCCATGGAGATAGTTTCCCATTTCCATTCTAGGATCGGTAGGGGATGTAATAATCATGTTGGATGTCAATGCTCTGCCTTAACTTGCTATAATTCTAAGCACTTAGCTAGATAGTTAGACATGTCTTTCTTTAACCCAAGCCAATAGAATTGTTTGCTAGTGGTCGTGATCATCTTCTGATATCCTGGGTGACCAGTATATGGTCTCTTATGTAGTTCATCCATTATGAACCTCTTCAAGTCATCACATTTTGGAATATACAATATGTTTCTGTAAGTCAACAACCCTTCCTCGAGCATTTGGTAGCCTTCATACTTCATCCCTGTAGGCTCTTGTCTTAGGTATGAGGTCACGGTATTGAAGAATGCATCTGTCTCTTGTGAATTTCTGCCTCTTTCCCTTAAATCTATTTCACAGGTGCTTACTACTGCCAAATGAATCATTTTTATACCTCTACTAAGGGCATTGGCCACCCTATTTTCCTTTCCTTTTATGTGTTTGATTTCGAAATCGAATTCCCTTTAGAGAGCCATCCACCTAACTTTCCCGGCGTTGAGTTTCGGTTGATCAAATAGGTGCCTCAACCCACAATGGTCTATCATAAGCACAAATATCCTTCCCAAGAGGTAGTTCCTCCACATTTTTAAAGCATGTACTATGACAACCAACTCTAGGTAATGGGTCACATAATTTATTTCATGCTCATTTAATTTTTGGGATGCGTATAAAATTACACGTCCCTCTTGCATAAGGACTCCTCCGAGTTCTTCCTTGCAAGCATTTGTACACACGAGGAAATCATTATCTAATTCTGTAATATTCCGCACGGGTGCATGGGACAGGAGGTATTTCACTTCCTGAAATATTTCTTCACATTTTGTTGTCCAAATGAATTTGATCCCCTTTTTTTCAAGGGCGGTGATTGGACAACCAATCTTAGAAAAAAAAATTATGAACCTTCTATAGTATCCTGCTAAGCCCATGAAGGATCTGATATCTGATACATCCTTTGGGGTAGGCCATTCCATAATAGATCTGACCTTATCGGGGTCCACTGCCACCCCTTCCTTAGAAATGACATGGCCTAGGTAATGGAATTGATTCTAAAAGAAGTCGCACTTGCTAAACTTAGAATAGAGTTGATGCTCTCTTAGTACTTGAAGTACGAGTCTAAGATGTTCTTCATGCTCCTCCTTTTTCTTGGAGTATATTAGGATATCATCAATGAAAACCAATACAAATTTGTCCAAAAATTTGTTGAGTACATTATTCATCAAGCACATAAAAGTGGCAGGGGCATTGGTTAACCCAAATGGCACCACCACGAATTCATAGTGACCATACCTCTTCCTGAAGGTTTTTTTGTGGATGTCTTCATCATTAATCCGGTATTGGTTGTATCCAGACCTTAAGTCGATCTTCGAGATGATGGAAGCACCTCCCAATTGGTCGAACAGTTCATCGATTCTTGGTAAGGGGTACTTGTTCTTTATGGTTGTCTTATTGAGTTGTTTGTAATCTATGCACAGTCGGATTGTGCCATCTTTATTTTTCACAAAAAAGACGGACGCTCCCCACGTAGATACACTGGTTCAGATGTAGCCTTTGTCCATCATCTCCTTTAGCTGTATCTTGATCTCAACCAGCTCTGGCGTGCTCATCCTATATAGCGTTCTAGATGTTGGTACCGTTCCTAGTGTAAGTTCTATCGAGAATTCAATATCCCTTCTCGGAGGTAGACCTGGTACCTCTTCTGGGAACATGTCCTTGTATTCTCTTAATATGGGGTGGTCCTCTAGGTTTGGTTTTTCATTCCCAACAAATTCCAATACATGTATTGCATATAAGGAACACCCCTTCCTGCAATATTTGTTCATTTGAAGGGCTGATATTTGTCTTACTGAGACAAGCTTATGAATCCCTTAGAGAATCGTCTTTCTCCCTTGTTCATTTGCACACTCTAAATTTTTATGATAACAATCCAGTTTAGTTTTATGAGAAGCCAACCAATCCATACCTATCAACAAAGATGAATTGACATGCTGGTATGACCTTTGCCACCTTCCTTTTGGTCCCAATGGCTAGTCGCATCAACCACAACTTAACATGTCTAATTGGCCGCAATTTACACTTATCAACAGTTTGAGGGGCCACATAAATCAAATTAGAACCTGGGTCAATTAAAATAGAAACTATATGGTTGGCGATAATACCTTTCATCTCCACTACTAAAGCTTGGTGGTCGGCTTGATTATTGTCCAAGGCTGCATAGATTCGTGGCATGCTCCTAGCCACATCATTGACGGTGGTATCTTCTTGGATATTATAGACTCTCTTACTGCTCTGTTGTCTGTGTGGGAAGTCCCTCAATCGATGATCTTCTCCACAACCCCATCATTTTAAGGGTTCCTTCTTTAGGTTATCAGTCTTTCCTCGGGCTATATTAAAAGTTTATTTCCACTTTGAGACGGGAAATTTTTCTGATATACACTTCTAGTATGAAGGCTCCTTCTAGAATATTTTCCATAGTTCTTAAATCTTGAGGATTTAAACCCATTCTCCTGGAATCCCGAACTACTCCTATTCTTCCATTCCTCGTGAGGTATTGTCTTACTCTCCAACTATTCATAACAATACCTCACCTTCTGGATAATTTCTTATAACGTCTTTGGTTTGTCGAACTCAATCATGTCCCAGTAGGCCTGAGGTAATCCACTGATGAACCACTACATTTTACTTTTTCATCTTTCATGTAGGGTACATGCCTCAGTAATTCAAGGAATTTATTGACATGTTCATCTATGGTGAGTTTCCCAAGCCTGAGTTCATAGAACTCCTTATTCTTCACATCCATGTATTTCTCTGACAGATACTTCTTCCCGAAGTATTTCTCAAATTGTTTCCATGGCAAGTCCTTCTCATGGAATCCTTTCACATTCCTAAGGTCTTCCCACCAAATGGAAGCCTTCCCATTCAGGTTGAATATGGTTATGCAAACCTTCAAGTTTTCAGAGTAGTCATGGACTCTGAAGTATTTATTTAAACCAAGCATCCAGGCTTCAACCTCTTCTCCCTTCTTAATCTGTCCATCGAAAGAGTGTGGTTTGGATTTCTTTAATTCTTCAGGATCATGATTTTTGGAACGCTTTCACTTCTTTCCTTTCTTTCGAGAATGTGGGATGGATCTGCTACTAGAATATCCTTCGAAGTTACCAGCTTCCTTTCCAGAGGACTCTACCGATGAGTGTCCCCTGCCTCTAGGTTGGGCCTTCTTTGAGTTACTTTTCCCAGTGTGGTCACTTATGGAGTCATGTTTTCGGATCTTAGGTGAATTTTGGCTTCTCTTCTTATGTCGACGGTCCACATGACTGGTTCTAGGTTCATGCTGTAGTTTCCTTTGTATGTCGGATAAGCTCAGTAGCAAGATTGAGTTAATTTATGTTTGTTTTTCTTTCTCCTTTATCAATCTCTCGTTGTCAGCCTTGCAACTCTATAATTCGGCCTTGAGGCTCCTTATAGTTTCATCGAGGTCTGGAGGGATTTTGTAACACCTTGTTTCCCCCAGTCTGTAAATATAACTTTATTTTCCAAGAACTATGGCAAACTCAAAGGTGTGAATGTTTGATTTGATGGACCTTTGTATAAAAGGTCGATGAATGTAAATTATGTTATTTTAATATATAATGGATATGTGTTGCATGTCTGTTGTGAAGGGGATGTTCTAAGAGAGACCACGATTGCTAATAAAAAGGTGGTGGAGGGGACCTGAAAGGGTTGCGTTAACCTACACTGAACTAGTACTATGTTGGATTTAATTGCTCAAGATCAGAACAACCCTCTGACCCAGAATGAATTACAGTTGGGATGGTAGGTGGAAAGACCTCCTCAAGAGTTAATAAGGGGATGGGGTAGACCCTCCATTTGTAAGGCTTTCAGACCTGTACACGAACTGGGAATTCGAGCCACACACAATCTTGTTGAAAAAGGCAAGAAAGGAAGTGTGGTGGGGGAGAAAAGAACCTGTGAAGAGTGTAGATATGAGAGCGTAAAAATCTTAGGTCTGAGAAAGGATGGAAAGAAAAAAGTGAGTTTTGATCATAGGTAATAGATACCGAGCCAGGAGAAGGAGAGTAACCTTCGTCCTTATCTATTCATGTATTGGGAGAAGGAGAGTAACCTTCGTCCTTATCTATTCATGTATTGGGAGAAGGAGAGTAACCTTCGTCCCTAACTTCCGTTGAGCTGGAAGTAAGAGAGTGAAACTCAAAGCATTGTGGCCTAAGCTCAGGGGTGGCAAGTGATAAATCCATTGGGAGTGACTGAGCCTATGGTTGGGTGGAAACCAGCACCCCTCTCAGCAGTCGCATCACGCCTTATGGTTCTAATAAGTGTTTTTATGCCTTGTGCTTTGAAATGGAAATAATGAATGCATGCTTGTATTTATATGCCTATAATGGTTTCTGTATTGAATGACTAAGTTAAGAGTATGCATTCATTCCTTGAGAACTTTCATATATGCTTGATTTCCTTATGCTCTAGTTTAATTCCTCGAAATCACTTCCCAGGGAATTTCGTCACCATCCTAGAGTCGAGTCAGTACTTCCCTAATTGTGGAGGTTGAACCCCGCAATCACTGCAAGGATGGAGTCTATTAAGATCAAGAGAGGTAGTGCATGTATGCACCAAGTCTTTGTAAGGTGGGAAGAGAGCGAGACCATCTTAAGTCTTAGATTTGAGGAATGAACGTAAGGAGTGCACGAAAGAATGCTTCCAAGCGTTACGTTCAGGAGAAAGATTACAAAAATCTTAAGCCTTTCAGATCCAATAGAGCTCAAGAAGAGTAGTGAGATTCGAGTATCGAAAGGGAATATCCTTTCATTTGGAATATGAACAGATGAGATCCTTCGAGAGGATACAAGGTCTATCGCAACCGTTAGATTTGAAGAAGGGGCGCAGGTGTTAATGCCTCGACCCCTTCAGTCTTCGTAAGTTCGATGAATGTTGGTAATTGTCATGAAGGGGACGGATCCTATGAAGACCAAAGTTGCAATGTGACCTGGACCATAGATCCAAGGATCTATCAGGACCCTCCTTGACCGTCGGATTGGCAAGATCGGGGATTCGCACATTAGGAGATTTGCACGTTGGCACGACTAGACTTTCGAAGACCGAAGTTTAGATGTGACATGGACCGTAGATCCAAGGATCTATTGGGACCCTCCTTGACCGTCAAATTGGCAAGATTGAGGATTCTCACATCGGGAGATTCACATGTTGGTGCGACTAAACTTCTAAAAACTGAAGTTGCGAGGTGATATAGATGGTTGGATCGAGGAAGGTCGTGGACCGACGATATGACATGAGAATATTAATGCAAAGAGTACGTGGGAATTCGAAGTTCCCTAAGCACCAATCTCATAAGAGACAAGCACCTTTCAGAAGAGTAGATGAGGTCTAAGAGGTGAACTTGTCTCAAGTTCGTAGGCTCAGGAGGGAAAGCGAGAGTCGAGACCCATACATCAGGGCTCGCAAGAAGTAAATCAAAGATCAAGACCTTTGAAAAATCTGAAATATTATGAGTCAAGGAAAAACATGAAAGCTCATGAAGAGGAGAAACAATGACCATTGGATGGAACACTGTGAGAGAATGGACCATGGGAATTCACGTCTAGACAATTAGAAGAGTGCACGGGAGGAGATCAGATATAGGCCGTCATATCTGAATGTGAGGACCAACAACCGTTGGATCCCAAGAAAAGTACACGAGGCATAAAACCTTAAAAGTGCCTTGGAGAGTGGACTTTGTGAAGTCTCGAAGTTTCGGAAATCATCGTAACCGTCCATCACTAGGGTTGACTGGTGCAAGCAGATCTGAGAGCTCGAGGACTCGGACATCGAAAGAATGGAGAGAAATAAATCTAAACTTTGCGAGAGACAAAGTGCGAAAGGACTCTAAACTGTGGGATTTAGAGGACATGTGGTAGAGATCCACATACTTTGGAGGAAGGACCTGCGGAGAAGTCAAGAGACGAATACCCGAGGAACTAGGAGCTGCAGCAATCCTAGCCATCCATCGGGGTAGGAAACGTAGCGGGAGATCACCGTTTTGTTGACTCACAAATCAGGAAAGTCAAGGGAAAAATCATGGTAACTCGCGAGATCTGAACTCGAGAGTTGATTTGGACCATAGGATCACGGAAGACTGTGGACCGTTGATCTAACTCTATCAGAAGATCGGGGATCGAAAGAGTCAGGGTGGACTGACATCCATATACTCAACATGTGAACTCGCGATTTGATTGCAGCCATTAGTCGAAGGGAGAGTGTGGACCGTAGATTAGGTCTTGCATGGAGTTCGCATATCGGACTTCAGAGAGGAGAAGTGAACTTCCCTCGGGAGACGTGAAACACGAAGTCCTGAAGATTTTGGTAGTTGCACCCCAGGTTATCGCCCAACGTCTTAATCGAAGGAGCCTAGTGGGAGGAGCTAGTGCCTAGAGGACTCTCCGATCTGGAAATCAGAAATTGGGAGTATTGGGTTTGGCCTGTAGAAAAACACCCGAGGTTCGAGGTCACAAAGCTCCTTTTGGATAGGTGTCATGTCATAGCCAGTGGTAACGTGGGGGAAGCTTGTACCTAGTGCTAGTTTGCACGGGTGAAATCTCGCAAAGACCCGTGCTTCAATTTCTTAGAGATTCCAGTAGGGAACAGAAGAGTTGTTTTATCTCGGGAATTTTGAAGGTCCATTGACCATTATTAGAGACCTTGGATGGAGGATTCGACTAATTGAGGAAAAATATTTTATTTATTTATTTATGCCCTCTCGTGGTTGTGTTACAAATGGGTATCAGAGCATGGTTACAACACTTGGCCTACTTGGGCTTACGGACGAGTCACTTAAAAACTCTATCTGGAGTACTTTTAAAAGAGTGACACCCTACCTTACTTATTCCTTAAAAGTCTGGTTAAAAATGTTATTAAAGAAAAGAATGAAACTTTCTACTATGTGTATGCATTTAAGAAAATTGAACCGTGTATTGTTCATGAACTTTTAAATTGTTAGCTAATAATAAGTGTTTTTGCCAGCACTTGAGTAGTTAGTAAATAGGGGTGAACTTAAAGACTAAAGTATGGTGATGTGTCATTAAGTGGGGGATGGCTCCCACAGTAGAGACAAAGAATCTGACAAAAGGAGGGAGAAGGAAACCCCTCTAGATCTGGCTGAAACTGTAAGGAGCTTCAAGGCCGAGTTACAGAGTTGCAAGGCTGACAAGGAGAGATTGATAAAGGAGCAAGAAAAATAAACATAAATTAATGCAATCTTGCTACAGAGCTTATCTGAAATATAGAGGAAATTGCAGCATGAACCCGCAACCAGCCATGTGGACCCACGACGTAAGAAGAGAAATCATAGTCCACCCGAGATCCAAAAACATGACTCCATAAGTGACCCCACTGGGAGAAGTATCGTGAAGAAGGTCCAACCTGAAGGCAGGGGACACTCATCGGGAGAGTGATCTGGAAAGGAAGCTGACAACTCTGAAGGATCATCTAGTAGCAGGGTCGGCTCACATTCTCAAAGGAAAGGAAAGGACTACTCTGAAAACTTGAAGGCTCGAATATCCATATTCAACCTAAATGGAAAGTCTTCCATATAGTGGGAAGACCTTAGGAATGTGAAAGGATTCCATGAGAAGGACTTGTCATGGAAACAGTTTGAGAAATACTTCAGGAAGCAGTATCTGTCAGAAAAATACATGGATGGGAAGACTAAGGAATTCTATGAGCTGAGGCTGGGGAAGCTCACCATAGATCAATTTGTCAATAAATTCCTTAAACTACTGAGGCATGTACCCTACATAAAAGATGAAAAATTAAAGATGCAGCGGTTAATTAGTGGGTCACCTAAGTCCTACTAGGATAGGATTGAGTTCGACGAACCAAAGACCTTAGAAGAAGCTATCCAGAAGGTGAGGTATTGTTATGAAAAGTTTGGGAGTAATACAAGACCCCACGAGGACTAGAAGAAAAGTATTAGTTCGGGATTCCAGAAGAAAGGGTTTAAATCCTCAAGATTTAAGAACTATGAAAAATATTCTAGAAGGAGCCTTCCTACTAGAAGTGTATATCAGAAAAATTCCCCCTCTCAAAGTGGAAATAAACCTTTTAAGATAGTCCCAACAAAGATCGATAACCTAAAGAAGGAACCCTTAAAATGTTGGGGTTGTGGAGAGGATCATAAATTGAGGGACTTCCCACACCGAAAACAGAATATTAAGAGAGTCTACAATATCCAAGAAGATACCACCATCAATTATGTGGCTAGGAGCATGCCATGAATCTATGCATCCTTGGACAATAATAAAGCCGACCACCAAGCTTCAGTAGTGGAGATGGAAGGTATGATCGCCAACCAACTAGTTTCTATTTTAATTGACCCGGGTTCTAATTTGATTTATGTGGCCCCTCAGACTGTTGATAAGTGTAAATTTCAACCAATTAGACATGTTAAGCCATGGTTGGTGCAATTATCCATTGGGACCAAAAGAAAAGTGGCAGAAGTCATACCAGCCTGTCAATTCATCGTGGGTGGATTGCCCACCCAAGCGACCCTTAACATACTTCCCATTGGATATTATGACTTGTTGATTGGTATGGATTGGTTGGATGCTTATAAAACTAAGTTGGATTGTTACCATAAGACTTTAGAATGTGTAAACGAAGAAGGGAGAAAGATGACCCTCCAAGGGATTTAGAAGCATGTCTCAGTGAAACAAATATTGACCCTTCAAATGAAAAAGTATTGTAGAAAAAGTATTCCAGGGAGACAACTAAAAGAGATGATGGACAAAGGCTACATCCAACCTAGTGTGTCTCCATGGGGAGCACCCATCTTATTTGTGAAAAATAAAGATGGCACATTCTGACTGTGCATAGATTACAGACAACTCAATAAGACAACCATAAAGAACAAGTACCCCTTACCAAGAATCGATGACCTATTCGACCAATTGGGAGGTGCTTCCATATTCTCGAATATCGACTTAAGGTCTGGATACCACCAAGTCCCCATTAAGGATGAAGACATTCACAAAACAACCTTCAGAATGAGGTATGGTCACTATGAATTTGTGGTGGTGCCATTTGGGTTAACCAATGCCCCTGCCACATTTATGTGTTTGATGAATAATGTACTCAGCAAATTTTTGGAAAAATTTGTATTGGTTTTCATTGATGATATCCTGATATACTCCAAGAATAGGGAGGAGCACAAAGAACATTTTAGACTCGTACTTCAAGTACTAATAGAGCATCATCTCTATGCTAATTTTAGCAAGTGCGACTTCTTTCAGAAGCAAGTCCATTACCTAGGCCATGTCATTTCTAAGGAAGGGGTGGTAGTGGACCCTGATAAGATCAGATCTATTATGGAATGGCCTACCCCAAAGGATGTATTAGATATCAGATCCTTCATAGGATTAGCATGATACTATAGAAGGTTCATAAAAGGGTTTTCCAGGATTGGATGTCCAATCACTGCCCTTCAGAAAAAGGGGATCAAATTCATTTGGAAATAAAAATGTGAAGAAAGATTTCAGGAACTGAAATACCTCCTGACCCATGCACCTGTGCTGAATATTGCAGACCCAGATAAAGATTTCCTCATGTGTATAGATGCCTACAAGGAAGGACTTGGAGGAGTCCTTATGCAAGAGGGATGTCGAATGTTCTACGCATCCCGGAAATTAAATGAGCATGTCATCAATTATGTGACCCATGACCTAGTGTTGGCTGCCATAGTACATGCTTTAAAAATTTGGAGGCACTACCTCCTGGGAAGGAGATTTGTGCTTATGACAGACCATTGTGGGTTGAGGCACCTATTTGATCAACCAAAACTCAATGCCAGGCAAGCTAGGTGGATGGCTCTCCTTAGTGAGTTTCATTTCGAAATCAAACACATAAAAGAATAGGAAAATAGGGTGGTCGATGCCCTTAGTAGAATTATAAAAATGATTCATATGGTAGCAGTAAGCACCTCAGTAATTCAAGGAATTTATTGAAATATTCATCTATGGTGAGTTTCCCAAGACCGAGTTCATAGAACTCCTTAGTCTTCCCATCTATGTACTTCTCTGACAGATACTGCTTCCTGAAGTATTTCTCAAATTGTTTCCATGAAAAGTGCTTCTCATGAATCCTTTCACATTCCTAAGGTATTCCCACCAAATGGAAGCTTTCCCATTTAGGTTGAAGATGGTTATGCAAGCCTTCAAGTTTTCAGAGTAGCCATGGACTCTGAAGTATTTCTTTAAACCAAGCAGCCAGGCTTCAACCTCTTCTCCCATCTTAATCTGTCCATCGAAAGAGGGTGGTTTGGATTTCTTGAATTCTTCAGGATCATGATTTTTGGAACGCTTTTGCTTCTTTCTTTTCCTTCGAGAATGTGAGATGGCTTTTCTACTAGAATATCCTTCGGAGTTACCAGCTTCCTTTCCAGAGGACTATACCGATGAGTGTCCCCTGCCTCCAGGTTAGGCCTTCTTCGAGGTACTTTTCCAAGTGTGGTCACTTATGGAGCCATGTTTTCAGATCTCAGGTGAAGTTTGTCTTCTCTTCTTATGTCGACGGTCCACATGATTGGTTATGGGTTCATGATTTAGTTGCCTCTATATGTTGGATAGCAAGATTGCGTTAATTTATGTTTGTTTTTCTTTCTCCTTTATCAATCTCTCATTGTTAGCCTTGCAACTCTGTAATTTGGCCCTAAGGCTCCTTACAGCTTTAGCTAGGTCTGGAGGGATTTTGTAACACCCTATTTCCCATAGTTTGTAAATATAACTTTATTGGCCAGGAACTATGGCAAACTCAAAGGTGTGAATGTTTGATTTGATGGACCTTTGTATAAAAGGTCGATGAATGTAAATTATGTTATTTTAATAGATAATGGATACGTGTTGCATGACTGTTGTGAAGGGGATGTGCTAAGAGAGACCACGATTGCTAATAAAAAGGTGGTGGAGGTGACCTGAAAGGGTTTCGTTAACCTCCACCGAACCAGTACTATGCTGGATTTAATTGCTCAAGATCAGAACAACCCTCCGACCCGGAATGAATTACAGTTAGGTTGGTAGGTGGGAATACCTCCTCAAGAGTTAATGAGGGGATGGGGCAGACCCCCCATCTGTAAGGCTTCCAGACCTGTACACAGACTGGGAATTCGAGCCACACACAATCTTGTTAAAAAATGAAATAAAGGAAGTGTGGTGGGGGAGAGAAGAACCTGCAAAGAGTGCAGAGATGAGAGCATAAAACTCTCAGGTCCGATGGAAAGAAAAAAGTGAGTTCTGATCATAGGGAATAGATATTGAGCTAGGAGAAGGAGAGTAATCTTCATCCTTATCTATTTCTGTATTGGGAGAAGGAGAGTAACCTTCGTCCCTAACTTTCGTTGAGCTGGAAGTAAGAGATTGAAACTCAAATCATCATGGCCTAAGCTCAGGGATGGCAAGTGATAAATCCATTGGGAGTGATTGAGCCTATGGTTGGGTGGAAACGAGCACCACTCTCAGCAGTCGCATCACGCCTTATGGTTTTGATAAGTGTTTTTATGCCTTGTGCTTTGAATTGGAAATAATGAATACATGCTTGTATTTATATGCCTATAATGGTTTCTGTATTGAATGACTAAGTTAAGAGTATGTGTTTGTTCCTTGAGAACTTTTGTATCTGCTTGGTTTTCATATGCTCTAGGTTAATTCCTCGAAAGCACTTCCCAGGGAATTTCGTCACCATCCTAGAGTCGAGTGAGTACTTCCCTGATTACAGAGGTTGAACCCCGCAATCACTGTGAGGACAAAGTATACTAAGCTTAGGAGAGTTAGTGCATGTATGCACCAAGTCTCTGTAAGGTGGGCAGAGACCGAGACCATATTAAGTCCTAGATTTGAGGAATGAACGTAAGGAGTGCACGAAAGAATGATTCCAAGCATTACGTTCAGGAGAAAGAGTGAAAAACTCTAAAGCCTTTCAGAGCCAACATAGCTTAGGAGGAGTAGTGAGATTTGAGTATCGAAAGGGAATATCCTTTCATTTGGAATATGAACGGATGAGATCCGTTTGGGAGGATCCAAGGTCTATCGCAACCATCAGATTTGAAGAAGGGGCGCAGGTGTTAATGCCTTGACCCCTTAAGTCTTCACAAGTTCGACGAATGTTGGTAATTGTCATGAAGGGGATGGATCCTCCGAAGACCAAAGTTGCAATGTGACCTGAACCGTAGATCCAACGATCTATCAAGACCCTCCTTGACCGTCGGATTGGTGAGATCGGAGATTCGCACATCGAGAGATTAATACATTGGCATGACTAAACTTCCGAAGACCAAAGTTGTGATGTGATATGGACCGTAGATCCAAGGATCTATCAGGACCCTCCTTGACCGTCGGATTGGCGAGATCGAGGATTCGCACATCGGGAGATTTGCACATTGGCACGAATAACTTTTGAAAACCGAAGTTGTGAGGTGCTCTGGACCATTGGATCAAGGAAATTCGTGGACCATCGATCTAACGTGAGTAGATTAACGTAAAGAGTAAGTGGGAATTTGAAGTTCCCTAAGGACCAAGCTCATAAGAGACAAGCACCTTTCAGAAGAGCAGATGAGGTCCAAGAGGTGAACTTGTCTCAAGTTCATAGGCTCAAGAGGGAAACCAGGAGTTGAGACCCATACATCAGGGCTCGCAAGAAGTAAATCAAAGGTCAAGACCTTCAAAACATTTGAAATCTTCCAAGTCTGGGAAAAAAGTGAAATCTCAGGAGGAGGAGAAACAATGACCATTGGATCGAACACTATGAGAGAATGGACCGTGGGAATCCACGTCTAGACAATTAGAAGAGAGCACAGGAGGAGATTAGATCTAGGCCGTCAGATCTGAACGTGAGGACCAACAACCATTGGATCCCAATGAAAGTACATGAGGCGTAAAACCTTGAAAGTGCCCAGGAGAGTGGACTTTGCGAAGTCCCAAAGTTCTGGAAATCATTGGAACCATCCATCGCTAGGTTTGATTGGTGCAAGCAGATCCGAGAGCTTGAGGACTCATACATCGAAAGAATGGAGAGAAAGAAATCTAAACTTTGAGAGAGGTAAAGTGCTAAAGGACTATGAACCGTGGGATTCAGAGGACACGTGGCAAAGATCCACGTACTTTAGAGGAAGGACCTACAGAGAATTCAAGAGGTGAATACCCGAGGAGCTAGGAGCCGCAACAATCCTAGCCGTCCATCGAGATAGGACACATAGTGGGAGATCAATGTTTTGCTGACTCACAAATCGGGAAATTCAAGAGAAGAATCGTGGGAACTCACAAGATCCGAACTCGCGAGTTGATATGGACTGTAGGATCATGGAATACCATGGACCGTTGATCTGACTCTATCAGAAGATCGGGGATTGGGAGAGTCAAGGTGGACTGACATCCAAATACCCGACATGTGAAATCACTATTTGATTGCAGCAATCAGTTGAAGGGAGAGTGTGGACCATAGATTAGGTCTTGCAGGGAATTCACATATCAGACTTCAAAGAGGAGAAGTGAACTGCCCTCAGGAGACGTGAAAGACGAATTTTGAAAGCGTTTGGTAGTTGGGCCCCAAGTTATCGCCCAACGTCTCAATCGAAGGAGCCTAGCGGGAGGAGATAGTGCCTAGAGGACTCTCCGATCTGGAAATCAGAAATCGGGAGTATCGACTTTGGCCTATAGCAAAACACCCATGGTTCGAGGTCGCGAAGTGCCTTCTGGATAGGCATCATGTCATAGCCAGTGGTAATGTGGAGGAAGCTTGCACGTGTTTCTAGTTCGCACGGGTGAAGTCTCGCAAAGACCCGTGCTTCGATTTCTTAGAGATTCCAGTAGGGAACCGAAGAGTTGTTTTAGCTTGGGAATTTTGAAGGTCCATTTACCAGGATTATAGACCTTGGATGGAGGATTCGACTAATTGAGGAAAAACAAAAAAAAATTATTTATGCCCTGTCGTGGGTGTGTTACAAATTGGTATCAAAGCATGGTTACAACACTTGGCATGCTTGGGCTTACGGATGAGTCACTTAAAAACTCTATCTAGATTACTTTTAAAAGAGTGACACCCTACCTTACTTCTTCCTTAAAAGTCTAGTTAAAAATGTTATTAATGAAAAGAATGAAACTTTCTATTGTGTGTATGCATTTAAGAAATTGAACCATGTATTGTTCATGAACTTTTAGACTGTTAGCTAACAATAAGTGTTTTTGTCAACACTTGAGCAGTCAGTAAATAAAAGAAAACTTCAAGACTAAAGTATCGTGACGTGTCATGAAGTGGGGGATGGTTTCCACAGTAGAGATGAAGAATCTGACGAAAGGAGGGAGATGGAAACCCCTCTGGATCTGGCTGAAAATGTACAAAGATTCAGGGCCGAGTTATAGAGTTGCAAGGCTGACAAGGAAATATTGATAAAGGAGCAAGAAAAACAAACAAAAATTAATGCAGTCTTTCTACAGAGCTAATCCAACATACAGAGGCAAGTGCAACATGAACCCGCAACCAACCATGTGGACCCAAGACGCAAGAAGAGAAATCATAGTCCACCTGAGATCCGAAAACATGACTCCATAAGTGACCCCACCAGGAGAAGTATCATGAAGAAGGTCCAACCTGGAGGCAGGGGACACTCATCGAGAGAGTGCTCTGGAAAGGAAGCTGACAACTCTGAAAGATATTCTAGTAGCAGGTCCGGCTCACATTCTCAAAGGAAAGGAAAGAAGCAAAAGCGTTCGAAAACCCATGGTCTTAAAGAGTTTTAGAAATCCAAACCACCCTCTTTTGATGGAGAGACTAAGAAGGGAGAAGAGGCAGAAGCTTGGCTGCTTGGTTTAAAGAAGTACTTCAGAGTCCATGACTACTCTGAAAACTTGAAGCCTCGAATAGACATCTTCAACCTGAATGGAAAGGCTTCCATATGGTGGGAAGACCTTAGGAATGTGAAAGGATTCCATGAGAAGGACTTGTCATGGAAACAGTTTGAGAAATACTTTAGGAAGCAGTATCTGTCAGAAAAATACATGGATGGGAAGACTAAGGAATTCTATGAGCTGAGGCTGGGGAAGCTCACCATAGATGAATTTGTCAATAAATCCCTTAAACTATTGAGGTATGTAACCTACATAAAATATGAAAAAGTAAATATGCATTGGTTCATTAGTGGGTTACCTCAGACCTATCGGGATAGGATTGATTTCGACGAACCAAAGACCCTAGAATACGCTATCCGGAAGGTGAGATATTGTTATGAACAAGATGGGAGTAAGACAGGACCCCATGAGGAATGGAAGAAAACTAGTAGTTCGGGATTCCAGAAGAAAGGATTTAAATACTCAATATTTAAGAACTATGAAAAATACTCTAGAATGAGCCTTCCTACTAGAAGTGTATATCAGAAAACATTCCCCTCTCAAAGTGGAAATAAACCTTTTATGACAGTCTCGGCAAAGACCAATAACCTAAAGAAGGAACCCTTAAAATGTTGGGGTTGTGGAGAGGATCATAAATTGAGGGACTTCACACACCGACAACAGAACAGTAAGAGATTCTACAATATCCAAGAAGCTACCACCATCAATTATGTGGCTAGGAGCATGCCATGAATCTATGCAGCCTTGGACAATAATCAAGCCGACGATGAAGCTTCAGTAGTGGAGCTGGAAGGTATGATCACCAACAAACTAGTTTCTATTTTAATTGACCCGGGTTCTAATTTGAGTTATGTGTCCCCTCAGACTGTTGATAAGTGTAAATTGCAACCAATTAGACATGTTAATCCATGGTTGGTGCAATTATCCACTGGGACCAAAAGAAAAGTGGCAGAGGTCATACCAGCCTGTCAATTCATCATGGGTGGATTTCCCACCCAAGCGACCCTTAACATACTTCCCCTGGGATCTTATGACTTGTTGATTGGTATGCATTGGTTGTATGCTTATAAAACTAATTTGGACCGTTACCATAAAACTTTAAAATGTGTAAACGAAGAAGGGAGAAAGATGACCCTCTAAGGGATTGAGAAGCCTATCTCAGTGAGACAAATATCGACCCTTCAAATGAAAAAGTATTGTAGTGAGACAACTAAAGGAGATGATGGAAAAAGGATACATCCAAACCAGTGTGTCTCCATGGGGAGAAACCGTCTTATTTGTGAAAAATAAAGATGGCACATTCCGACTGTGCATAGATTATATACAACTCAATAAGACAACCATAAAGAACAAGTTCTGCTTACCAAGAATCGATGACCTATTCGACCAATTGGGAGGTGCTTCCATCATATCGAAGATTGACTTAAGGTATTGATACCACCAAGTCCAGATTAAGGATGAAGACATTCACAAAACAACCTTCGGAACGAGGTATGGTCACTATGAATTCGTGGTGGTTCCATTTGGTTTAACCAATGCCCCCACCACATTTATGTGTTTAATGAATAATGTACTCAGCAAATTTCTGGAAAAATTTGTATTGGTTTTCATTGATGATATCCTAATATACTCCAAGAATAGGGAGGATCACAAATAACATCTTATACTTGTACTTCAAGTACTAACAGAGCATCAGCTCCATGCTAATTTTAGCAAGTGCGACTTCTTTCAGAAGCAAGTCCATTACCTAGGCCATGTCATTTCTAAGGAAGGGGTGGTAGTGGACCTCGATAAGATCAGATCTATTATGGAATGGCCTACCCCAAAGGATGTATTAGATACCAGATCCTTCATAGGCTTAGAAGGATACTAGAAGGTTCATAAAAGGGTTTTCAAAGATTGGATGTCCAATCACTACCCTTCAGAAAAAGGGGATCAAATTCATTTGGAAATAAAAATGTGAAGAAAGATTTCAAGAACTGAAATACCTCCTTACCCATGCACCCATGCTGAATATTGTAGACCCGGATAATGATTTCCTCATGTGTATAGATGCCTAAAAGGAAGGACTCGGAGGAGTCCTTATGCAAGTGGGACGTGTAATTTTCTATGCGTCCTGGAAATTAAATGAGCATGAGATCAATTATGTGACCCATGACCTAGAGTTGGCCACCATAGTACATGCTTTAAAAATGTGGAGGCACTACCTCCTGGGAAGGATATTTTTTCTTATGACAGACCATTATGGTTTGAGTCACCTATTTTATCAACCAAAGCTCAATGCCAAGCAAGCTAGGTGGATGGCTCTCCTTAGTGAGTTTGATTTTGAAATCAAACACATCAAAGGGTAGAAAAATAGGGTGGTCGATGCCCTTAGCAAAAGTATAAAAACGATTCATTTGGTCGCAGTAAGCACCTGCGAAATGGATTTCAAGGAAAGAGTTAGAAAATCACAAGAGAAAGATGCATTCATCAAGACCGTGACCTCATACCTAAGACAAGAGCCTACAGGGATAAAGTATGAAGTCTACCAAATGCTTGAGGAAGAGTTGCTGAATTACAGAAACAGATTGTATATTCCAAACTGTGATGACATGAAGAGGTTCATAATGGATGAACTGCATAAGAGACCATACATTGGTCACCCAGGATATCAGAAGATGATCACGGCCACTGGGAAACAATTTTATTGGCCTGGGTTGAATAAATACATAGCTAACTATCTAGCTAAGTGCCTAGAGTGCTACCAAGTTAAGTCATAACATTGACACCCGACAGGATTCTTACAGCCCCTACCAATCCCAAAATGGAAATGGGAAACCATCTCCATGGATTTCATCATCGGATTACCAAAGTTGTCCAAGAAAAATGATGCCATCATGGCCATGGTGGAAAAACTAAGTAAGTCTACTCATTTCGTCTTTGTCAAGTCAACTTGCAAGGCAATAGATATTGCCAACATCTTCATGAAGGAGATATTCAGTCTGCATGGCATGCCCAAGGAAATTGTATCTGACAGAGATACCAAATTTACTTCAAACATTTGGAAATCCCTAATGGTCAGTTTTGAGACTAATTTTTTGTTCAACACATCCTACTGCCCTCAAACTGATGGACAGATAGAAAGAGTGAACCAAATAGTAGAATACATGCTAAGGATGCATGTAATGCATCAACCTAAGAAGTGGGAAGACTACCTACTATTGGTAGAGTTTTCCTACAACAACAGTTATCAGGAAACCTTGAAGATGAGCCCTTTTGAAGCCCTCTATGGTAGACAATGCAGGATTCCAATCAGCTGGAGTAACCCAGTGGAAAGAATTACAATCGGACCTGACATGCTGAAAGAAATGGAACAACAAGTGATTCAGATAAGACAAAATCTGAAGATTTCTCAGGATAGACAGAAAAGTTACATCAACAGAAAGAGAACTCCCAGAGAGTTAAAGATCGGAGACCATGTCTATCTAAGATTTAGACCCAGGAAGAGTTCCCTGAGAATGGGATCCTGTGCCAAATTGACACCTTGATATTGTGGACCCTTTGAATTCTTAGATAGAGTGGGACCTGTAGCCTATAGGATAGCACTTCCTCCCACAGTAAAGGCACATAATGTTTTGCATGTTTCATTATAGAAGAAATATGTACATGATGATAATTATATAATTGACTGGTTTGTGATCCAGGTGGAACCAGAAGGATAATTCCTGCCAGAACCCCAATGCATACTAGACAGGAAGGAAACCCCACTCAGGAACCGAACCATTGCACAGGTCAAGGTACAATGGAAACACTTTGGCCCAGATGAGGCTACGATGGAAATGGAAGATGCCATGAGACAAGCATATCTGATTTTGTTTACTTCTGTACATACATATCATGTTGATAGATAGAACATCGAGGAATATGATTCCTTTAAGGGGGAGGGAATTGTAACACCCTGTTTCCCCCAGTCTGTAAATATAAATTTATTGGCCATGAACTATGGAAAACTCAAAGGTGTGAATGTTTGATTTGATGGACCTTTGTATAAAAGGTCGATGAATGTAAATTCTGTTATTTTAATAGATAATGGATATGTGTTGCATGACTGATGTGAAGGGGATGTGCTAAGAGAGACCACTATTTCTAATAAAAAGGTGGTGGAGTGGACCCGGAAGGGTTGCGTTAACCTCCACTGAGACAGTACTATGTTGGATTTAATTGCTCAAGATCAGAAGAACCCTCTGACCCAAAATGAATTATAGTCAGGCTGATAGGTGGGAAGACCTCCTCAAGAGTTAATGAGGGGATGGGGTAGACTGCCCATATGTAAGGCTACTGGACCTAACCACGGACTGGGAATTCGAGCCACACACAGTCTTGCTAAAAACGGAAAGAAAGGAGGTGTGGTGGGGGAGAGGAGAACCTGCGAAGAGTGCATAGACGAGAGCAGAAAACTCTCAGGTCCAAGAAAGGATGGAAAGAGAAAAGTGAGTTATGATCATAGGGAATAGATATTGAGCCAGGAGAAGGAGAGTAACCTTCATCCTTATCTATTCATGTATTGGGAGAAGGAGAGTAACCTTCGTCCCTAACTTCCGTTGAGCTGGAAGTAAAAGAGTGAAACTCAAAGCATCGTGGCCTAGGCTCGGGGGTGGCCAATGATAAATCCATTGGGAGTGACTGAGCCTATGGTTGGGTGGAAACGATCACCCCTCTCAATAGTCGCATCATGCCTTATGGTTTTGATAAGTGTTTTTATGCCTTGTGCTTTGAATTGGAAATAATGAATGCATGCTTGTATTTATATGCCTATAATGGTTTCTGTACTGAATGAATAAGTTAAGAGTATGTGTTTGTTCCTTGAGAACTTTCATTTCTTCTTGATTTCCTTATGCTCTAGTTTAATTCCTCGAAAGCACTTCCCAGGGAATTTTGTCACCATCCTAGAGTCGAGTGAGTACTTCCCTGATTGTGGAGGTTGAAACCCACAATCATTGTGATGACAGGGTCTATTAATATCAAGAGATGTAGTGCATGTATGCACCAAGACTCTGCAAGGTGGGCAGAGACTAAGACCATGTTAAGTCCTAGAGTTGAGGAATGAACATAAGGAGTGCACGAAAGAATGATTCAAAGCATTACGTTCAGGAGAAAGAGTGCAAAACTCTTAAGCCTTTCAGAGTCAACAGAGGTCAGGAAGAGTAGTGAAATTCGAGTAAAGAAAGGGAATATCCTTTCGTTTGGAGGATGAACGGATGAGATCTGTTCGAGAGGATCCAAGGTCTATCACGACCGTTAGGTTTGAAGAATGGATGCAGGTGTTAATGCCTCGACCCCTTCAGTCTTCTCAAGAACGACGAATGTTGGTAATTGTACTCGTGAAGGGGACAGATCCTTCGAAGACCAAATTTGCGATGTGACCTAGATCGTAGATCTGAGGATCTACCGGGACCCTCCTTGACCATCAGATTGGCAAGATCGAGGATTCACACATCGAGAGATTCACATGTTGGCGCGACTAAAATTTCGAAGACTGAAGTTGGGATGTGACCTGGACCATAGATCCAAGGATCTATCAGGACCCCCCTTGACCATCGAATTGGCGAGATTGTGGATTCACACATCGAGAGTTTCGCAAGTTGGTGTGACTAAACTTCTGAAAACCGAAGTTGTGAGGTGATCTGGACCATTGGATTGAGGAAGGTCATGGACCATTGATCTGATGCGAGAAGACTAACACAAAGAATACGTGCGAATTTGAAGTTCCCTAAGGACCAAGCATAGAAGAGACAAGCACCTTTTAGAAGAGAAGATGAGGTCCAAGAGGTGAACTTGTCTCAAGTTCGTAAGCTCAGGAGGGAAATCGGGAGTTGAGACCCATACATTAGGTCTCGCAGGAAGTAAATCGAAGGTCAAGACCTTAGAAACATCTAAAATCTTCCCAATCAAGGAAGAAAGTGAAATATGAGGAGGAGGAGAAACAGTGACCATTACATCGAGCACTGTGAGAGACCTGGACCCTGGGAATCCACGTTTAAAGAATTAGAAGAGTGCGCAGGAGGAGATCAGATTTGGGTCATCAGATATAAATGTGAGGACCAACAACTGTTGGATCCCAAGGAAAGTACACGAGGCATAAAACCTTGAAAGTGACAAGAGAGTGGACCTTGCCAAGTCTTGAAGTTTTGGAAATCATTGGAACTGTCCATCGCCAGGGTTGACCAGTGGAAGCAGATCCGAGAGCTTGAGGACTCGGACATCGGAAGAATGGAGAGAAATAAATCTAAACTTTGCGAGAGGCGAAGTGTGAAAGGACTCTGAACCATGGGATTCAGTGGACACATGGCAGCGATCCACGTATTTTGGAGGAAGGGCATGTGGAGAAGTCAAGAGGTGAATACCCAAGGAGCTGGGAGCTGCAAAAATTCTAGTCATCCATTGGGATAGGACACCTAGCGGGAGATCAGTTTTTCATTGACTCACAAATCAGGAAATTCAAAGGCATAATCATGGGAACTTGCGAGATCTGAACTTGCAATTTGATCTAGACCATAGGATCACGAAAGACCATGGACCATTGATCTGACTATATCAGAAGATCATGGATTGGAAGAGTAAGGGTGGACTAACATACAAATACTTGAGACGTGAACTCACGATTTGATCGCAACCGTTGGTCAAAAGGAGAGTGTGTATCGTAGATTAGGTCTTGGAGGGAGTTCGCATATCGGACTTTAGAGAGGAGAAGTGAACTGCCCTCGGGAGACGTGAAATATGAAGTCCCGAAGTGCTTGGTAGTTGGGCCCCAAGTTATAGCCCAACATATCAATCGAAGGAGACTAGTGGGAGGAGCTAGCACCTAGAGGACTCTATGATCAGGAAATCATAAATCAGGAGTATCGAGTTTGGCCCATAGCAAAACACCCGAGGTCTGAGGTATCGAAGCGCCTTTTGGATAGGCGTGTGGTCACAGCCAGTGGTAACGTGGAGGAAGATTTCACCTGGTGCTAGTTCACACGGGTGAAGTCTTGCAAAGACCCATGGGTCAATTTCTTAGGTATTCGAGTAGGGAATCAAAGAGTTGTTTCAACTCAGGAATTTTGAAGGTCCATTAACCAGGATTAGAGACCTTGGATGGAGGATTCGACCAATTGAGGAAAAATAATGTTTTTTTATTTATGCCCCATCATGGGTGTGTTACAAATTGGTATCAGAGCATGGTTACAACACTTGGCCTGCTTGGGCTTACAGACAAGTCGCTTAAAAACTCTATCTGGAGTAGTTTTAAAAGAGTGACACCCTACCTTATTTCTTCCTTAAAATTCTGGTTAAAAATTTTATTAAAGAAAAGAATGAAACTTTCTACTGTGTGTATGCATTTAAGAAATTGAACCATGTATTGTTCATGAACTATTATACTGTTAGCTAACAATAAGTGTTTTTTTCAGCACTTGAGCAATCAGTAAATAGGGGAAAACTTCAAGACTAAAGTATGGTGACATTTCATGAACTGGAGGATGGCTCCCACAATAGAGATGAAGAATCTAATGAAAGGAGGGAGATGGAAACCCCTCTGGATCTGGTTGAAACTGTAAGGAGCCTCAGGGCCGAGTTATAGAGTTGCAAGGATGACAAGGAGAGATTGATAAAGGAGTAAGAAAAACAAATAGAAATTAATGCAGTCTTTTCTACAGAGCTTATCCGACATACAAAGGAAACTCCAGCATGAACCCACAACTAGCCATGTAGACCGACAATGCAAGAAGAGAAATCAGAGTCCACCTGAGATCCAAAAACATGACTCTGTAAGTGGCCCCACTGGTAGAAGTACCACAAAGAAGGTCCAACCTGGAGGCAGGGGACACTCATCGGGAGAGTTCTCTGGAAAGGAATATGACAACTCCGAAGGATCTTCTAGTAGCAAGGTCAGCTCACATTCTCAAAGGAAAGGAAAGAAGCAGGAGAGTTCAAAAACCCATGGTCCTGAAGATTTCCGGAAACCCAAACCACCCTCTTTCGATGGAGAGATTAATAAGGGAGAAGAGGCAAAATCTTGGCTGCTTGGTTTAAAGAAGTACTTCAGAGTCCATGACTACTCTGAAAACTTGAAGGCTCGAATAGCCATCTTCAACTTGAATGGAAAGACTTCCATATGGTGGGAAAACTGTAGGAATGTGAAAGGATTCCATGATAAGGACTTGTCATGGAAACAATTTGAGAAATACTTCAAGAAGCAGTATCTATCAAAAAAATACATGGATGGTGTTATAACCCTAAATTGCACCATTCATGCTTACTTGGCATCAGGCCTACTCATTGCCCTTCATTGCCAAAGCCATGCTGAATAGAATCTTCAAAAACCTCTTAAAACAAGTAGCCCGCGCCCTAACCTATCACTGGGCGCGTTTGAACGCTGGCAGGCCTTATACTGCACGCATTGGAACGCGGGTTGGCCCACTACAGCAAGTGTTTACCTAACAAAGCAAAAAATCAGGAAAGTTGCCGACGGAACAAGAAGCTTTTGGTCAGTTAACTGGAACTCCCCGCCATGCATGGCCGAGAGTTCGTCTAAAACCCTAGCTCCTTCTAGCCTATAAAAGAAGGGGTAGGGGTACTATTCAAGGGAGGAAAAAATCATAGCAAAGAAACTCTGCCAAATTGCCGAATCTGTTTTGTCCCAACCCTTTAGCCTTTCCTCAAGCTTTAGGAGAATTCAAGAAAAGCAGTTGGAGGACAAAGAAGAGGAGGAGCCCAAGATCAGGATCAAGGAACAGTGGTCGGTCTCTATAATCATTGTAAGTTGATTCATCTTGAGATTAATGAAAAAGATACTTTTCCCGTCCCAAATACACGAGTTTTATATACTTTATTTAATTTGTGTTTAATCTCTAATCCTCTGGTAGAACAATAGCATGCATGTGTAGTTTTGTCTTGATTGCAGGATCGCTTTTCGGAAGGAGCAGCAGAAGCAAGGAGATAAAGCTCAACGGAGGATCTACACCAACCGTCGATCAAAAGGTTAGTTGGTTCTTCCCATGTTTGCTTGTGAAAAAGGGTTTTAGATTTGGGGTAGAAGGTTAAAAGTAATTTCTTAAGGATCGTAATCTGCATGCAAGTTTAAACCCTAGCTTGTTAGTCCGTAGGGTAGAATAACCCCACAACAGATGGGAAGACTAAGGAATTCTATGAGCTCAGGTTGGGTCATCTCACCATAGATGAATTTTTCAATAAATTCCTTAAACTACTAAGGTATTTACCCTACATAAAAGATGAAAAAGTAAATATGAAGCGGTTCATTAGTGGGTTACCTCAGACTTACCGAGATAGGATTGAGTTCGACGAACCAAAGACCTTAGAATAAGCTATCCAGAAGGTGAGGTATTTTTATGAATAGTTTGGGAGTAAGACAAGACCCCACGAGGACTGGAAGAAAAGTAGTAGTTCAGGATTCCAGAAGAAAGGGTTTAAATCCTCAAGATTTAAGAACGATGAAAAAAATTATAGAAGGATCCTTCCTACTAGAAGTGTATATCATAAAAATTTCCCCTCTCAATGTGGAAATAAACCTTTTAGGACAATCCCAACAAAGTTTGATAACCTAAAGAAGAAACCCTTAAAATGTTGGGGTTGTGGATAGGATCATAAAATGAGGGACTTCCCACACCGACAACATAACAGTAAGAGAGTCTACAATATCCAAGAATCTACCACCATCAATGATGTGGCTAGGAGAATGCCATGAATCTATGCAGCCTTGGACAATAATCAAGCCAACCACCAAGCTTCAATAGTGGAGCTGGAAGGTATGATCGCCAACCAACTAGTTTCTATTTTAATTGACCCAGGTTCTAATTTGAGTTATGTGGCCCCTCAGACCGTTGATAAGTGTAAACTGCAACCAATTAGACATGTTAAGCCATGGTTGGTAAAATTATCCATTGGGACCAAACAAAAAGTGGAAGATGTCATACCAGCCTGTCAATTCATCATGGGTGGATTGCCCACCCAAGCGACCCTTAACATACTTCCCCTGGTATATTATGACTTGTTGATTGGTATGGATTGGTTGGATGCTTATAAAACTAAGTTGGAATGTTACCATAAGACTTTAGAATGTGTAAACAAATAAGGGAGAAAGATGACCCTCTAAGGGATTCATAAGCTTGTCTCAGTGAGACAAATATCGGCTCTTCAAATGAAAAAGTATTGCAGAAAAGGGTGTCCCTTACATGCAATAAAGGTGTTGTAATATGTTGAGGATGATAGACCAAACCTATAGGACCACCCCATATTAATAGAATACAAGGATGTGTTACCGGAAGAGGTAATAGGTCTACCTTCGAGAAGGGATATTGACTTCTCGATAGAACTTACACCAGGAGCGATACCAACATCTAGAACTCCATATAGTATGAGCATGCCAGAGCTGGTTGAGCTCAAGCTACAGCTAAAGGAGATGACGGACAAAGGCTACATCCAACCTAGTGTGTCTCCATTGGGAGCGCCCATATTATTTGTGAAAAAGAAAGATGGCACATTCCGATTGTGCATAGATTATAGACAACTAAATAAGACAACCATAAAGAACAAGTACCCCTTACCAAGAATCGATGACCTATTTGACCAATTGGGAGATGCTTCCATATTCTCTAAGATCAAATGAAGACATTCACAAAATAGCCTTCAGAACGAGGTATGGTCACTATGAATTCGTGGTGGTTCCATTTGGGTTAACCAATTCCCCTGCCACATTTATGTGTTTGATGAATAATGTACTCAACAAATTTCTGGACAAATTTGTATTGGTTTTCATTGATGATATCCTAATATACTCCAAGAACAAGGAGGATCATGAATCACATCTTAGACTCGTACTTCAAGTACTAAGAGAGCATTATCTCTATGCTAATTTTAGCAAGTGTGACTTCTTTCAGAAGCAAGTCCATTACCTAGGCCATGTCATTTCTAAGGAAAGGGTGGCAGTGGACCCCGATAAGATCATATATATTATGGAATCGCCTACCCCAAAGGATGTATCAGATATCAAATCCTTCATGGGCTTAGTAGGATACTATAGAAGGTTCATAAAAGGTTTTTCCAATATTGGTTGTCCAATCATCGCCCTTCAGAAAAAGGGGATCAAATTCATTTGGACATAAAAATGTGAAGAAATATTTCAGAAACTGAAATACCTCCTGACCCATGCAACCGTGTTGAAGATTGCAGACCTGGATAATGATTTCCTCATGTGTACAGATGCCTGCAAGGAAGGACTCAGAGGAGTCCTTATGCAATAGGGAAATGTAATTTGCTACACGTCCTGGAAATTAAATGAACATGAGATCAATTATGTGACCTATGACCTAGATTTGGCCGCCATAGTACATGCTTTAAAATTGTGGAGGCACTACCTCCTGGGAAGGAGATTTGTGCTTATGATAGACCATTGTGGGTTGAGGCACCTATTTGATCAACCAAAAATCAATTCCAGGCAAGCTAGGTGGATGGCTCTCCTTATTGAGTTTCATTTCGAAATCAAACACATCAAAGGAAAGGAAAATAGGGTGGCCAATGCCCTTAGCAGAAGTATAAAAATGATTCATCTGGAAGAAGTAAGCACCTGCGAAACGAATCTTAGGGAAAGAGTAAAAAAGTCACAAGAGACAGATGCATTCTTCAAGACCGTGACCTCATACCTAAGATAAGAGCTTACATGGATAAATTATGAAGACTACCAAATTCTCGAGGAAGGGTTGTTGACTTACAGAAACAGATTGTATATTCCAAATTGTGACGACTTGAAGAGGTTCATAATAGATGAAATGCATAAGAGACCATACATTGGTCACCCAGGATATCAGAAGATGATCACGACCACTAGGAAACAATTCTATTGGCCTGGGTTGAGTAAAGACATAGCTAACTATCTAGCTAAGTTCCTAGAGTGCCAGCAAGTTAAGGCAAAACACTGACACCCAACAGGATTCTTACAGCCCCTACCAATCCCATAATGGAAATGGGAAACTATCTCCATGGATTTCATCACCGGATTACCAAAGTCAACCAAGAAAAATGATGCCATCATGGTCGTGGTGGAGAAACTGAGTAAGTTTGCTCATTTCACCCTTGTCAAGTCAACTTGCAAGGAAATAGATATTGCCAACATCTTCATGAAGAAGATATTCAGACTGCATGGCATGCCCAAGGAAATTGTATCTGACAGAGATACCAAATTTACTTCAAACTTTTGGAAATCCCTAATGGCCAGTTTGAGACTAAATTGTTGTTCAGCATGGCCTACCACCCTCAAACTGATGGAAATACAGAAAGAGTGAACCAAATAGTAGAAGACATGTTAAGGATGCATGTAATGCATCAGCGTAAGAAGTGGGAAGACTACCTACCATTGGTAGAGTTTTCCTACAACAACGATTATCAGGAATCCTTCAAGATGAGCCCTTTTGAATCCCTCTATGGTAGACAATGTAGGATTCCAATCAATTGGAGTAACCCAGTGGAAAGAATTACAATCGGACCCGATACGATTAAATAAATGGAAAAGTTACGCCGACAGAAAGAGAACTCCCAGAGAGTTCAAGATCGGAGACCATGTCTATCTCATAAATAGACCCAGGAAGAGTTTCCTGATAATGGGATCCTATGATAAATTTTCACCTCGATATTGTGGACCCTTTGAAGTCTTATATAGAGTGGGACCTGTAGCCTATAGGATAACACTTCCTCCCACAGTAAAGGCACATAATGTTTTCCATGTTTCATTATAGAAGAAATATGTACATGATGCTAATAATATAATTGACTTGTCTGTGATCCAGGTGGAACCAGAGGGAGAATTCCTGCTAGAACCCCAATGCATACTAGACAGGAAGGAAACCCCACTCAAGAACCAAACCATTGCACAGGTAAAGGTACAATGGAAACACTTTGGCCTAGATGAGGCTACGTGGGAAATGGAAGATGCCATGAGATAGACATATTCAATTGTGTTTACTTATGTACATACATATCATGTTGATAGATATAAAATCGAGGACGATGATTCCATTAAGGGGGAGGGAATTGTAACACCTTGTTTCCCCCAGTCTGTAAATATAACTTTATTGGCCATAAACTATGGCAAACTCAAAGGTGTGAATGTTTGATTTGATGGACCTTTGTATAAAAGGTCGATGAATGTAAATTATGTTATTTTAATAGATAATGGATATTTGTTGCATGAATGTTGCGAAGGGGATGTGCTAAGAGAGACCATGATTGCTAATAAAAAGGTGGTGGAGGGGACCCGGAAGCGTTGCGTTAACCTCCACCGAACCAGTACTATGCTAGATTTAATTTCTCAAGATCATAACAACCCTCTGACCCAGAATGAATTACATTCAGGTTGGTAGGTGGCAAGACCTCCTCAAGAGTTAATGAGGGGATGGGGCAGACCGCCCATCTGTAAGGCTTTTGGACCTGATCATGGACTCGGAATTTGAGCCACACACAATCTTGCTGAAAAATGAAAGAAAGGAAGCATGGTGGGGGAGAGGAGAACTTGAAAAGAGTGCAGAGATGAGAGTGGAAAACTCTCGGGTCCGAGAAAGGATGGAAATTGAAAAGTGAGTTCTGATCATAGGGAATAGATACTGAGCCAGGAGAAGGAGAGTAACATTCATCCTTATCTATTCCTGTATTGGGAGAAGGAGAGTAACCTTCATCCCTAACTTTTGTTGAGCTATAAGTAAGAGAGTGAAAATCAAAGCATCATGGCCTAAGCTCAGGGGTGGCCAGTGATAAATCCATTGGGAGTGACTGAGCCTATGGTTGGGTGGAAACAAGCATCCCTCTCAACAGTCGCATCACGCCTTATGGTTCTGATAAGTGTTTTTATGCCTTGTGCTTTGAATTGGAAATAATGAATGCATGCTTGTATTTATATGCCTATAATGGTTTTTGTATTGAATGACTAAGTTAAGAGTATGTGTTCATTCCTTGAGGACTTTCATATCTACTTGATTTCCTTATGCTCTATTTTAGTTCATCGAAAGCACTTCCCAGGGAATTTTGTCACCATCCTAGAGTCGAGTGAGTACTTCCCTGATTGCAGAGGTTGAACCCTGCAATCACTATGAGGATGGAGTCTATTAAGCTCAAGAGAGGTAGTGCATGTATGCACCGAGTCTCTGCAAGGTGGGCATAGACCGAGATCATCTTAAGTCCTAGAGTTGAGGAATGAACGTAAGGAGTGCATGAAAGAATGCTTCCAAGCGTTACGTTCAAGAGAAAGAGTGAAAAACGCTTAAGCCTTTCAGAGCCAATAGAACTCAGGAAGAGTAGTGAGATTCGAGTATCAAAAGGGAATATCCTTTCATTTGGAAGATGAACGAATGAGATCCGTTTGGGAGGAGACAAGGTCTTTCGCGACTGTTAGACTTGAAGAAGGGGTGAAAATGTTAATGCCTCGACCCCTTCAGTCTTCACAAGTTCAAAAAATGTTGATAATTTTCATGAAGGGGACATATCCTCCGAAGATCGAAGTTGCGATGTGACCTGGACTGTAGATCCAAGGATCTATCGGGACCCTCCTTGACAGTCGGATTGGCGACATTGGGGATTCGCACATCAGGAGATTCGCACGTTGGTAAACTTTCGAAGACCGAAGTTGTGATGTGACCTGGACCATAGATCCCAGGATCTATCAGGACCCTCTTTGACCATCGGATTAGAGAGATTGGGGATTCGAACATTGGGATATTCGCATGTTGGCGGGACTAAAATTTCGAAAACCGAAGTTGCGAGGTGATCTGGACCGTTGGATCGAGGAAGGTCATGGACCGTCGATCTGAGGTGGGCAGATTAACGCAAAGAGTACATGGGAATTCAAAGTTCCTTAAGGACCAAGCTTAGAAGAGAAAAGTGCCTTTCAGAAGAGCAGATGAGGTCCAAGAGGTGAACTTGTCTCAAGTTTGTAAGCTCAGGAGGGAAAGCGGGAGTCAAGACCCATACATCAGGGCTCACAGGAAGTAAATAGAATGTCGAGACCTTCGAAACATATGAAATATTTCGAGTCAGGGAAGAAAGTGAAAGCTCATGAGGAGGAGAAATAGTGACCGTTGATTCAAGCACTGTGAGAGAGCTAGACCATGGGAATCCACATCCAGACAATTAGAAGAGTGCACAGGAGGAGATCAGATATGGGTCGTCAGATCTGAACGTGAGGACCAACAACCATTGCATCCCAAGGAAAGTACACGAGGCCTAAAACCTTGAAAGTGCCCAGGAGAGTGGAATTTGTGAAGTCCCGAAGTTTCAAAAATCATCGGAACCGTACATTGCCAGGGTTTACCAGTGGAAGCAGATCCGAGAGCTTGAGGAAACGGACATCAAAAGAATGGAGAGAAAGAAATCTAAAATTTGCAAGAGGCAAAGTGTGAAAGGACTCTGAAACATGGGATTTAGAGGACACATGGCATATATCCACATACTTTGGAGGAAGGACCTGTGGAGAAGTTAAGAGGCGAATACCCGAGGAGCTGGGATCCACAACAATCCTATTCATCCATCAGGATAGGAAACATAGCGGGAGATCAATGTTTCGCTGACTCACAAATCAGGAAAGTCAAGGGAAAAATCGTAGGAACTCGTGAGATCCGAACTTGCAAGTTGATCTGGACCGTGGGATCATGGAAGACCATGGATCGTTGATATGACTCTATCAGAAGTTCGGGGATCGGAAGAGTCAGGGTGGATTGACATCCAAATACCCGAGACACAAAATTGCGATTTGATCACAGTCGTCGGTCGAAGGGAGAGTGTGGATCATATATTAGGTCTTGGAGGGAGTTTGCATATCAGACTTCATAGAGTAGAAGTGAACTACCCTCGGGAGACATGAAACATGAAGTCTCGAAGAGCTTGGTAGTTGGGCCCCAAGTTATCGTCCAATGTCTCAATCGAAGGAGCCTAGCGGGAGGAGCTAGCGCCTAGAGGACTCTTCGAAGCACATTTTTGATAGGCACGTGGTCACAACGAGTGGTACTGTGGAGGAAGATTGTACCTAGTGCTAGTTTGCATGGGTGAAGTCTCGCAAAGACCCATGGGTCGATTTATTAGAGATTCCAATAGGGAACCGAAGAGTTGTTTCAGCTCGAGAATTTTGAAGGTCCATTGACCAAGATTAGAGACCTTGGATGGAGGATTCTACTAATTGAGGAATTTTTTTATTTATTTATTTATGCCCCGTCTTGGGTGTGTTACAAGTTTCCACCGCCCTCCTTTCGTCATATTCTTCATCTCTATTTTGGGATCCATCCCCCACTTCATGACACATCTCCATCCTTTAGTATTGAAGTTTTCCCATCATTTATTGACTGCTCGAGTGTTGAAAAAAACACTTATTGTTCGCTAATAGTCTATTAGTTCATGAACAATACACGGTTCAATTTTTTAAATGTACACACATAGTAGAAAGTTTCATTCTTTTCATTAATAACATTTTTAACCAGACTTTTTAAGAAGAGGTAAGATAGAGTGTCATTCTTCTAAAAGTACTCCAAATAGAGTTTTTAAGAGACTCATCCATGAGCTCAAGCAGGCCAAGTGTTGTAACCATTCTATGATACCAATTTGTAACACACCCACTATGAGGCTAAAAAAAAAAAAAAGATGTCATCCTTACAATAACAAATCCTCTCTCTCTACGGGTTCTAATTTGGAAATTCTGGGACTCAGCCCGACCCTCTGGTCAAGATTCTCCGATTCTCTAAATCAAAAGAGACTTTAATACCATGATATTCTCACCTCTTAATCATACACATGCCCTTTCGGCCTCTGGTGCAGGTCTTATGATACCCGTGACCTTCTCCTTCGTGCTTCAGCGAAGTCTTGGATTTGGTGTTAGCCCCTTTTCTCTTGGCCCCTCCTCAGATGTGACCTTGGGAGATGACCTCACGTAAACACACAATTGCAGGCGTGACCAAAGGAAGTTTGAAACCAAACTACTTTTTGGCCCGCAATTCTCCTCGAACCTCCATGTGTCCTTTATCAAAACCATGGTTTGGATTGCAGCCCACCCTCAACTTTTTAATGTTCACGCACCTCTGATCCCCACAATGCTAGGGGACCATCGATCTCACAATATTGATGGTGCCTCTGAACTGACGGCTCAGTTCTATCCCTTTTGACGCTGCAGAATGGATCTGACCTCTTTCAAATCAATGGTTGAGATTTGTTCCGAAATTCTGAACTTTGGAATTCTCAAGTCTCAAACTTTCCTTTCTTTCATACGTCAATCTTCCAGAGTTGACGATTTGTGGACACATGTCCTTTTCAATCATCGGCTCTACCTCTTCTTTGAGGTGTTGACCTTTCAAATAGATCAACGGTCCTACGGCCCTCTTCTCAATCAACGGTCGAGATTTCCTTCGAGTCTCTGGACTTTTGAGATCTCAAATCTCAAACTTCACTTCCCCTCAAAGTATGCAGATTCCTATCGTGTGTCCACCTGAATCGGATGGTTGAGGCTCACTTCGGGTATTTACCCGAAATCTACAGATTTATGCCACCTGTCCTTTGATCTGATGCCTATAAATTACTTCAGGATTTTACCCTGAATCTACAAATCTACGCCACGTCTCTTCTGGATCAGACGGTCCAGATTCACTTCGGGTCTTCGGGGTTCAAGAATCTCAACTCTTGACCGAAACCCTAATGCAATTTACCCAAAGCTCTTAATTTGTTGACAAGTTTACCCTTACAGATCAACAGCTCTCGATTCTTTGGCTCTTCGGCTCTTCAGCACTTTGACGCTTCAGTGCTTTGGCCCTTCGACGCTTCAGCTCTCCGAGCTTTGGGAGTTTCAACTCTCAATCTGAAACTCTCGAAGTGATTTCTCCGAAGTTATTGATCTGCTGACATGTGTCTCCTGGTGATCAATGGCCAAGATCAACAATGAGACTTCGGGACCTTGGCCAATCCACCCTCCTGTACACAAAAATGTTAAATCTCGTGCACCTTACCTTAGATAAGATGACTATCATCCCTTCGTGGTCCGATCCAACTGTTAGGATATGTCCCTTCCCAGCATTTCTCCTCTACTTCGCTAGACGTTGATCTAACGGTCTGGGATTCTCCTTGCAGTCGTTTTGATGGGCAATGTTGCTCCTCCTCCTGAGCTTTTGGCATCTTCCGACTTGGGATATTTTGGTAGATGTTCAAAGGCCTCAACCTTCATTCCTCCTGGGAGTCCAGATATCTCGGGTCTCACCTTCGTTCTTGAAAATGTTATCTCTTCTGAGCTTTTCGATTCTCCCAGACCCACGGTACCGAGGGACTCCATTACTCCACGGATTTCCAAAGGGGCTCATGACTGCCCATATGGAAAATATTCAGGGTCTGGCAGTCATGATCCGACCGATACGAAGGTGCTTGTCGATCGACGATTCACAGCAATTGTGGGGTCCCAATGTGCATTCTCTTTATCAGTGAGCTCAACCTCTGCAATCTGGAAGTACTCGCCTAGCTTGGTCAAATCCAAGTCATTGAAGTTCCAGCTGACGATATCAACGACAATGGTTAATTGTGGGCCACAAAATAGCACGTCCGCTACTTTCACCTTTGCACTCTGCAATGATTCCCCACCGTCAATATCCATTCATAAATCGATGGTCGTACCAATTTGACATCTCGAAGCTTCAAGCTCCAAGGTTCCTAGACCCAGGTCACATGGGTCTTCCGATAATCCTTGGGCTATGATCCCCGCTCTTAGTCAGGTCTTTGCTTAAGGACTTATATGTAGGTTCAAAGTCTCCTAGACTACTGGTCTGAAGGAAACACCTTCCCAACTTGCAGGGCTTTAAGCTCTAAGTCAAGGAAACGTAACTTGTGAGGTTACCAAAATGGTAGCTATGCCGAGAGGCTTGCTAAACCTCTGGAACGGTGATGTAGATCCCTGGAAAGTGCCTTCGAGTGACTAAACAGGGGCGTATGGAAAATCAAGCAGAAATACAGGTTCTCAAGGGGATGAACGCATACTCATAACTTAATCATTTAATACAGAGAAAGAACCCTTTATAGACATATAAATACTCGGATACATCCATTATTTACAATTCAAATCATAAGGCAAGAAAACACTTATCAGAACCATAGAGCATGATGCAAATGCTAAAAGGGGTGCTTGTTTCCACCCAACCATAGGCTCAGTCACTCCCAATGGATTTATCACTGGCCACCCCCGAGCTTAAGCCACGATGCTTTGAGATTCAATCTCTTACTTCCAGCTCAATGAAAGTTAGGGACGAACATTACTCTCCTTCTCCCAATATAGAAATAGATAAGGATGAAGGTTACTCTCCTTCTCTCGGCTCAATCTCTATTTTTTGTGATCAGAAATCAATGTTCCTCTTTCATTCCTTCCTTGGACCCGAGAGCTTCCTATCTCATCTCATCATTTTTCGCAGGTCTCCCCCTGCCCACCACACTTCCTTTCTTGCCTTCCTCAGCAAGATTGCGTCTGGCTCGAATTCCCAGTCCGTGGTCAAGTCTGGAAGCCTTACGGATGGGTGGTCCACCCCATCCCCTCATTAACTCCTGAGGAGGCCTTCCCACCTACCAGCCCAACTATAATTCATTCCTGGGGCAGAGGGTTGTTCTGATCTGAGCAATTAATTCCAGCACGCTATTGGTTTGGTGGAGGTTAACACAACCATTTTGGGTCCCCTCCACCACCTTTCATAGCATTAATGGTTTTCTCTTAGCACATCCCCTCTTTCAGCAGTCATGCAACACGTAACCATTTTCTATTAAAATAACAGAATTAACATTCATCGACCTTTTGTACAAAGGTCCATCAAATCAAATATTCACACTTTTAGGTTTTCCATAGTTCCTTGGCCAATATAGTTATATTTACATACTGGGGGAAACATGGTGTTACAATTCCCTCCCCCTTAAAGAAACATCATCCTCAATATTTTATCTGTCAACGTGACATGTGTGTATAGGAGTAAAAAAAAGAAAATATGCATGTCTCATGGCATCCTCCATTTCCCACGTAGCCTCATCTAGGCCAAAGTGTTTCCACTGCACCTTGACCTATGCAATGGTTCAGTTCTTGAGTGAGGTTTCCTTCCTGTCTAATATGCATTGGTGTTCTGGCAGGAATTCTCCCTCTGGCTCCACATGGATCAAAGACCAGTCAATTATGTGATTAGCATCATGTACATATTTCTTTAGTAATGAAACATGAAAAACATTATGTGCCTTTACTGTGGGAGGAAGTGCTATCCTATAGGCTACGGGTCCCACTCTATCTAAGACTTAAAAGGGTCCACAATACTGAGGTGCCAACTTGCCACAGTCTCCCATTCTCAGGGAACTCTTTTTGGTTCTAACTCTGAGATAGACATGGTCTCTGGTCTTGAACTCTCTGAGAGTTCTCTTTATGTCGGTGTAACTTTTCTGTCTATCCTGAGCAATCTTCAGATTTTGTCTTAACTGAACCACTTGTTGTTCCATTTATTTTAGCATGTCGGGTCTGATTGTAATTTTGTCCACTGGGTTACTCCAGCTAATTGGAATCTTGCACTGCCTACCATAGAGGGCTACAAAAGGGCTCATCTTTAAGGATTCCTGATAACCGTTGTTGTAGGCAAACTCTACCAATGGTAGGTAGTCTTCCCACTTCTTAGGCTGATGCATTACATTTATCCTTAGCATGCCTTCTACTATTTGGTTCACTCTTTCTGTTTGTCCATCAATTTGAGGGTGATAAGCTGTGTTGAACAACAATTTTGTCTCAAAACCATCCATTAGGGATATCCAAAAGTTTGAAGAAAACTTGGTATCTCGGTCAGATACAATTTCCTTGGGAATGGCATGCAGTCTAAATATCTCCTTCATGAATATGTTGGCAATATCTATGGCCTTGCAAGTTGATTTGACAGGAATTAAATGAGCATACTTACTTAGTTTGTCCACCACAACCATGATGGCATCATTTTTCTTGGTCGACTTTGGTAATCCAATGATGAAATCCATGGAGATGGTTTCCTATTTCCATTCTGGGATCAGTAGGGGATGTAATAATCCTGTTGGATGTCGATGCTCTAACTTAACTTGCTGGCATTCTAGACACTTAGCTAGATTGTTAGCCATGTCTTTCTTCAAGGCCAATAGAATTGTTTCCTAGTGGTCGTGATCATCTTCTGATATACTAGGTGACCAGTATATGGTCTCTTATGTAGTTCATCCATTATGAATCTCTTCATGTCATCACAATTTGGAATATACAATCTGTTTCTGTAAGTCAGCAGCCCCTCATCGAACATCTGGTAGCCTTCATACTTCATCCCTATAGGCTCTTGTCTTATGTATGAGTTCACGGTCTTGAAGAATGCATCTTTCTCTTGTGCATTTCTGACTCTTTCCCTCACATCTGTTTCACAGGTGATTACTGTTGCCAAATGAATCATTTTTATACTTCTGCTAAGGGCATCAGCCACCCTATTTTCCTTTCCTTTTATGTGTTTGATTTTGAAATTGAATTCACTTAGAATATCCATCCATCTATCTTGCCTGGAGTTGAGTTTTGGTTGATCAAAAAGGTGCCTCAACCCACAATGGTCTGTCATAAGCACAAATCTCCTTCCTAGGAGGTAGTGCCTCCACATTTTTAAAGCATGTACTATGGAAGCCAACTCTAGGTCATGGGTCACATAATTGATCTCATGCTCATTTAATTTTCGAGACGCGTAGAAAATTACATGTGCCTCTTGCATAAGGACTCCTCTGAGTCCTTCCTTGCAGGCATTTGTACACACGAGGAAATATTTATCCGGGTCTGCAATTTTCAGCATGGGTGCATGGGTCAAGAGGTATTTCAGTTCCTGAAATATTTCTTCACATTTTGATGTCCAAATGAATTTGATCCCCTTTTCTTGAAGGGAATTGATTGGACAACCAATCTTGGAAAACCCTTTTGTGAAACTTCTATAGTATCTTACTAAGCCCATGAAGGATCCGATATCTGATACATCCTTTGGGGTAGGCCATTCCATAATAGATATGACCTTATCGGGGTCCACTGCCTCCCCTTCCTTAGAAATGACATGGCCTGGGTAATGGACTTGCTTCTGAAAGAAGTCGCACTTGATAAACTTAGCATAGATCTGATGCTCTCTTAGTACTTGAAGTATGATTCTAATATTTTCTCCGTGCTCCTCCCTTTTCTTGGATATATTAGGATATCATCAATGAAAACCAATACAAATTTGTCTAGAAATTTGTTGAGTACATTATTCATCAAGCACATAAAAGTGTCGGGGGAATTGGTTAACCCAAATGGCACCACCATGAATTCATAGGGACCATACCTCATCCTGAAGGTTTTTTTCTGGATGTCTTCATCCTTAATCCGGACTTGGTGGTATCCAGACCTTAAGTCGATCTTCGAGAATATGGAAGCACCTCCCAATTGGTCAAACAGGTCATCAATTCTTGGTAAGGGGTACTTGTTCTTTATGGTTGTCTTATTGATTTGTCTATAATATATGTACAGTCGGAGTGTGCCATCTTTATTTTTCACAAAAAAGATGGGTGCTCCCCATGGAGATACATTGGGTCAAATGTAACTTTTGTCCATCATCTCCTTTAGTTGTAGCTTGAGCTCAACCAGCTCTGGTGTGCTCATCCTATATGGTGTTCTATATGTTGGTACCGCTCCTGGTGTAAGTTCTATCAAGAATTCAATATCCCTTCTTAGAGGTAGACCTGGTACCTCTTATGGGAACACGTCCTTGTATTTTCTTAATATGGGGTGGTCCTCTAGGTTTGGTTTGTCATTCTCAAGAGATTCCAATACCCGTATTGCATATAAGGAACACCCCTTCCTACAATATTTTTTCATTTGAAGTGATGATATTTGTCTTACTGATACAGGCTTCTGAATCCCTCGAAGAGCTATCTTTCTCCCTTCTTCTTTTACACACTCTAAAGTTTTATGATAATAGTCCAATTTAGTTTTATGTGCATCCAACCAATCCATACCAATCAACAAGTCATAAGATCCCAGGGGGAGTATGTTAAGGGTCGCTTGGGTGGGAAATCCACCCAAGATGAATTGACAAGATGGTATGACCTCTGCCACCTTCCTTTCGGTCCCAGTGGCTAATCGCACCAACCATGGCTTAATATTTATAATTGGTTGCAATTTACACTTATCAACAATCTAAGGGGCCACAGAACTCAAATTAGAACCTGGGTCAATTAAAATAGAAACTAGATGGTTGGAGATCATACCTTCAAGCTCCACTACTGAAGCTTGGTGGTCGGCTTGATTATTGTCCAAGGTTGCATAGATTTGTGGCATGTTCCTAGCCACATCATTGACGGTGATAGCTTCTTGGATATTGTAGACTCTCTTACTATTCTGTTGTTTGTGTGGGAAGTCCCTCAATCAATGATATTCTCCACAACCCCAACATTTTAAGGGTTCCTTATTTAGGTTATCAATCTTTCCTAGGGATGTATTAAAAGGTTTATTTCCACTTTGAAAGGGGAAATTTGGTTGATATACACTTCTAGTAGGAAGGCTCTTTCTAGAATCTTTTCCATAGTTCTAAAAATCTTGAGGATTTAAACCCCTTCTTCTGGAATCCTGAACTACTCCTCTTCTTCCATTCCTCGTGAGGTCTTGTCTTACTCCCAAACTGTTCATAACAATACCTCGCCTTCTGGATAGTTTCTTCTAAGGTATTTGGTTCGTCGAACTCAATCCTGTCCTGATAGGTCTGAGGTAACACACTGATGAACCGCTGCATTTTTACTTTTTCATCTTTCATGTAGGGTACATACCTCAGTGATTCAAGGAATTTATTGACATATTCATCTATGGTGAGTTTCCCTAGCCTGAGTTCATATAACTCCTTAGTCCTCCCATCCATTTATTTCTCTGACAGATACTGCTTCCTAAAGTATTTCTCAAACTATTTCCATGACAATTCCTTCTCATGGAATCCTTTCACATTCCTAAGGTCTTCCCATCAAATGGAAGCCTTCCCATTCAGGTTGAAGATGGCTATGCGAGCCTTCAAGTTTTCAGAGTAGTCATGGACTCTGAAATATTTTTTTAAACCAATCATCCATGCTTCAACCTCTTCTCCCTTCTTAATCTCTCCATCGAAAGAGGGTGGTTTGGCTTTCTTGAATTCTTCAGGATCGTGATTTTTGGAATGCTTCCACTTCTTTCCTTTCATTAGAGAATGTGAGTTGGCTCTGCTACTAGAATATCCTTCGGAGTTACCATCTTCCTTTCCAGAGGACTCTACCGATGAGTGTCCCCTACCTCCAAGTTGGGCTTTCTTTGAGGTACTTTTCCCAGTGTGGTCACTTATGGAGTCATGTTTTCGTATCTCAGGTGGACTTTGGATTCTCTTCTTATGTTGTCGGTCCACATGACTGGTTGCGGGTTCATGTTGTAGTGGCCTATGTATGTCAGATAAGATTTGCAGCAAGACTTTGTTAATTTCTGTTTGTTTTTCTTGCTCCTTTATCAATCTCTCATTGTCATCCTTGCAACTCTGTAATTCGGCCCTAAGGCTCCTTACAGTTTCATCCAGGTCTAGAGGGGTTTCCACCGCCCTACTTTTGTCAGATTCTTCGTCTCTATTGTGGAATCCATCCCCCAACTCATGACACGTCGCCATCCTTTAGTCTTGAAGTTTTCCCGTGACTTACTAACTGCTCGAGTGTTGACAAAAACACTTATTGTTAGCTAACAATCTATTAGTTCATGAACAATACACGGTTCAATTTCTTAAATGTACACACATAGTAGAAAGTTTCATTCTTTTCATTATAACATTTTTAACCAGACTTTTTAAGAAGAGGTAAGATAGAGTGTCATTCTTCTAAAAGTACTCCAAATAGATTTTTTAAGCAACTCGTCCATGAGCCCAAGAAGGCCAAGTGTTGTAACCATGCTCTAATACCAATTTATAACACACCCACAAGGGGGATAAAATAAAAATAAAAATTCCTCCTTACAGGAACAAATCCTCTCTCTCTACAGGTTCTAATTTGGAAAGTCTAGGACTCAGCCCGACCCTCTGGTCAAGATTCTTTGATTCTCTAAATCAAATGAGACTTTGAGACCATGATAGTCTCACCTCTTAATCAGAAATAGGCCCTTTCAGCCTTTGGTGCAGGTCCTATGATACCTGTGACCTTCTCCTTCATGCTTCAGCGAAGTCTTAGAATTGGCGTTAGCCCCTTTTCTCTTGGCCCCTCCTCAGATGTGACCTTGGGCAATGACCTCACGCAAACACACAATTGCAGGTGTGACCAAAGGCAGTTTGAAACCAAACTAATTTTCGGCCCACAATTATCCTCGAGCCTCCACGTGTCCTTTCTCAAAATCGTGGTTTGGATTGCGGCCTGCCCTCATCTTTTTAAATTTCATGCACATCCAATCCCCGCAATGCTACAGGAGCATCGATCTCATGATATTGATGGTGCCTCTGAACTGATGACTTAGATCTATCCCTTTTGAAGCTGTGGATCAGATCTGACCTCTTTCAAATCAACGGCTATGATTTGTTGTAGAATTCCGGACTTTGGAATTCTCAAGTCTCAAACTTTCCTTTCTTCGGTACGTCAATCTTTCGGAGTCGACGATTTGCAGACACCTGCCATTCTCAATCAGCGGCTATGCCTCTGCTTCGGGGTGTTGACCTTTCAACTAGATCAACAGTACTACAGCCCTCTTCTCGATCAACGGTCGAGATTTCCTTCAAGTCTCCAGACTTCTGAGATCTCAAATCTCAAACTTCACTTCCCCTCGAAGTATGTGGATTCCTGCTGTGTGTCCACTTGAATCGAACGATTGAGGCTCGCTTCGGGTCTTTACCTAAAATCTACAGATTGATGCCACCTGTCCTTTGATATGATGGCTATGAATTACTTCGGGACTTTAACCGAAATCCATAGATCTACGCCACGTCTCTTCTAGATCAGATAGTCCAGATTCACTTCGAGTCTTCGGGATTCGGGAATCTCAACTCTCGACTGAAACCCCAATGAAATTTACCTGGAGCTCGCAATATATTGACAAGTTTTCCCTCACATATCGACGACTCTCCATTCTTCGGCTCTTCGGCACTTCGACGCTTCGACCCTTCGGCGCTTCAGCTCTCAGGGCTTCAGGAGTTTCAACTCTCGATCTAAGACTCTCAAAGTGATTTCTCCAGAGTTGTTGATCCGCTGACACATGTCTCCTGGCGATCAATGGCCAAGATCAACTTCGAGACTTCGGGACCTTGGCCATTCCACCCTCCCGTACACACAAACGTTAAATATCATGCACCTTACCTTAGATCAGATGACTATCGTCCCTTCGCGCTCAGATTCGACAGATAGGATCTGTTCCTTCCCATCATTTCTCCTCTGCTTCCATAGACGCTGATCTAAGGGTCTGGGATTCTCCTTGCAGTCATTTTGACGGTTATTGTCATTCCTCCTCTTGAGATTTTGATGTCTTCCAACTTGGGAGAGTTTGGTAGATGTTCAAAGGCCTTATCCTTCGTTCCTCCTATGAGTCTGAATATCTCAAGTCTCGCCTTCGTTCTTGAAAATGTTATCTCTTCTCAGCTTTTTGATTCTCCCAGACCGACAGTACCAAGGGACTTCGTTGCTCCGAAGATTTCCAAACGGGCTCACGACCGCCCATCTCGCAACTATTCAGGGTCTGACGGTCATGATCCGACTGATAGTCGTTGATCTTCCAGTCGACGAGATCAATGGAAATGGTGAATTTCGAGCCGCGAACTAGTACATTCGCTACTTTCACCTTCGTTCTCCGCAATGATTCCCCACCCCCGATCTCTATTCATAGATCGACGACTGTAACAATTTGACATCTCGAAGCTTCAAGCTCTAAGGTTCCTAGACCTAGGTCACATGGGTCTTCCAATAATTCTTGGGCTATGATCCCCGCTCTTAGTCGGGTCTTTGGTTAAGGACTTAGGCATAGGTTCAAAGTCTCCTAGACTACTGGTCTGAAGGAAACACCTTCCCAACTTGCAAGGCTTTAAGCTCTAAGTCAAGGCAAGGTAACTTGTGAGGTTACCAAAATGATAGCTATGACAAGAGGCTTGCTCCGACTCTGGAACGGTGATGTAGCTCCCTGGAAAGTGCCTTCGAGTGACTAAACATGGCAGTATGGAAAATCAAGCAGAAATATAGGTTCTCAAGGGGATGAATGCATACTCATAACTTAAACATTTAATACAGAGAAAGAACCCTTTATAGACATATAAATACTCGCATACATCCATTATTTACAATTCAAATCATAAGGCAAGAAAACACTTATCAGAACCATAGAACGTGATGCAACTACTGAAAGGGGTTCTCATTTCCACCCAACCATAGGCTCAGTCACTACCAATGGATTTATCACTGGCCACCCCCAAGCTTAAGCCACAATGCTTTGAGATTCAATCTATTAATTCTAGCTCAACGAAAGTTAGGGACGAAGGTTTTTCTCCTTCTCCCAATACAGAAATAGATAAGAACGAAGGCTACTCTCCTTCTCCCGGCTCAATCTCTATTTTTTGTGATCATAACTCACTGTTCCTCTTTCATTCTTTCCTCGGACCCGAGAGCTTCCTCTCTCGTCTCTGCATTTTTTGCAGGTCTATCCCTGCCCACCACACTTCCTTTCTTGCCTTCTTCAGCAAGATTGTGTGTGGCTCGAATTCTCATTCCGTGGTCAGGTCTGCAAGACTTATGAATGGGCGGTCTGTCCCATCCCCTCATTAACTCTTGAGGATGCCTTCCCACCTACCATCCCAACTGTAATTCATTCCTGGGGTAGAGGGTTGTTCTGATCTAAGCAATTAATTCCAGCATGGTACTAGTTCGGTGGAGGTTAACGCAACCATTTTGGGTCCCCTCCACCACCTTTCATAACATCCGTGGTTTTCTATTAGCACATCCCCTCTTTCAGCAGTCATGCAACACATAACCATTTTCTATTAAAATAACAAAATTTACATTCATTGACCTTTGGTACAAAGGTCCATCAAATCAAACATTCACACTTTTAGGTTTTCCATAGTTCCTTGGCCAATATAGTTATATTTATAGACTGGGGGAAACAGGGTGTTACAGTTTAATTTTAGCTCATAAGAGATTATAGATCCATAAATGTAGGATTTTGTTCCTGGTTTGTTGGTGAGATTTCCAGATATATATCTAATAATGTTTTCCTTTGTGAAAAATCAAGTGTGATGAGCATCTTTTCTCATAGTTTATGCAGCGTTATTCTCTGTCTTTTTTTATTTTGGTATCAGAGCTAGAAAGAACTCACAATCTCCAATATGATTCCTGCAATCCAGAGCCCAAAAGTTACAGATCTGTGACTCTGGCTCGGCTCCAGTAGTACTCTTTCCCGTTATAGTTTGTGGTGGTATTGACTCCATTCCTAAAAACACAGGTGAATGAATTATACATCCTCGTGAAGCCGTAGATGCCTTTTCTCTACTCCCAGTTTGTTATAACCCTAATTTGCACCAGATATGCTTACCTGGCACCAAGCCATCTCATTTTTCATCTTTTTCCAAGCCACTACTAAACAGCTTCTTAAAAACACCCTTTTTGAAGGCATGCACGCCCTGCTCCACTGCTACATGCGTGTATATGCTATCTGACCCACTACAGCCCATGTATACCTACAAAATCACGAAAAATAGAAAGTTGCAAACAGAACACACAGTTTCAGGTAAGTTACCTAAATTGTTTGACTACCCATAGCCGGTCACTCGACCAAATACCTAGCCCTTTCTAGCCTATAAAATAAGGGGTAGGGGTCCCATTTGAGAAGAGAAAAAAAAATAGTAAAGAAACTCTACCTGATTTTGCATTCCCCTTGCCCCAATATTTTGCAACTATTGTGCAAAGAGAAGCATATATGAAAGCAGTTGGAGCATAGTTGAAGAGCATCCCAAGACCAGATTCGAGGAGCAGTGGCCAATCTCACTATTGTAAGGAATTCTTGTGAGATTAATAAAAGAAGTACTTTTCCCGTCCCGCCATATGAGGTTTTTAATGTTTAATATTGATTATATTTTGATAGAATCTCTAACCCATTAGTTCATAGATCAAATGCATGTTTCAAGTTCCTTGTTTGTCTATTTGTGAGTGCAAGTCAGCTTTGGGAGGAAACTTGCAGTCAAGGAGCAACCGAATGCGAAAGGATCTACATCAAACGTGGAAGTCAAGGTATATTAACTTGATCCTTTTATCCTTGTATTTACATATGAATAATGGAATTTATGATTGGGATGATGGTAAGAAGTAGGAGACTTTAGGTCATTTATGCATGCATTACAGAACCCTTAATGCTAGTCCGTAGGGGGATTTCCCACCCAGAACAGAATTGGCGATCGTACTTGGGAATCTCTAGGGTTTTCTAGGGATACTTTTTGGGTATTTTAAATTGGTTTTATTACCTTTTTTCTGAGTTTTTGCAATTGTCCGAGTTTGTAGGGATTCTGGTCTTCCATACCAGTACTCCCCGCATGCTTGCTTGACTGTTTGGGTTTCTTTTCAAAAATTTACAGAGGTATACGCAGCCTGCAGAAGCCATGCACGTGTATACACACACCCTACCTTTAGACAGCCCGCGTATATCCATTGGTTGTTGAAGTGTCAGTTGCGTGCTTAAGTCCAGGTTTTTTTTTTAGGAGAGGTAGTCATCCTCTTTCCCTGTCGAAAGTGATCCTTCTCAGGGGTTTCCTAGATTTGGTCATGGTCTCTGTGTTGCAGTCTATAGCCTAGGAATAACCTCATATTAGCTTTTCTTTATCAAAGTTTCCTTGCATTTTCTTTATCAAAGTATTTTTCTCTGTCTCTGGAGATTCTGGTTTTCAATACCAGTACTCCCTGCCTATGCTGGACTATTTTTTTTTTCATTTTTTGAGGATTTACATAGCTATACGCGCCCTGCAGTGGCCCTGCACGCATGCATATGCTCTCTGCCTTTAGACAGCCCGTGTATATACGCTTACTACTGAAGTGACAGTAGTGTATCTGTGTCGGGGAGATCTTTTGACAAAGAGAGATAGTCATCCTCTTACTTGTCAGAAGCCAATCTTCTCAGGAGTCTTTTTGGTCTCTACCCTAATCTCTGTGATCACAGTCTATAGCCTAGGTTTGACCGTAGCACACTTTTTCTTTTCATCAAAAATGTTTCTTGAGTCTTCTGTCATAGAGTCTTAGACAAATCGGTGAGTCTTTCTGACCAGCCTTTTGAGGTTTGGTCAAGTGACTCCCTGCGATCCGCAGTAGGGCCAGAAGTTATTTTTGGTTTATGTTTTGTCTTCACTTTATATTTTTTCTTGATTTAGAAGAAAGAAAAGGAATCCATTTTTCAATTCTATTATTTTAAAGCATGTTGAAATAAAAATAAATAAATAAATTTGTCATTTATTTTTGTTTGGTTGAGTAGTTGGTTGTTTGTATTAATAATCAAGGAAAAGTTTTTCTTTCATAAGTTCTTGGTTGTTTACTTAGGGAAATAAGTAGCTTGTAGTCGAGCGAAATCCTGTGTTGAGTTTGTTGTTCAAAGATCTTAGAAAGAATAGTTTGAAAAGTTGGTTAAAGAATTTAAAAGTGCAAATCTGAATTTGTCAAGAAGATGTTATTTTGTTTCCAGTTTTTTGTTTATCTTCTCTTTCATCTCTCAAAACATCACTAGTTTCACTTTTATAACCTTTGACTTAAGACAAGCCACAAAAAATTAACGATTAACTAAAATCAACTAGACTTTATGTTTTGTAGGGTCCATCAACTAGTCTAGGCTAGAGCCTTGATTTAGGTTGGAGAGGAAACTCTTCAAGGCTGCAAAACAAATATAAGAGTCTGTGCTAGGGAGTGTTAAAAGTTCAGTATCGTGAAAGTTATCCGGGACCCCCCTCTAACACAAGGGATAAACACGAGGTCACGTGCAGAAAGGTAGCGGAGATAACCCCTCCAAAGTCGGACCAAGTGTAGTGGGGAACGCATATAGAGGGCTTGTCCTGGGATTTCGTTGATCGCATTTTCCACGAAGCTTTGTGGGTCTCGAATCTGTTCGAGGTCCTCAGTTGTCTTTCGGACCACTTTCTTTTGATACCCTTGATAGGTTTCGGTCTTGATACCCTTCTCATTTCGGTCCACCCGACCGTCGACTGTACCCGCCTGGTGAATGTTCACGCGTTGGAAACCTAGTTTTTTTTATTTTAGGGACTTACACAGGTGACTATGGGAGTAGACCATAGTACCTAGGACAGACATCGGGCCACACTTTGCAGACTATATCTGGAAGGTGCTTCCATATTCGAGTTGCACTTGCACCGGTAAGTTTCTCTATTGTTGGTTGTTGTAACTTTTCTTCCAACTAGTTAGTGATTGCTTGTCTTATCTCGTAGGGATTTTTTCTAGTGTGTGTTGGTTATTAAATGAATAGAAAGCCCTGCGTGTCTTTGATATTCTCACATAGTGGAGCATCAGGATCTTCACTGATCATGAAGGCTCCTTGGCCTACCACCGGTAACATTGGAGCACCCCCCCCCCCCCNAGGTGAAAACTAGACCAACAAGGGTCTTTTAAGGCAACTAGGTCACAGGAAACTGTGCTTGACCAACCTCTAAGAGAAGAACTTTCGATTCCGGAGGAACCAACCATTTCAGACCTTGGAGTGGAAGCTCTTGGTCCATACGAAACTCTAACCACTAATCTTTCAGCACTCGTTGTCATACAGGTTTATCCTTACGAGCACCAGACAGTTTTTCAAGCAACAATGGGAACAAATGCTGCCACTTCTTCCGAGAATTCTCATATTCTCGCTACGATTGTAACCACAGGGGGTGTTCTACCTCCTAACCCACCATCGCCAATCTAGGCCACCATGGTCTCAACTGCCTCTACCTCGAGCAATGGTCTGATTCCTTCTATGGTGGTGGCCACTGTTCCTTTCACCCAAAGTGCGGCAGGCCCTCCATTTTCATACGGGATACCTAGCTCAGGTACGAGCCCTGTACTTTCCTACTCCACTCTATAGACATTAGGTTTGGGGGAAGGGAGCTCTAACACTCCTCTATAAGGATCCATGGGGGGCACTTCAGCTTCCTATAATGCTTTCCCTTATGGAGGAGTTCATATACCTCCTTCGTCCCCTTCGCTCGGCGGTACTCACCAGCAGTTCGTCGGCCCGAACACTCACCATAGTTCATTGGGAGCAAGGAGTCAATGAATACCTTCTCATAGAATTCCAATAGGTTTGATACCATTCTCTTTGTTCGGCACGTTTGGTAACAACGCTTTCTGTCAGTTGATTTTCCGACCAGGGGTAACCCCGGTTATGGATAAGAACATCCTATGCAGGGTACTATTCCTACACAGAGGGAAAACCCAGGAATTCCTTCTGCACAAGGACCTTGGAATCCATGGCAAGGATCAGTTCCCTCGTCAGGGATGTCGATCGGGGGAAACCCCTTTCATAACCAATGGAACCTCGGGCAAGGCGCAGGACCTATGCCCATGGGATTGGCATGAGGAAACCCTTCCCAAAGTCCTTCGAATGAAATGCACGCCCAACCGTATACGTCCTATTATGGTAATCAACCAATGATGTCTCCACAGACGCAGAATCTATACACTGGTCATGGCCATGGTTTTTACCAGAACCCTAGTTAGCAACCCAATTTTTCCTAGCAACCCGGTGCCAGTCAAACTCCAGCCCCCTTTTTCCATGGTTATAACCAACAACCAAAACTATCATTTCTGGCAACGTTGCATTTGCCAGACTTGACAAGGTTGTTGAATGACCCTATCTGTCATGATCCGCATTGGCCTCCTATGCCGACCAAGTTGCCTTTAGACATACCAAAGTTTGAAGCCAAGCCTAACGAAGACCCAGGAGATCATGTGACTACCTTTCACCTTTGGTGCTCATCTAATTCGTTGAATTATGATTCCGTACAATTGTGTTTGTTTCAATGCAGTCTCATTGGGAGTGCTGCGAAATGGTACATTGAGCTCAACTTCTCAAGATACTCTTCCTTCGACGAATTGGCAATGGATTTCTTAAACCATTTCCAATTACCTGTGAGATATGACGCCGACACAAAATTGCTTGCCAACTTTGAATAGACAAAGGCGGACCATATCTCTGATCAAATCTGAGAATGGAGACGCCAGAAGAGTTTGATTAAAGTTCCAGTCCCACCAACATTCCTTCTTGAGTGGTTCCTTAAGTATTTGGTCCCACAGTTATCCAAAGACGTCGCAACTTCGGGAATGTTTTCTGAAAAAGATGCAATCATGAGAGCTCAACAGCTAGAGCTGATTTACTCTCAGTCTGGTTTACTGTACAGAATTTTTCCAGATGCGCCATGGTCAATACTTGATAAAACTAGACATAGAGCTAGACCACATGCCGATGGTATTGTTGGTTCAGCACAAACAAATCTTGTTGATCAGATGACAAAACAATTGCAGCAATTGTCGATACATCACAAAGCGGCCAGTCGGACCACTGGTCCAGCTGCTCCCCCTACCCAAATCTTGGATGTACCCAGTGTGCAATCGACCAATATGAAGGCCACCCAACAGCCTGATGGAAAGAAGAAACAACGAAATAAGGGTAAGGGGGATAAGAAACCCACTAATAATGTTGGTGGGGGCAATACAAAAAAGAGGAAGTCGAAATATCCGTGTAACCTGTGTGCGGAAGACCACCTGACTCACCAGTTCTCTCAGATTGTGGAAGCCCAAAAGTTATTGTCACAACAATAGTTTGTTGTGTTAACAAAACCATTTCAACATGGGCAAAATTTAACTCAAGACTCTCCAAGCACAGAAGGGGGCAGTCAAGGACCCCCTCCGTCTTCAAGTAATCCTTCATCCGCAAATGTGTATATGATGAAAGGTGATGCCTATATATCGACTAGAGAACATGACTACAAAAAGCCAAGCTCCTTTGAGAAGGGTAAAGAAGCCGAAATCCCATCTCTTCCTCTCCAGATCGAGAAGACATTGGGAGAAACAATGACATGCATCCCAAAAGGTGCATTCAAGAAATCTTCTCACAATCCAAATGCAAGGGCCACCCAAAACTACTCTGTGGTGGAGGATTTGTCTCAAACCCCTTGTGCGATGTCTGCTTTGGAAGTCCTCCAGAGCTTCCCTTCCCAGAGAAAGGCTCTGTTAGCTGCCTTAGGATCTGTCGAGAATTGTAATCCGGGTACGATCATGCTTGATATGACCGACTTAAAACCTTGTCTCCCTTACCACGTAGTGTTCCAGATAGTAGTGTCTTACACCACGAAAAATTTTACTCGAAACATTTTCCGCATGGTGGTTGATGAGGGCGCCTCGACATGCCTAATGTCTTTGGTGTGTTGGAAGGCCATTGGATATCCCACTTTGTCTCCGTCACCTACTATTCTTAGCGCTTTTGACGGTTGTTCGTTCTGACCACATGGTATCATCCCCTCTTTCCCTATACAGTTAGGAGGGAAGACCGTGTGTGTCAAGGTTGAAGTGGTCGATACGTATCTCGACTACAATATCTTGTTAGGAAGAAGTTGGACCTATGCTATGCAAGCAATGGTTGCTACAATTTTCTGGGTCTTGTTGTTTCCACACGAGGGTCAGATCATGACCGTTGATCAGTTGTCCTTCTCCAGTCCTGACCCTTCATTGGGGGCATCCATGGTCCTGATGATTGATAACCCTCAACCCGACATCATCAACATAGGGGTTGGTTTGTGCCCACCTTTGATGGGTACTTTCGATTACCCGCCTCCTCAAGGCAATGTAAGTTCATATTAGACCAGCCTAAGGTTGAGATTTTTCAAGTCTCATCATTTCGTACGACTTACTTCAATGATCTGTGGATTCTTCCTTCCCCATCGGCCATGATGGAAGGGACAGGGCACCATGGTATGGCCATGCCCTTGTCCACGGCAGAATTTGCCTACTCTATAGTCCAACAAGCTTTCGTCTACCCCGATCCAACTCCTGCACAAGATTTATATCCGATTCTAGAGCCTACTTGGGCTCAAGGTTCCCTTGACGATACTGATTCTTTAGACTTAGTCTTTCTCTTAGACGAAGCGATCATTGAAGCAACGACTAGTCCAAACAAACCCTGGGACAATCTCCATCACAGATCTTATTTCCTTCTAGAGTTAAGAAGAATTGAAGCAGGGTAATTCACTTTAACTATGACTGGAGATAGGTCTTGTCCTATCAATCCCTTGGCTACGCATGTTGTTTATGTTGAGGGTAATATGGAAACCATCGCTGACACTATACCTATTAATATCTCCAAAACCCCTGGCGTCATGGAGAATGTTTTCATCGGAACCGACTGTTCCCCTGAGGAGATTCGAATCTACACAGATTTATTTAAATAATTCCGCGACGTTTTTGCCTGGTCTTACGAGGAAATTCTAGGCATTGATCCAAAAATATTTGAACACAAAATCACGACTTATCCTAACGCTAAGTCGGTTCGGTAGAAGCTTCGTCGAGTTAATCCTAAGAAAGCAGTAGTTATTAAGGCTGAAGTAGAGAAACTGCTCAAAGTAGGTTTTATATACCCCGTCCATTTGACCCAATGCGTGTCAAATCTCATTCCGGTCAACAAAAAATAGGGTATGATTCGCGTATGTACGGACTTTCGTGATTTGAACAAATATTGTCCAAAGGATAATTTCCCTACACCCTTTATCAATCAGATAGTCGATGAATGGGCAGATTTTGAGGCCTTTTCTTTCATGGATGGTTTTTCGAGATACAATCAGATACAGATCAAACCCGAAGACCAACACAAAACAACTTTCATCTATCCGTGGGGTACATTTGCTTATTGCAAGATGACTTTTGGTCTGAAAAATGTTGGAGCCACCTTTTAGCGAGCCATGTCTTTTTATTTCCACGATCTCAAACATATAGTCGAGGCCTACCTAGATGATTTAGCATCATGATCTCATAAGAGAACTGATCATCCCACACACCTCTAACTTATCTTTGAGCTATGTCGCTACTTTTGGATTCACTTGAATCCAAACAAATGCAGTTTTTTGCGTGACATCAGGTCGTTTGTTAGGTTTCATAGTTTCGACAACAGGGATCATGGTCAATCCTCTCAAGGTTGAGGCAATAGTTCAGTTGCCTCCCCCATGTACAATCCTTCAGCTTCAAAGTTTACAGTGAAAAGTGAACTTTTTGTGACGTTTCATCGCAAACTATGTCGAGATCACAAAGGGCTTTATGCATTTACTGAAGAAGTATGTTCCTTTTCATTGGGATGAAGCCGCTCAATGCTCTTTCGAAGCATTGAAACGCACCCTTACAACTTCCCCTCTACTTCGGCCACCTGACTATAATAAATATTTCTTATTGTGCTTAGTTGTGGCAGAGTCGACCATCGGTATGGTCTTAGTTCAGGAGGATGATTTTCTCTCAGAATATGTGATTTATTACCTAAGTCGAGGCTTGGTTGGATCGGAACTCAATTATTCCCACATTGAAAAACTTGCATTGGCAGCAGATCATGCTATCCAACGGTTCTGTCATTATATCTTATTTCTCAAGACCACTGTCATTGTTGTTTTGAATCCGTTTCAATATGTGTTGACACGACGAGTAATTGGCGGAAATATCAGTAGATGGATAGTTGTCCTTCAGGAATTTGACTTAGATTTTGTTTCAGCGAAATCCAAAAAGTCATTGGTCATTACGGAACTCATCTCGGAACTTCCGTTCGAGTCAAGTGATGTTACGCCCGAAGAGTCGCCTACTCAAGGAGACATGTTTTTTATCGCATCTTCAGACCCCTAGTATGGAGATATAATTGTCTATCTCCATACTTTGAAGTGTCCCTCCTGTGCTTCTCGTGATGAGTGTCGTCGTATACAAAATCAAGCTAAGAACTATCTCATACTCAAAGACACTTTGTATTGTTGAGGTGTAGATTGCATCCTTCGTCGATGCGTCACTCATGAAGAAGCAGAAATCATGCTTAACGATTTCCATACTGGAGCATGGGGCGGTCATTTGTCTGGGTTGGAAACAACCCAAAAGATTTTACGAGTCAGTTACTTCTAGCTGACATTAATCAAAGATTGCATTGAATCAGTCAAGAAGTGCCACCTGTGTCAGATCTTCTCTCAGAAGATGAGGGCACACCCCGCTCCCATGTTTCCTGCCATCATAGTTGGTCCCTTCACCAAGTGGGGGATTGATTACACTACTTGCAACCCTCCTTCAGCAAGGGGGCACTGTTATATCGTCGTAGTTGTAGACTACTTCACGAAGTGGGTCGAAGCTATGCCAATGTTCAAAGATGATGGAGAGACTGCAACTCTCTTTTTGTTCAACCAGATAATAGCAAGGTTCGGCATCCCAAGAAAGATTGTCACTGACCATGGCAGTCACTTTCAGAACCAAATGATGACTGAGTTAACATCAAATCTTGGTTTGCAGCAAGAACATTCATCACCCTACTACCCACAAGTGAATGGTCAGGTGGAAGATGTCAAGAAATCTCTTGAGACTATTCAACAACAAACGATCAATTCGGCCAAGTCAAATTGGCATCTGATGTTATACTCAGCATTATGGGCCTACCGAATGTTTGTTAATACTGTAACCAGTTTCTCACCTTTTCAAATCGTTTACGGGCTAGAAGCAGTCTTTCCTATAGAGTGCCAGATCCCATCTCTAAAGTTGGCAGTACAGTTATTGTCAGACACTTCACCGCTTGAAGAGCGTTTATTATACCTCGAACAACTCAATGAGCAACTTTGTGATACAGCCTTGGCTAATGAGGCTCCCAAACAAAAGGTCAAGTGTCAGTATGATCGTTCCGTTCATCCTTGGATTTTCTCTAAAGGAGACCTTGTCCTGGTCTATGACCAAGATAAGGACCCCCTAGGGCAGGCAATTTCAAACCCATGTGGTTCGGACATTTCATCGTCAAAGAGGTTCTAAAGAAGGTCGCTTATCATCTGGTAGACTTTGAGGGAAATTCTTTGGCAGAGCCTAGAAATGGGCTCTACCTCAAGAAGTATTACTCGTAGGTGGGTCACCTTGGGTGACTTCTTGTAACATATGTATAGTTCTTGTACATTTTCTTTTTGTTAGTTTTTGTCTTTTTGGATTTATGGACGCATCGTTTTTAATGTCATCTTTTTCACTGTGGTAGATGTCAAGTGAATCCGATGTGTTCACTGGGTTCGTAGACGGTGCTAGCCAACACACTTAGAGGCTTGCTTCCACTACTTGGGTAATTTACACACCTCAAGGCTATTTGTTATCTTCAGGAGGTATCTGTTTAGGTAAAACCACAAACAATGTCGTCGAATACAGTGCAATTCTAGAGTTACTTCATGACGCTTTGTCGCATGGTATCTCTCACCTATGGGTCTATTTAGACGCTTAGTTGGTTATGTCTCAGTTAAATGGGGTTTACCGCATTTACGATCCTACTCTACATCAACGATTCCTTAGGGTACGTCTCTTAGAACGAAGTTTTGATTACATTATGTATATCCATGTTCCTAGGAGATTGAATCAAGTTACAGATACTCTAGCTAATCATATATTAGATTGGCATATTGCACACATGTAAGGAAAAGCACACACACGCACATGTAAATAGATTTGTAAAATAGATGTAATCCATAAGACATAAAAAGACATAAAAATCCATATATAATATCAAAAATATCAGAGTACATGGGTGGGCGGAAGTGCCTCAAAAATACGTCCAGTAAAGAGTCACGGGACTTATGCCCTCAAAAATATACAAAAGGTTCCCTCGACACGTAGGTAGTCTATCCTGACTAAGGACGGAGCCTGTTGGTCCTATTGTAATGAACAACGACATTTTCCAAATGTTGGAAAAGTTGGACCCAAGTCTATGGCACCCCAACTACATGAGGCTGCATAGATGGTGGCAGATCTTTGATCTCTGCCATGGGGACTGTACGAGTGAGCGAGGTAAGGTTCCACTCTACCCATCTCAAAAATCTCTCAGCCTCACCGGCAGGAGGTCCCCCTACTGCTACTGGTCCACCGACTGCAGCTGGTGCGACCTCTGGTCGAGGACGTCACCTGGTCCTCGCAAAGTCCATTGGACACACTGGTCCCACATCTGCACATAACAGACACATATCTGTCATATATTCTGGTATACCAAAAAAGTGATATATATAAAAACAACATAAAAATTAAATAACTTTGAAAAGAAAGCTTACCTATCTCTCCTCGTACCACTCTGGGAGATACGCCCATGTCAGGGTCCCTGGAAAAGTCGATTTCAGCATAGGGATAGTCCTCTATCGTCGAAATCTGTCAAGACCACCAATCGAAAAACTTGTTGTCAAAGGCCTCAATAGTCCTACCTCCCCCCTGTCGTGGCAATAGTGTCTCCCATCTATTTACTGCTGGAGAAGAGGTTATGTGCCCTCGTACAATCTCCCTTGGACTCAGACTAGGTACCCTCTTAAAGAAGAAAGCACACGGGATAGTACCAAACCCAAAGTTTTTGTGCCTCCGCATACGACACTCGGTCAACTGCCTTTTCATGCAGTCTAGTAAAGTAGTATTCCAGTCAAAAAAATTTGCATCTAAGCACTAAACCACACAATTCATGTGCGCCCGGGAAGCCTAGTGTAAAGCTGCAGATCCCGTAATCCGCCCAATGAGTAGAACTATTGCTTTCAGTGATAGGTTGTTGATCTTATGGACCGACACCTGAGTGCCCACTTTGTCAGTACCTGCCTCGATATGGAGTCCAATCAAATCCGCTATGTTGTGAGGCCTAGAGGGGAAAGTGCGAAGGTCGACTAGTTACCCTCTCCTTAAGAGGTCAGTTAGGAAGTAGATATCTTCAGTCGTTGGAGTCAACGACTATCCCTCAAGAATGAATGCCTCTGCATCCAAGTGTCAGTAATCTATCAAGGCATTTAGTAGCCTAGGTTGTGCCCGCATAAATGCACTCTGGAAGAACTTAAATAAGCCACATTGTGCTAATGCAGCTATAGCCTCATGGTCATCTAAGACCATAGAATCAAAGTCCTCATGCTCCCTCTCGCTCCAATGAACATACATCCTACAATTGACAAGTTCATGAGGGATTAGCCCTTGCATTTTTTAATTTTTTCCTATGCTGGAGAGTATACACAGGTTGTAATGTAGACAGTCGTGTATGCCCGCGTACAATATTTTATCTGCACGCGGGCATACGCTGGTTGTCATAGGACAGCCCGTGTATACATAGGGCCGACCATTTTAAAGGTCAGCGCCCCCCAAAAAAACAAAAATAAATGCTTAAATGAAGTATTGAGATGCAAGGGGGGTTAGTATGTACTTACTTGGTCCAGTCGGAAGTTCGTTTCGTCCACTGAAGCTCCTGGAATCAACTCTTTTGACAAAGGGGTGTTTTTGGCTCCACAATCAATTTCTCAACTAACAATGGTGATAATGAGCTGCCAACTTCTATTTATAAACTTTTTGGCCCCTTTTTGTCATTTTTTGGCCCCCTTTGTCATTTTTTCTAAATTAAAAATCGTTTAATATGGTTTAGCCCGTGTATACATAGGGCCGACCATTTTAAAGGTCAGTGCCCCCCCAAAAAACAAAAATAAATGCTTAAATGAAGTATTGAGATGCAAGGGGGGTTAGTATGTACTTACTTGGACCAGTCGGAAGTTTGTTTCGTCCACCGAAGCTCCTGGAATCAACTCTTTTGAAAAATGGGTGTTTTTGGCTCCACAGTCAATTTCTCAACTAACAATGGTGATAATGAGCTGCCAACTTCTATTTATAGACTTTTTGGCCCCTTTTGTCATTTTTTGGCCCCCTTTGTCATTTTTTCTAAATTAAAAATCGCTTAATATGGTTCAGGAGTGTCTTATGGATTGTGACAATAAGAGTTACTTTGGGTATTGGGAAACTTTTTGGAGATTTGGGTCATTTTAAGGGTCCTTTGGTAAAAAGTTATTTTTCCAACCTGTTACATGTAAATTAGGATTCCACCTCCACTTTTTGCATCTTGTTGTGTTTTTCACTTCGCCATAGGATCGATCCCACTGAGTTTCCACACAGAACCATCATTGTTGCTTTAGAAGTGTCATGATTTAGTGGTAGAGCCTACCCCTTCATGGATTCCCTAGGTAGATCCTGGTTGCATTTTGGTGTCCATGCCATCACTAATGACTATAGGCTCGGGAGTCCTTATTAGTTTTTCCTGATTACGAGTTTGAGCCTTATTTGTATGATTCATTATCACTCTTGAACTCACCCTCAGGACTCCCAAAACATAACGGGTCTTCTTTTAATCCCTTTTTAGACCCTCTAAACATGAAAAGATAGTCGAGCGATCTTGTTGCCCTTCATGCTCGTTAAACTGAAATTTGAAGGCAAGTCTATCCAGCAGTAGTTTACCCCTTTTCGGTCTAGATGGTCAACTGTACGAACAAAGGTATACTCTAGGAGCCTCGGTTTTCTAGAAGAGTATCCTCAGTTATAATTTTACCCCTTTTTCAGGCCTGAGGGACTAAATCTACGAAAAAGGAACCCCCACAAAGTCCATAGTTAAGCTCTTTTCAGACTCACTAAAATTGAAAAGATTGTCGAGTGACCTTGTTCCTTCACACTCGTTAAAATGGTCCAGAAGAACATCCCATACGGAGTCCATAGTTAAGCTCTTTTCAGACTCCTTAAAAATGAAAAGATTGGCAAGTGATCTTGTCTTTGTCACACTCATTAATATGATTTTGAATAGACATCTTTTCGGTGCGAGTTTACCCCTTTTTCGAGCCAACTAGACGACCTTCAAAAAATGTGCCCCAGTGGAGTCTTCTTTTATGTTTTTTCAAACTCTCTAAAAATGAAAAAAACATCGAGCTTACCTTCTCTGGGCTCATTAAAATCACATCGAAGGACGTTATCATTGTGTCTTATTAATCGCATCTGCATCCCCGTGTCTTTGGCCTAATGCCGACTCCATGTCGCTGTCAACTGAACCATCTGAAGCATGCCTTATAACGCAAGCCTTGTAGCACTTTGCCTTTGCGTCTGACAGCTTGACCCCTAGGGGAATTTTTCCAAGTGTCATTTTCTTGCATATGTCGCCTTGCTCTGAGCATCAACATGTTCCTTGCACTTGGAACTAGTATTTCTGTGACACTCGTTCCTCCTTTATAACATAGCATTCTTTTATTCTTTTTCCAAAATTATTGAAAAAGACAAAAAAAAAATCAAATAAACCCCAAAAAGAGGAAGGGAAAAGTATTTTATTTTTGTTGGCAGCACAATGAGTCACCCTTGGACAAAGCACATCCTTCTATTTATTCGTCAAGCTCTGGGATTTAATATGACCTTAGGAAGTTGTTCTCGCTACATAGAGTTGTGTCCTCCTCCATTTGGCTATTCTTCCAAACATATGGAGAGTCTGCATTGCCTCCTGCATCGTAAACTTATGTCAATACCATGTTGCCTGAGACTCATTATTTTTCGTGCTATTGTCTAGGGGAATTTTTTACCAAGCTTGAGTTGTCCCTTCTGCAATTTGTCTCTTTCCCTCATGCCCGGTCATCCCGAAAGCCCAATCAAGTCTTTTGTTCAAAATCAATGAAGCCTTCAGCCTGATCATCAAGATCCTCTAGTCCATGCCCGACGAGCCGTTGAAGACCTCTGGGTAGTGAATTCGTACACTCATATTACACTCCTACCTGAGTTGTGAAGATTTTGAAGTTGTTGCTCGAGCTCTGAAGACCTCATCTCCAACCATCAGGCCTTATCAAATTCTATAAGATGGATACTATGCATGTATATCTTTTTGATTTCGAGATGTAGATCCGCTATGTATTGATCGCGGCTACACTTTATATAATTATATGACATGGATCTGCAGTGTATTTGATTGGAAACCATGATTTTATTTCATCCTGAGCATGGGTATGCCCGCCTTTGTGAGACAATTTTTATTTTGCAAATGGCACCTCCAGAACTTTGGTCCCTGGGCTCACTTGTTTTGTACGTTGGTGAAGATTGATAATGTATTTTTTCCATCAGATGCTCTTCTAACCTCACATATTAGGGGGCATCCATTATAACCCTAATTTGCACCATATATGCTTACCTGGCACCAAGCCATCTCATTTTTCATCTTTTTCCAAGCCACTACTGAACAACTTCTTAAAAACACCCTTTTTGAAGGCATACGTACCCTGCTCCACTACTGCACGCGTGTATATGCTAGCTGACCCACTACAGCCCGCGTATACCTACAAAAGCACGAAAAATAGAAAGTTGCAGATGGAACACACAGTTTCGGGTAAGTTACCTAAATCGTTTGACTGCCCATAGCCAGTCACTCGACCAAATACGTAGCCCTTTCTAGCCTATAAAAGAAGGGGTAGGGGTCCCATTTGAGAAGAGAAAAATGAATAGTAAAGAAACTCTACCCGGTTTTGCATTCCCCTCGCCCCAACCTTTTGCAACTATTGTGCGAAGAGAAGCATATATGAAAGCAATTGGAGCATAGTTGAAGAGGAGCCCAGGACCAGATTTGAGGAGAAGTGGTCGATCTCACTATTGTAAGGCATTCTTGTGAGATTAATAAAAAAGTACTTTTACCGTCCTGCCATATGAGGTTTTTAATGTTTAATATTGATTATATTTTGATAGAATCTCTAACCCATTAGTTCATAGATCAAATGCATGTTTGTAGTTCTTTGTTTGTCTGTTTGTGAGCACAAGTCAGCTTTGGGAGGAAACTTGCAATTAAGGAGCAACCAAATGTGAAAGGATCTACATCAAACGTGGAAGTCAAGGTATAGTAACTTGATCCTTTTATCCTTGTATTTACATATGAATAATGGGGTTTATGATTGGGATGATGGTAAGTAGGAGAATTTAGGTCATTTATGCATGCATTACAGAACCCTTAATGCTAGTCCGTAGGGGGATTTCCTTAGGATGATGGTAAGAAGTAGGAGACTTTAGGTCATTTCTGCATGCATTACAGAACCCTTAATGCTAGTCCATAGGGGCATTTCCCACCGACAACATAGTTTACGTAAGTTGTGGGGTAATTTTTGTTTTCGAGGTTGAAGCTATACTTGAGCGTGATCCCATAGTTCCAACTAGTGGGATTAAAAAAAAACAACTGCTTTGACTAGTAGATCCACTGATGTATGTTGAAGATCCTATGTTTGTTTCTCATAACTGTCCCTCGATATTGCTTTTCTTTAGTTTTCATTGCTACCTCGACTCTTTAATCAGCTGTTGTGCTCCAATTACGGGGTCTTATTCTAGTTTCAGTCCAAGAATATCTGTCAAAGTGGAACGAATTTGAGTTTTTTCTTAAATGAGGACGATTTGTTTCTCTGTCAAGTGGATCTATTTTAATTGCAAGAGACCCTGTGCAGGTCTGTTTGCAGCCGTCAAGAAGAGAGTCGCCTTATCTTGGGAAGCTAAATAGAATTAGCTTCTTGTTTGAAGATCCATGAGGAGTTGTGCCCTAAAATTGTTGGCAAATCCCAACCTACAAGTGATTTGCTTAAGATGACATTAATATTCGAGGTATTAACTCTGTTTCCAGAATTTCTTAATTCTGAAGTATGTCGAATCCTCTCGCTAATTCGTATCTAAATGAATCCACCAAACTTGACGGTGAAAATTATGTTAACTGTAAATTTAAGTTGATAACGATGCTTGAGGCATATAATCTGTGGACGATTGTGAAAGAAGATGAGCCCAAGCCCATAACTATTGCCTCAATTCTAGACTGGGAAAAATGGGAAATGAAGGCGAAACTGTTGTTGTGAATATCTGTAAAGGACAACATCATTCCTCATATAAGAGACAATAAGACTTCCAAAGAAACGTGGGACGTTCTCAAAGGTTTGTATGAAACCTCTAATGCAAAACAAATCTTATTTTTAAAAACTAAGCTTTTATCTATCAAAATGGAAGCCGATGAAAACATAAGTAATTTTGTATCCCAAATTAAATATTTAAGCGATAAGTTGGGTGATATTGGTGAAAAGGTTTCCAGTTGTGATTTAGTAACTGTCACTTTGAAAGATTTAGTGAAAGATTATAAAGTCTTTATTTCATCACTCTCTGCTAGACCAACACACCCTACTTTTGATGAATTGGTTGGAATTATTCTTCAAGAGGAAGAGAGAAGGAAGAATTATGATCTGGACTCAAGTGGCTCAGATTTTGCATTGATTTCAAGAGGTAAACGATCATACAGAGGTAAATCGTGGGACAAGAACAAAGGAAAGTTTCAAGCAAAGAAGAAAGGTATGGCACATCCCGATTCTTATGTTAAGAGAAATATTGAATGTGAATATTGTGGCAAACCCAGACATCTTGCCAAAGATTGTTATAGAAGAGTCCAATCAAAGATATAAAAGGAATAATGAAAATTTTGTGCATAAGGACACTTCCGTCAATGATGGATTTTAAAATCTTAAGTTGTTTATTTCTAAAGCTTCATTGTCTACTGAAACTGATGATGAGAATGCATGGTTCATAGATTCTAGTACATCAGCCCATATGTCTTGTCATAAAGAATGGTATGATGAATATTATGAGAACATTGATGGCACACACATTTATTTAGGAGATATCAGATCACATAAAGTTTGGGACTATGGAGTAATAAGTGTGAACTTACCTAATGGACAATTGAGACAGATTCACGATGTGATGTATGTTCCTGGTATTAAAAAGAATTTAATATATTTTTCAACTATCACTGATAATTATTTAAAAGTGGAATTTGGTAAGTTAAGGTGTGTTGTAAAAGATGTCCAGGAACACTACATGATTGTTTCTACAGGTACCAGAGTTGGTGGATTGTATAAGTTGGATGTGACAATGAATTGTCGTGTTGCATTGGCATCCACGGCCATGTCAACAGAAGAGTTATGGCACCACAGGTTTGGGCACCTCAATTACAATGATTTGATGTTATTTCAAAGAAAAACAATGGTAGAAAGTCTTCCTATTATGAAGAATGATCATTTTCAATGTGAAGCATGTGCACTTGGTAAGCAGCATAGAGATGAGTTTCCCATACATACAGATAAAAGACAAACTGATATACTTGAATTAATTCATACTAATGTATGCAGACCTATGCAAACTAGGTCACTTGGTGGTGTTTTATACTTTCTTATTTTTTTTATGATAGATCTAGGTATACTTGGGTCTATTTCATAAGAAGAAAAAGTGATGTATTTGAGTATTTTAAAGAATTCAGAACAATGGCTGAAAAATAGACAGGAAAATGTATTAAAATTCTCAGATCTGATCGGGGTGGTGAATATACATCAGGAGCATTTAAAAGTTATTGTAACTTTAATGGGATCCAACAACAATTTATAGTACCTCATACACCTCAACAAAATGGTGTCGCTGAGAGAAGGAACAAAACATTGGTGGAGAGTGCTTGCAGTATGCTTCAAGGTAAAAACATTTCTAATCGTTTTTTGGCAGAAGCCATTAATACTACTAGTTATTTAAAGAATTGAAGTCCAACTAAGAAATTAGATTTTCAAACTCCTTTTGAGCTTTTTCATGGTTATAAAACTGATGGTAGTCACTTAAGAGTGTTTGGATCCAATGCCTTTGCACATATTCCTAAGGATGAGAGAAGAAAACTTGATGCAAAATTAATCAAGTGTGTTTTTATTGGGCATACAAATTGTTTGATTCCAGTTCACATAAATTGTTTGCAATTAGAGATGTGGTGTTTCATGAGAATGCAGATAGAGGTGATATAATGAATGATGTTGATGCTTGACATATTTATAATGATAATAATGATCATATCAAAATAGATGCAATGGTTAAACAGAAACAGGAATAGGTACAGATTAAAAAACGAAATGAAATTAAATCATATAAAATTTCTTAAAAGAGAATCCTTGGATCTGGGGAATTTTAATTTCCACGATTTCTTCTGACTTCCATTTATTAAATCTAAATACCCACATCCAACCGTGAGATTTCCTTTATTTACTATAAACTACGATGGAATAAGATTTTGGGAAGGGCGTGGTTGCATCGCTCGCAACGTAATGGCTGCTGGAATTGTGTTGTATTCAGTTACAGGATTGTCCATCTATTCAATTATATATATATTAATTAGGGCGGAGCTATATGTTATCCGGTGAAACCTTACGGTTGAAATGGTAAAGTGGAGTATTATACTAAAATTGGTAAATTAATCTTAACATTCCAGATGTATATTATCCATTTGTGTGAATCGACACTTAAAAAATTTCCTTATAACTTAATTTTAATTAAACTAGAGCATTGGAGTCATAGCAATTGAGATATGTGGAATATAGATTTATTTATCTCAAATAATTTTATCTTAGACATTTTAATTAAATTAACTTTTTAATTTTTACAATTTTATATTTAATTGTTTTAGGAAATGGTTTTTTTGGTAGGAATCTTGCAACATATATTTAAATTATTATTTTTGTTGTTTAAAATTCATTTCTAAATGTATAAATGGATTCATCATACTAAAAAACCTTTAAAATACTCGGATTACAGAATAATCACTTAAATCTGTAAATCTAACAATTTCTTTCCCAATTTCAAACAAATGTCTCCAAAAATATGTTAAATATTTAGACTACCCAATACATTTCATTACACTAATGATAGCAAGGGCAAAGTTACCTCTTGCGTATTATCCCTTTCGTGAAATGAGTACATTAGTGATAGAAAATTGTAAGCATAATGTGGGTATCCTTTAACCTAAGTAAGGAGAATGTTTATAGTTATGGGAAATTAATATCACTGATAAGTATAGATTAAAGTTGTAAACTATAAGTATTTCAGTTTAAATTTATAAGGAAAAAATTTAGTAATAACCAACTAGTGCATAGTTATAAACCTATTATAACTTAGTACTAGATGCAATATTAATACTTATATTTCAAGGGTATTAATGAATGTCATTTATCTATGCTCAAGAACTTTGAAGTTACATGCAGAATGCGTTACTCATAAATTTTTCACACTTATTGTAGAAGCAAAATTATTAAGATGATAATGTTAATAGAAAATTAAGGAAATGAAATTATTGATGATTTGTGCAATCTAGCGGCAATTGCGCAAGCTAATGAAATCTTTGCGCCACTTGCATAACCTTGCGTTAATTAACAACTTAGACAATAATTAGTATTTCACCGTCTCTTGCATCCTAACCATTTTAACACCCAAGATATTACGATTGGATTTGGGTTATTATGGTGTTGGTCGTCGAATAATATCTTAGTCTTGTAATACATTGTAATTTAGAGTTAAAATGAATATGATTTTGGTTTAGAATTATAATTATTGAAGTGTTAATATCCTTAATTTATTAAATGAAAGTTTGGCCTTACTATTTGAATATTGGTGTCCATGAATGAAGAATGGTTAATATCATTGTTGATTTGAGAATACTAATAGTAGACGAAAATTATAAGTATCCCATGATTAGCGGAATACTACCATAATTTCGTAATTTGAATGGGTTAATATTGATGAGTTATTTATGTATAATGTGATCTAGTGTATTAAATTAATTCAATTTTTTTTAGCTAAAAGGGAAATGATATATTGAGTAGACATTTTTAAGTTCTCAGAAAAACTATCAGTTCTAAGACCTTAAATGGTCAAAATCAATTGGAAGAATACTGTACTAAGAGTGTTGATTATGTGTCTTGAAGGTCCTAACCCTGCAGGTGTAGGTTGTTGGGTGATTAGGTGATGATAATTATCATTATTTATGTGACTTGTGTTATTTAATTTGCTTGTAATTGTCAAAATAAAATTAGTGTATGCTATTCTGGTATTACTAATAATTGTCGCAACATTGTAAGGGCTTTGCAAAATTTTGCTTCACTGTAACATTGTCGCATTGTTCTTATGAGATTATGCTAAATTCATATATTTTTATTGTCACAACTGGATATATCAGCTTGGGGGTGGCATGTTATAACACCCCTCTTGGTGTTAACCTCTTAAGATACATAATTGCACAAAGTTGTGCAAATAATGTAAATTTTCAAGAGTATATTTGTGTAGGTTGTGCAAGTTACGATAAAGTTACATAAAACACACACACACCACAATATACTTATATACTAATTATCGTCATTAATTTAATTATGGATTCCAATTTTCATAGGATTGGGACAACTACCCAAATATTATATCCATTTACATATTCAAATTCATTGTCATACCATCATTGTCACATTTTATTGCATTGCAACCCTTAATAACTCATATACTTGTTAAATGTATAACTCAATCCATATGAATAAACAAATATAATCTTTAATCAAAACTTCCACCAAATTATAGTTACTTACAATACATAATACAATCTATTCATTCTGCATTAGTAACATAT
>ML790239.1:211233-226631 GCA_009831015.1 Picea engelmannii
ATACAAAGATAATTTATTAACAAGAATTGTAATTGATTACCCTACAACATATAGGTATAAGGATATAATGTATGCCCATACGCATAGGTATAAGGATTCAACAATGTAATTTAGAGACAATTATATTCAAATAAAAAATTTAAAGTTTGTGTACAAGAGTCCATAGCCATGCACAAATCCAAAATTTTAACTTAAATAATTTTATCAATTCCTATTTCAACAAACTATAAATACAATGGGGTATTGGGCATAATGAAAATTGGTTGGCATTGTAAATTTCGTTGGGTTTTCTTTTATCAAGATGCAATCTAACAAATAAAGCAATCATGGCACACATGTTAATTATATAATGATAAATTTCATTTTTACTCAAGCCATTAACCAAACTCATTAAAAATTTATTAAATCCCAAAGTTATACATATTTATAATTCAAACCATTGTAATATATAAAATATATTAGAGTTAAAAAGTATGAATAAAAAAGATTCAACATACTATATACCTTTTTGTTGATTATGTTGGCGTTAGAAGTCACTCCTGGATTGTAGCAGGAGTAAGCCTGAGGCACATAAGTTTATGTCACTATTTGTTGATAAAGGGTGGTGAATGGAAGTAAACTCAGAACAATATCGTTCTAACTCAGAAACTAGACCAGGCATGCACAAGCAGATGAGGTCTTGGTTTAACTTCATGCAGTAAGTTGTAATAAGGGTGAGTAGGAGGAAGACTTCTGTGAGGAAATGCGAAGGCCTGTTGTAGGCATCGAGCTTATAACAGCCTGTAGAAGAAAACTTGAACACAATAACCTCTTATATTCAAAAGAAGAAACATTGAAAGAACATAAAAACATTATAATAAATCATTTATCATAACACAGTCACGACGATTCATGTGAATCAATCAATCATGAACCCTTTTAGTATGAGATCGAAACCAGATGAAAAAGAGAGTTGCCTTACATTGAACAAGAAAATTTCATATGCAGATACATAGCCAGGAAAACCAGTGCTTCATTAAAACATTACAGTTGGGAGCTCTGCTCTACCATCCATCCATACAAAAATAAAAAAATTGAGTATATATAATCAGAGCAATTCACCACCTTGGCAGCAGGAGGGTAGCTGAGACATTAAAATCCAACTTAGCATGTGCAGGCTCCTCTGGCCAAACGAGGACATCAGATTAGCATGGCTTCTTTAGGAAAACCTGGACACATAATGATCTTGGGCAGACTGCCTGCCAGAACCTCCATGCCTTACATTCATGGCTTGAGCTGAGGTTTCAACTACCTGCTCAATTTTCATTAATTGCCTTCCTCCACGGTGGGTGGCCGAGACCTCAAGCACAAGGGACGACCACACGCTTGCTTCCTAGGGCTCAGAGGCTAGCCTCCTTTTTTATTTTGGCTCTGCCCTCAATGTAACCCATGGCCATGACCTGGCGCCTCGCTCTAAAGGTGCTTCGACACTTATCCTTTCGGGAGATTCCGCCATTCTAGTGTCCAGGATCCTTGGTGACTAAAACTGCGAAACGACCCTCCATATCGGCGGTTGGATCTGGCTTCAAAATCAATAGACATGATCCATTTTCCCTTGAACGTATTGGCTTCGCGCCCCTCATATGCTTTGTCCCCACTTCATACGATCTTGGGGCTGCGACTGTGCGCCTCTGCATGAACAACTCAGATCGATCCTTGATCAACGATCCGGATTGTTTTCGGGGATTCTCCCACTGGGAGTTCTCGCTCCTTTACTTTCAAAATCCTCGGCACTGGATCTGCGAAATGTTGACTAGCTACCACTTGTCCCCCTTCTTTAGGACCCGCCTTTTCATACGACCCTGTGCTATGACCATAGGCCTGCACCCAAAGGCGCCTTCGCATTTCACGTATCGTGGGTGGAAGGGAGTCGACCCTTGTATTTCAAAGTCTCGATAGACGAAATGGCGACCAGACTTAATCAGGCACCATGTGTCCTTCAAGATTAACGGTCTCGATTCTTTCAGGGATTCTCCCACCGAGAGCTCCAAAATCCCCAAAATGTCGACTAGCTGCCACCTGTCCCCCTTCTTTAGGACCCTCCTTTTCATACGACCCTGTGCTATGACCGTAGGACCGCACCCAAAGGCGCCTTCGCATTTTGCGTATCGTGGGTGGAAGGGAGTCGACCCTTGTATTTCAAAGTCCCGATAGCCGAAATGGCGACCGGACTTAATCGCACGCTATGTGTCCCGACTGGATCAGATGACCACGATCATTTCGTGACTTTGGCCCTAAGGGATGAGCCCATGCGCTAAACCTCGTGCAACTCCATGGCTCTGGCTTACCCGATGACCATTGATCTGCTCCATCGATGGATCTTCGCCGCTAAAAAGCAAAAATGTCTGCATGCTTGATTTTTAACCCGAAAATAGAGATTTTATGCATACTGCGCTTGGGCGCTCATGGCTGCGACCTTGGATAACTTCAAATGAAATGGGTCTTAAGCCCTATTTCATTTATTTTTCACCAACGACCCGAATCCAGAGAGAAGCTTCTCCCTTACAAGAATATGTGCTAACAGATTCCTTCACTAATAATTCTGATTTTGACTTTGTTTTCTTCATTGTGTCAACTTTATGTCAATGATTTTTCTTTTCATCAACTTTTTGATTATAAATTTATCCAATAATTGACAATCATGCCATTGAATGGGTTATCTTCTTTCCCCAGGATCATTGAGCTATAATGGAGTTGTATAAAAGTACCAATCTAGCAATAAGAGAATAGGGAGAATAGTGAAGTTGCTAGGATAGAAAATAAAATTTCTACTTCACAACACTCTTTAATAGATGAATTCTTCGGCCTGGTTTCTATTGGGTTTCGGCCTTAAGCCTTAGGTGCGAGGGCCTCAAGCTCGATTCCCCTTGTAGTTTCTTCCCCGATTTTTTTCCTAGCTCCGTTTCCCATCCTTTTCTCGGGCCCCCATTCTATACTACCGCTCCTCCCTTTTTCCCTTTCACACGTGGATTATTGTATGTGGGAGTCTGGGTTATGGGCCCGAGGATATCCCCATACCCATCCACGTAGCTATGGACGTCAACGATCCCGAAGCTCTAGACTATGGGGACAACCCTTACCCACACCGAGATTTTCGGGTTCAAAGCGAATTCAAGGTGGTAGACCATCCATTTGATTCTAAAGAATTGGTTTTTCTCGTCAAGATTGCAGGAATTAACTCTTATTCGGATAATGGAGCGAAGGTTGGTCAGACAGGTATTGTTATTCCCTCAACATTTATCCCCTTGACAATTAAATAATATCTTGATGATAAGTCCCCTCGCTGCCTGAAGTTGAACTTGTCGTCTAATCTTGGCATTTTTTTAGCAAGTCTCTGATCTTGGAAATGTCTAAGTACATGGGGTGCACTCTCGTGGGACGATTTAGTGGTAAGGCTACCGTCGTTGTAGCTCTGCATAGGTGGATGGATTTAAATTGGAAAAACCAATTGGGTTATGTTCCGGAGGCTCATTCTCTCACCCAAGCTGGTTAGTGTTTATTTTTAAGTCAGAAGAATATTATGGCTCCATTCTTCGATCAAACTGGAGTTGGGGTCCTTCCATCCTGGTTATAAAGATGTGGTCGGTGGATTTCGACCCTAAAAGGGAATTGGTGACAGTTAAGTGGATATGGGAAATCCTATGAGGACTCCCCTTGGTCTTCTGGTCTAAGGATGCGTTTAAATCTATAGGGAATAAGTTGGGATCCTTCGTAGGCTTAGAAGCCAATTGGGAGACCAAACATGATAGTTGGTGGCCATGGATCAAAATTGAGGTGGAGGTGAGGGATGGGCTCATTGGTTTATTGAAACTGGTGCATGAAGGTCACATATGGGTTCAAAAAGTTGACTACTGGAAAATTCCTTTATGGTGCTTCGACTGTCATGAAATTGGACATGTTCAAGCCCAATGCAATACATTTGTGCCTCTCTTTCAGAAGAATAAGAAGATCTAGGTTAAATTTAGAAGTGAAGTTCGGGAGAAAAATTAGAATCAGAATGAAAGGTTAGACCCAGTCCGTGTGGAAGAAAATATCGTCATTGAGATCCTGGAGGATGGTGGAAGATTGGTTTTTCCCTCGACGAAGCTCCCTCTTCCAGTGTCTTTGTTAGATATTTCCAAGATCCCCTCTTCTCCCCCTCTGTCCTCTCTAGTGACCCCTGAGGTGGTAATTTCTCCTTCCTCTTCCCTCAATCTTCCCTTAGGCCTTGTTTCTCTGGAACTCGTCGTTCCCCCTCCTCCCACTTCTCATAGCATTGGTGATTTCCGTGAGGGTAAGGGGAAGCAGATTGAGTTGGCTTGTGTCTCTGAATCCTCAAAAGGGGGGGGACCCTAAGTAAGGGATATGACCTTTGGTCTAGGGGAAGGATTCTCGTGCTCCTCGTTCCAAGGAGGTTTATCCCTTAACCATCCTCAACCCAATCTTGTAGGGCATAAATATCATCTCCTTAAATCTCAAGAGAAGGCAGCTATCAAAATTAATAAAGGAAGACATGCATCTATCACATAGGCCCTTAGAGTAGGGAGCGCTCTAAAGAACCCTACCCAATGATTTTCCTCTCTTTTAATGCGAGAGGGGTTGGGCCCCCCTAAAAAGTGTTATCCCTTAAAAGGCTCATCCGGAGCCTAAATCTAGATATTATTTTGATACAAGAAACGATGTTCCCAAGAGCCAAAGCTAGAAGTTTGTTGGAACCCTGGTTAAAGAACTGGATTTTTTCTCTCTGGATGCTAATGAGATGTCTGGAGGCATGATAACAGGATGGATCCCTGCCTACAAAGATTTATCCTCCTCTTCTTTCCATTTTGCAATTTCAGTCAAAATTTTAAATAAAGATTTTGGTTTCTCCTTCTCAGTTCTAAATATTTATGGTCCTTACACTGACAAGATCCCTTTTTGGGAGGAATTGTCTAATGTAGGTGTTTTCAACAATCCCTTCTTGGTATTTGGGGGAGACCTTAATTTCGTGCTCTCCCGTAGAGAATTATGGTGCGATTGTCCTAGGGTCGATCCACAAAAGAACTTTTTCTTATATTTTCTGGTTGATCCTAAACTGGTGGATGTTGAGCCAATCAACCTGGTACCAACCTGGTGCAATCTAAGGAATGGTAGGGAAGCCATTTCAAAAAGGCTGGATAGATTCATGGCTTCAAAAGATTTTCTTGAGAATGTATTATGTTAGGATCTTTGGTGGGTAAAGGTGGATTATCAAACCATTGTCCAATCCTTTTAAATATTAAGATTGGTTCAAAGGTAGAAACAAAGCCACTCAAGTTCAATCACATTTGGATGGAATAAGAGGAATTCTCAACGATTATTAAAAATTCTTGGAAAAGTTTGAGGTAGTTAGCCCCTTGTTCAATGATTCAACAATTTGTGGAGAATATGGCTAGAGTAAAAAAAAAAAAAAATCTTGGTTACCAATTTACAAAGACTATAGTCAGCGTCATCTAGTGGAGACAAAAGAAAATATTTCAAAGCTTTACAAAGCCATCGACTAGGGTCCCCCTAGAAATATTCAGTTGTTGAAGATAAAATAATTGGAGGCTACTAGACATTCCCTTTTTCTCTAGGAGGAGAATTCATGGAGGTTGTGCAACAGGGCTCTATGGCTAAAGGCTAGAAATAACAACACGAATTTTTTTCACGAATATGAAAATTTTAGAAAAAACATAAATACTTTATGGGATATTCAGAATGGAGAAGGATGAACTATAAGTACTTTCAAATAAAAAGTTGAGGTAAGGGACAGTTTCTTCCAGTCCCTTTTCAAGGCCCCGGATGGATGCATGATCCAGGGAATTCCTTAGGTGATCTCGAAGTTCTGCATCGTTATTAACGAAGAAATGAACAATTCCTTGGAAGAAGAGGTTACTAAACCAAAACAAAATTGGCCCTTTCCTCGATGCAAAGAGGAAAGATCCCTAGATCCGATGGCTTTATAATGAATTTATCTTGGGTTTCTATGAGATTATAAGAGAAGACCTTCTAAAGGTAGTAAGAGAATCTCAAAGTTCTAGGAAAGTAATAGGCTCTCTCAATTCAACTTTCATATGTCTCATTCCCAAGAAGAAAGATGACGTATCCTTTGGAGACTATAGGCTAATTTCTTGTTGTAATGCGATCTACAAGATTATCTCTAAGATAATTACAAGAAGACTAAAACCGATCCTTATCAAAATCATTGCAGAAGAACAATTTGGATTTCTTCAAGATCACTAGATCCATGACGTCATTTCAGTGGCTCAAGAAGTTTTTCAATCGATCCATTATCCTCAGAAAAATAAGCTATCTTAAAGCTCGATTTTTCCAAGGCCTTCGATAGGGTCAATTGGACCTTCCTCGAATTGGCCTTGCATTTGTTGGGCATGTCCATTCCGGTGGTCAATTGGATTTTGGAGTGCATTGATTATGTGTCTTTCACTGTTCTTATTAATGGACCCCCCTCTAGATTCTTCAGAGTATCCAGGGGTATAAGGAAAGGAAGCCCTCTCTCCTCTTTCTTGTTCCTAATTATTGATGAAGCTTTATCTAGGTTGATTAAAGATGCAATAAATGTAGGAAGATTGAAGGGAGTTAAGGTCTCAGGCAGGAAAATCATATCCCACCCTTTGTTTGTAGATGACGTGTTTTGTTGCACCCGAGATCTCTTAGGGACATCATAGAACTTAAAAGTATCAAACTCTTGACAATTTGAGCATTGTATCTCGACGCCCATGTGAAGCCTAAACAAAGGTTTTAAGTATCTAGGATTCTTTTAAAAGTAGAACAAATATAGGCTAGAAAGGTAATTCTCTTTGGTGTAGAGTCTCGAAATCGAAATACTTTCCTGAGAATTCAATAGAAGATTGGATCTGCAAGCATATGAAATAACCCAAGGGGTCGATAGTGTGGAAGGCTCCAGTTAAATCCTTCCCATTGGTAGGCAACTGGTTGGATTGGAAGATTGGCGATGGGAAATTTGTTCACCTTGGCGTGGACCCCTGGATCAGAGCAGGTGATGCTTTTCGACTGCCCAACAATTTGACGCAATCACTTAGAAATCAAAATTTATTTATTTATTTGATGCAAAGTCTTTCTCACCTCAATCGAGAGGCAGAGAATGATGGAAACGTGTACAAGTCTTGGGGATGGAGAGGACTGAATCCTCAAATTGGAGTAACTTCGTAATCATGTTGATTTCTAATCACATCATTTTAGACGATGATATCCCATATTCCTTGTGTTGGTATAAAAATCCTAATAAAGTGACCTATATAGCCAAATTAGGCTATAAATAAAGGATGACATCCCTTCATGCAAACCAAATCAAATGGTGGTGGAGCCTAATATAGAAGATCAATGCTTTGTTGAAGTGTAAAATAACCCTTTGGTTGGTGCTTAATAATAAACTTCTTACCTAGGAAAATTGTGTAAAAAGAGGATGGAGTTACCCCAGCTATTGTTCTTTATGTTTCTTATTGTTCTTTATGTTTAAGAAACGAAGAAAACATTTCTCATATGTTCATTGATTGTCCTTTTGCATCACAAGTGTTTCAACTGATACATAAAAATATTAATTAGGGAGCATCCGAAATAAACGCTCTCTAGAAGAATGCTTCAAATAATGGGTAGAGGATAAGACAATGAGGCTCTACGCTGGGATGTGCTTCAATTGACACATAAAAATATTAATTAGGGAGCATCCGAAATGAATGCTCTCTAGAAGAATGCTTCAAATAATGGGTAGAGGACAAGACAATGAGGCTCTACATTGGGATCCTGAGCATTATGGTGCCCAACCTTTGGTGGCTAGAAATAATCCTGTTTTCAAGGATAAGATTGTCCTGCCAGAGGTCATTGTAGGAATCACTATCAGTATGGCTAAAGAGTTCAAGGATGAAATGAAAGTGAAGAATCCTAGAAACCCAGTCTTACTGGACATCGACTATGAAATCCCATGGGGATTGTTTTACGAAGCCTGTCAAGGGAATCCACCTATGTGTGGAGTCAGAGTGGTTCTTCATATCTCTCAAAACCACTATATACATATCTTGCATGCCCCTGGTGCAGGAAAAAATAACATAGTTGAATTTGTGGCTCTTTGGACTTTATTGGAAGCAACAATAAAAAAATATGTCTCGAAACTTGAAGTAATGGGAGACTCAAAATTAGTGATCGAATGGGCGAAGAAGAAATCTAATGTACATGATGTCAGACTAACTCCTTTGCTAAGGTACATTATTTTTTCCTACTAATCATTTGAATGATTGTCTTTCAACCATATTATGTGGGAACTTAATGGAAAAGTTTATGAACTATCAAAGGAAGCATTACAACTCTCGTTGGGAGAATTCGGGTGCTACAAATTTGTTGCAGGAGAATAAAAGGAAGCCATGGAGTTTAGGCTATAGAACAACTAAAAAATGATAATAAAAATGAAAACTATGGTTTTTTAGTTTTCCGATGAATGTAATTAGTAGTAAGGAGGAAAAAGGTACCCTTTTTTACATTTTGATTTTGATAAAGGAACAAGGATAGGTCAGTAGAGTTAGTAGGATTTTGTATGAAATCAGTCAGTTATGGACTGGAACATGTATATTCATCCCCAATGAATATAAAGTTTTTTTTCTTTGGAAAAAAAAACACTCTTTAATAGACCAAACTATTCAACAATCACCAATAGAAATTTTTTAAGTATTACGACAACCATTTAGCATTAGATTGCAAAAAATGTTTTCCTTTTAGTTCAAGGTTTCATTTTATAGGATATATGGCTCAAATTTCTTGTCCAATTCATGCAAAATCAAAATTCAATAAATTACTCATTACCTATTATTCACCCACCTTAGTATCACTCATATGAGCAAGTGCACAAGTAATTTCTTATTTAAAAATATAAAATAATGAATTATCCTCACCCAACTCTCTCTTTTCATATTTTCATTCTTAAGTGATCCCTTGATCTCCTCCTTATTTCCTATTTGAGTGAGTGCATATCTAGTTTCTACTTTAATTATTTATTAACTATCTTTGACTTATTCCAACCCACTTCTCTTTTTCCATACTTATATTTGAATGTGAATTTGTGTTCCTCTTTCTTGTCCTTGATTTGTGGGCGCACTAGTAATTAGGTTTTAGTTCATTAAAATTACTTTATTTTCATTTCATGCACACTCCTATAATGTGTTTATTTCTCAATGAATTTTAATTAACTAATTCACTTCTCTTTGTTATGAGGTATCCAATAATCTATATGCTCAATCATACTACTATCCATTTAATTAATGTTTCTCTTTATGTTACAATGCATAAACTATATGATCAATTTTTTCTCATATTAAATAAAATATGTATGCTAAGGAAATCATATTTTTTATGCTTTAACCAATACCAAGGGTACTATGCTTCTTCATTCCTTTCAAGAGTTACATTTCAGTAAGTACCAAGGGTGTCATGTTTACGCATTCCATTCAAGTATTCAACTTTCCTGGTGGGAGAAATGGTGCAACTATTAAGACTTTGTTAACTCAACATTCATCTCCCTTTTTGAGAGATAATGGTCATTGGGGAATAAGGATCTCACCTTATTCGATTCCCCTCAACTAAACCTCATGAGTGAGCAAATATGCGGCCTACCCTCATGCCAACGTGCAACCTCTTAGTAAAAGAGGTAACCATATTTTTAACCTAGGTCATGGAAAATGAGTGCTAGTAGGTGGAAATAGAAATGTTGTTCCTGCTCTCCCTATGGTACCCCATACACTTCCATATAACCCCATTAATCATATGTGGATTGATTGACAAGCATGTCTTGTGTGCCTGCACACACTACAATTGACACATCAGATAGTTTCATAATCAAAATTAAAGCATAACATCAACGATTTAACATATTATAATACCTTGACTCAATCTAGAGTCCAATATAATGTTGATGCAATCCCACATCAATATACTCATGTGGTTTCAGGTCACACTACGCAAACCATAAATAAAATTTGCAAGTTAATGTATCCAATATTTTCATTTTAATGTGTAATATTCATATGGGTTGGCAATGTCAATTACATCATATCAATCAATTTTAATCCATCCATGTTATTTTCGTAAAAATATTTAAATGAACTCATTTAAAATTATCACCTAATGCCAATCGGATAATTAAAATATTTTAGTTTCATCATCAAAGTACAAATCAATAAACACAGTCATTTATAAATAAATTCCCTCGAATAATAATATCAAGTCTATCAAACAAGTAGAAAAAAATGGGGCACTACATACACCCCCTCTTCAGGAAAGTTTGTCCCAAAGTTATACAATAAATATGGAAGTTGTTTACGCATATTATTTGTGTCCTCCCAAATAACAGAACTAAGACTATATCTATCCCATTGAACCTTTACTTGATCTACCAAGTGACACCGAAGTTGTCAAGTGCGCTTGTCCAAAATGCAAATGGGTTCTACCATCATGCTCCTCTTGTCTGACATCTACAAATAACTCAAATCAATCACATGAGAAGGACCTAAAAAATAATGAAGTACCATAGATACATCAAAAACATCATGTATATTGTTTAATGATGATGGAAATGCAAGACGATAAACAACTAATCCCTTTCTCTCAAGAATTTTAAATGGTCCCACATATCGTGGTGACAACTTGGCTCCCTTTCCAAACTTAATTGAGATCTTTTATGATCTCACCCACAAGAATACTTTTCCCCCGACTGTATAACTTCTATTAATTCTATGTGCATCCACATAACTTTTATATATGTCTCATGCTTCCTTCAATCTTCCGTTAATCGTTTTCATTTGTTCTTCCATTTCTTGGATTACTTCTTGTCCAACCGGGACTCTGTCCTCTATCCTATCCCAACTAAAAGGTGCCCTACATGATCTACCATACAAAAAATCAAATGGTTCCATTTGTTGATGAAAAGGAATGAAGGTCCTTATAACAAGATTTTTGAATCTTGTTGGGCTAAGGCAAGATAGGCGAGATTATCACCCTGGGTTTATAGCCTTAACAAAAATATCAATTAGTCCTCAACCAATATGTACCTGAGCCTAATGTTGTTTTATGTGTATGTGTTTTAACAAATAAAAATAAGAAAAATGCTTGTATGTGAAATTTATAACAAATTTTAAAAATATTCAAGAAAGAAAATCTAAGAAATCATTTCTCATCAAGTCCAAAGATGAGACGAAAAAACATAAATGATTTTATTGATTCGATTCCAAATTATATCCAAAAACGTTTTTTTCATACCCTTGTGTGGGTAAGGACCAAAGTTAGACTTAGAATTATAAGGTGGAATGTTACGTCACAAATAGTGTTAAATTTTCACTATGTTAGGCTCAAGCATGAGGTTTATTTCATTTTAGTTATGTACTTGAACCATAAACAAATGTAGCTACACCATTAACAATTGTTGCAATAACCAAGATCACAAGAAGAAATACCATGCACAAGAACACAAGAAATATCCTGGGAAACCCTTCTCAACAAGGGAAGAAAACCCATCAATCCTTTGCTATATTCTCAAGAGAAATACCTCCCACACCATAGACCTAGAACACAAAAGGGTGCTCTCCAAAACCAAGAAGCTAGCGCCCAAGAGAGGTGTGCACTTCATCCCTAGAATATGTACTTGCTGAAATTTCCAAAATCACATGTGCATTGTGTGTTTCCTTGTAACATACCCACTAACTAATCAAATTTTTCCGGTCCTCTGTCAGACTCGAGCTCCTCAATGACCACGGAGATCCAATCGTAAACTCGCTCTTTCTCTCTTCTTCGCCATTCTCAGGAAATTGCGGGTCATGATCGCGGTTCAATTTGAACGTAGTGCCTAATTGTATTTCGCGCTCCGGCACCGCAGTAATGTCCAAACATTATATTCTGCAACCATCGATGCTCGCCAAGGCTAATGTGTGTCCCATAGGGATGAGTTCCCACGGGGTCAATGAATGGCCAATAGGAATAAACCTCAACAGGGGTAGAGAACTGCCAATGGGTCAAGCCCCATCGCGCGTTTAGGTGTAATATAGGTGGCGAAAGGGAAACACGACATGGTGGATGTTACGACAGGGAGGGACCCCACTTCACATGCCACACTATTCTGAACCCCCCTCTCCCCCCCCCACTAAAGGTAGAATGGCAAGGGGGGTCCGGAATCCACCTGGAAGCCATTGATCGCGATGAGTAAATCTCGACCGTTCGAGAGTTGCGCGTCCAATTCCGGACCCCCCCCCTACCGATAAAGGCAGAACAGTAAGGGGGCTCCGAAATGGAACCTCAATCGTAGATCTAGACACATGGACTCTGGCCGTCCAGATCTGCTCGCCGCTTATCCTAAAGCATAATCACGTCTTGGCTTAAGTTGACGTCTTGTTTCCACATCTAACGGTCAAGAAAGACTCAGAGATCCTTCGAAAGAATCTCTCCCGTCCATCGGGGTTTCGAATATCACAACATTGAAATACGTAAAAATTTGGTCCTCGGAATCCCCGATATCCCGATATGACGTCAGCTTCCGCTAGTCCCCTGGACTAGACCTTTTCGTCCATACAACCTCCCTCTATATGACCGCAGTCATATCCTTTCATCGGGGTTTTTCCCAAGGGAGTTGGTGATTGCCACGCGTCCTTCTCAAATGGGCGGTCCCGATTAACTCTCGGGGTTTTGGGACTTTCGATGTCCTGGTTCCTTCGACCTCAGGAATGTCGATTCCCCGATTTTCCGACTCTCGTCAGATCTTCGACACTTATCCCTCTGAACGGACGGCTCAGATTATGTCGGGGTTTTCACCTGGGACTTCCCCGTCCTCTTGTCCCTAGAAATGTTGATTTCCCGATGCGCCAAACGCCGATGGATCTTGATATCCGCCACGTGTCCTCTGCCAACGGATGGTCCTGATCTTCTTGGGATATTGCGGATCGCGATTCCAACATGTAAGAGTTTCACGCCTTCGAAAACTCCGATTCTTCGATCCCTGACTCCTCGGGATCTCCTGACACACGTCCCAAATAATGGGTGGTTCTGATCTTGTCAGAATATCGCGCTTCACGACTTCACAGCTTTTGTTGCCAATATCAAGGGGTTCAACCTACGAAACCCCGATACATGATCCTACGTGTAGATCCGATGGTTCTCCTGTGACCCAGATACAACGGCTACCCTTCTTTCTCACTCCTCGCGTCTCGCGACTTGGAGCACCAAATGCTTGGAACCTTACCCTGCGAACCTCCAAGTTCATGAGATCTCTGGATCTCTGCCACCTGTCCTCCTCGGATGGACGGTTCTGATCCTCTCGTGGCTTCACCATTCGCGACTTGGAGCATCCAACTTTTTGACTCCTACCTCGCAAACCTCCGAGTTCACGAGTTCCCTAGATCTCTGCCACCTATCCTCCTCGGATGGATGACTCTGATCCTTTTTTCCCCTCTTCACGAGGCTTAACCCTCATCTATCTCCCTATAGATCTAACGACTGTCAGGTTTCCTTACTAAGATCTGATGGTTCAGATCGGTCCCGATGCCGTGCCCTTTCCTACTGCTCTTTGGACGTGGAAAAACCAATGGTCCAGATGTTCTCATGGAGCCTGGGGGTCTATGATTCAGATTTCCTCACTATCCACAAAGATAGAGGAATATGGGTTAAGGAAATTAACGCCCTCGTTCATTTCTTCAATTTAACGATCGTGAATGACCGCAGGTTCCCCGACAGGATTTCATCCGTTGATCAATACTTATCCCTACGCTACTACTTCGGGATTTTTAAGAGGGTCATTCCTCTTCATATAGGGTCACTAAGACTTGTACATTCAAGTCCTTTTTCCAGGTTCTTGGTAAGCCTTTCTAAGAAGGGAATCTCTGTGAAGAGATCTAATCCAGGGCATTCCTGGAAACAGAAAAAGGGAAACAAACTCCTGAGGATGGGCTGGAAGTCTGACTTGGTTCAACTCATGCATCATCAAATCCATTTATCAACATAAATCATGCATGGTTTCCTCTATTATAAGCATATATCTATTCATTCTTATCAGACACTGCATCGACATTCTAACACTGAAACCAATCACAATTTCACAGTTCTATGAGCATATATATACATATACGAGTCTATGAATTTCAAGATGCAATATATATAAAACACTTATCAGAAATAACACTAGAAGTGGGTGTGACTACTGAGAGGGGTGATGGTTTCCACCCAACCGTAGGTGTAGCGACTCCCAATGGATTTACCACTAGCCACCCCTGAGATGAGACCACGATGCTCTAAGACTGCATCTCTCTGTCTGCCAGTTCCCAAGAGTGAAGGTTGCAATCCTCCCTCTCTACTATCACTCACTCTACGTAAAAACTGACAGAGTTCCCCTCGCGTCTGCCCCCTTTCAATTGCCTCTGCCATATGCCTTATCCTCTCGCGAGGTTGCGTGTGGTGTGATTTCCCTCGCACTGATCAGGCCTGACGGCTCTACGGATGGGCAATTCACCATCCCATCCCTCATCAAGACATCTGCCTAACAGCCTGCGAGGCATTGAATTTCAGGGCCAGCGAGTCGCTTTTGGTTCTCCGGGCCAGTGGAGTCCAAATATGGTATTTAATTCTCAGTGGATGTTAACGCCACATTTTCATGTGCCTTCCACCGCCATCATGGTCTCTCTTTCTGCACATCCCCTCATCAGCAGTCCTGCAATAAATTCATAATGTTATTCACATTCATTGACCTCTTCCTCAAGGTCCATTTACATCACATATTCACATTTATGAGTTTTCCATAGTTCTTGGCCAGTCCAGTTATATTTACAAGTTGGGGGAAACAGGGTGTTACAATTCCCTCCCCCTTAAAAAGGAACATCGTCCTCGATGTTCTTATCTACTAACATGAATTGCATGTACAGAAGTAAACAAAATCGGATATGCTTGTCTCATGGCATCCTCCATTTACCATGTAGCCTCATCTGGGCCAAAATGTTTCCACTACACCTTGACCTGTGCAATGATTCTGTTCCGGAGTGGGGTTTCCTTTCTGTCTAGTATGCATTGGGGGTCTGGTAGGAATTCTCCCTCCAGTTCCACTTGGATCACAGACCAGTCAATTATATGATTAGCATCACGTACATATTTCTTTAATAATGAAACATGGAAAACATTATGTGCTTTTACTGTGGGAGGAAGTGCTAGCCGATAGGCTACAGGTCCCACTCTGTCTAGAAGCTCAAAGGGTCCACAATACCGGGGTGCCAATTTGGCACAAGCTCCCATTTTCAGGGAGCTCCTTCTGGGCTTAATTCTGAGATATACATGGTCTCCCATTTTGAACTCTCTTGGAGTTCTCTTTTGATCAGCATAACTTTTCT